>JAKSZT010054030.1:44688758-44859560 GCA_026826555.1 Tolypeutes matacus
CCAAATGTACTCCTTCCTTGGGTTCTCTGTGCCAGTCCTGGAGGTAGTGGCTGCTCCCTTTATCTGTTATTCCTGTTTTCTTTAGGGTTCTATTTACTCCTCTTGGGAGCTAAACCCCTGTTACTAGTTAATAATTCTTTATATTCAGTTTTCCCTGTTCAGTTTACTGCTGTGGTTTCTGTCTCCTGACTGGATCCTAACTGATACAGGATGCATTAGTTATTTTCTTTCACTGTCGTTTGATAACAAAATCCCTCAAAGAATATAGAGAACATGGTAGCAGGTAGATCAAAATCACAAATACTTATATACTGCTTACCATGTGCTAGGCACTGCTCTAAGAACTTTATACCTTATTAACTAATTTAATCCTCACAACAACCCTATGAATTAGTAGCATACATAAACATATTTCTTTATGTAAAAACAGACGAGGAAACTGAGACACTGAGGTTATATGGTTTACTTAGGTACATGGTAGCTCTGGGATTCAAACACAGATCGACAGATTAGTGATTTAAGAGTCCATGCTCAAACAGAATTGATTCACCAATGCTCATAGCAGCATTATTCACAATGACCAAAAGGTGCAAGCAACTCGTGTCCATCAGCAGATGAATGGATAGACATTCTGTGCAATAGAATATTTTTCAGCTGTAATTAAATAATGAAGTTCTGATACTTACTGCAATGTGGATGAACCTTGAAGATACCATGCTGAGTGAAATAAGTCAGATACAAAAGGACCGATATTGTATGATTGCACTTACATGAAATAACTGGATATGCAAATTCATAGAGACAGAATGTAGAGTGCAGGTTACCGGGGGTGAAGGGAGGGAGAATGGGGAGTGAATACATAATGGGTACAGGGTTTTTATTTGGGGTGATGGAAAAGTTTTGGTGATGGATGGTGGTGAGGGTAGCACAGCATTATGAATCTGATTAACCCCACTGAATTGTATGCTTGGGAGTGGTTGAGATGGGAAATTTTATGTTGTATGTGTGTTCCACAATTTAAAAAATAAGAAGAATTCATGCCCTTAACACTATACAGAGTAGATTGCTCAGTTTGCCATCTGGAGAAAGTAGACTAGCAAGAGTGTCAGGCATGGAGAACTGTGCCTCTCAGGAGGTGACTTCATGAGAAACACTGAGCAGGGCTCACAGAGACTCAGCATGACTCTTTGGCCACCCAAAGGGTCCTAGCTTTAAATAGAGGAAAGACAGCTAGAATTAGGACACAGGCACACCAGGTCACCTGAATGCCCAGATCCCTCCTGCTGAGGAACTGGTGGGGGGGGGTTCCTCTGTCAGTCCTGGCAAAGATTGGACCCAAACCCAATGAGCCAGATACAGTGGCAGGTTCTTAGAGATGACAGCACAGACAGTGATGGGGACTTTCCTTAGAGAAGAAGAAAGAAGATTCTTAGACAATCATGGAGCACGGGGGTTTCATTCTCACTCAGGGCTGTACTTAGGGCACAATTTTGGGGTATGAATAGAAAAGCTCACTCTGTGGGGCCAAGAAAAGACAAGGAACTAGAGTAAAACTGCCCATGTTTATGCCTGTACTCAGAACAGCTGGTGACTTCAGTCATATTCCAATCTACAAATGTGCCACAGTTGGTGTAGCCATTCTCTTGTTGATGGACATCTGACCTATTTCCTGTTTGGGACTACTATGAATAAAGCTTCTAAGAACATTCTTGTACAAGTCTTTTTGTTTTCATTTCTTTGGGGTAAATAAAGGAGTGAATTTGCTGGGTCATAAGGTAGGTTTATGTTATTTTTATTTTAAAAACTGCCAGGCCTTTTACTAAAGTAGTTGTGCCATCTTATACTCAAACCAACAATGGATGAGCGTTCCTATTGCTCCTCATCCTTGTCAATACTTGCTATTATCAGTCTTTTTAATGTTAGCCATTCTAGTGGGTGTGGAGTAGTATCCCATTGTAGATTTTATTTGTATATCGCCGACAGCGAATGATGTTGAGCAACTTTTTTACCTTTTTTTTTAGGAGGTACCGGGGATTGAACCTAGGCCCTCATACATGGGAAGCAGGCATTCAAACCACTGAGCTACACCCGCTCCCCTGAGCTATTTTTTTTGATGTGTTTATTAGCCATTTGTATATTTTGAAATGTTGTTCAAATATTTTGCTCATTGTTTTGTTGGTTTGTTTGGTTTTGGACATTTTTATTAAGTTGTACAAGTGGCTGAATGACTTTGGGCAAGTCGTAGATGTTTATGTTTTCTAATCTGTAAGAACCAGATGTGAATTCCTCCATGACACTGGGGCTATGAGAAATGCCAAGCTTGGCTGCCGCCCACAGTGCCCTGGACTCGTAGGAAACGCACATGTTCACTCCCATCTGAGGCATGTGGGAGCCCTGCCAGAAGAATAAGGGAAATTCCAGAGGGGTGTTGGTTGTGGGGTTGGGGGAGAAGGAGGAAGTGAGGGAGGAAGGGAAGGCTCACTGGCTCCAGAGTAGGAAAAACTGGAAATGTAGCACATGTATAAGCTGGAATGGAAGCTCTTAGCAGACTGGCCAGTGCAAGTCTCCCCAAGGGGCTTTCTGCCCATGAACTTCCTCTTCTAATGGGAGAGAGCCCTGAAGTTCTGACGCTGACCTCCCTGCCCTCCCTGATCAGCAGGGGCTGAGCTGGGGCAGCCACTCCATCCCAGGGCCAACAGCCAAGTTTTGATCACACTGAGGAGGCAACAGAGTGGAGGGCCAAGCAGTTTTATTATTTGATGTCTTAATCGTAGAACTAAGCCTCCTTGAGAGACAAATCACGACCATAAACAAATCAATTGATATAGAATTAAGCTTATAAAGCTCTATCAGTTCAGAGACAAAACCATGTCAGTTATTTAAGAGAGAATGTAATACAGCAACTGTTAGCGAGGTTAAAGTTGCAAATAGGTAATTGGAAGGCAAAAAAAAAAGTCTGCCATATCACAGAAGTAGCAACTGCACAAAGCAGCTACCACCCAGAGGGCTGGGGGAACCAAGAGGCTGTTATTGAAACGTAGAACTTGATGCAGGAGCTCTACAGAATTGAAACTCAGACCTCCGAGGAGGAGGCACCAACATCCAGTACTGGTATTTCTGATAGGGTATTTAATGGTGATTCTGCAAGTGTTGGGAAAACTGCACATTGGATTTAGAAACTGCTGAGGGAAGGCTGAGCCCAGGAACCCCAGGCAGACAGGGAGCAATTGGGAAAGGTCACGTCCCTGTCTGTTACCTCCTTTAGTCAGAGCCTAGCAGAGAACCAGCTGCTAAAGAACACATGGAGTTGTAGGGTCCCCGGCCCAGCATCGTTAAACGGCGACTAGGAAGTGAGTTTGAATACCTGGCACAAAGGCCTGAGTAGGATTCAGGCTGAAGCCACCCTGCAGGCAAACAGGAATGTTTTTAGCAGAACCCATCCATCCTCTGTTCATCCAGAAACGTGAAACTTATCTTCAGATCAGAATTAACCAAATGCCTAAGCATCTGCCACGTAGACTTTCCTTTTGTTACTTCCCTTGGTGGTTCTAGCGCAGTGGTTCCCAAGCTTTAGTGTCCCAGAAAACTGCATGCTGTACTTTATGGATGATATAAAGAAGAATCTGCTCGTTTGAGTTTGACTATAGGCAACTTTTGCCTTACTAACTTTACAGCCAAATGCCCAGCCCCCCTAGGGTCTCCATACACTGCCACCCCATTGAAGTCAACACTGGGCAGAGCTCTTTAAGGAGAAACACTTAGATCACAGTGGAAAATACAGGCCTTGGTGCCAGATGGGCACGGGTTCATTTATATCCTGGTGCTTCTACCTAGGAGCCGTGTAACTCTGGGGCAGCTAGTTAAGACTCTGAGCTTCAGTTTCAGTTTTCTAATCTTTAAATGGGGACTAAATGAGAGAACATATGGTGCTGAGCACAGAGCCTGCCGTGTAGTAATCACACAGTAAGCAGTAGTCAGAGGCAGTGTTATTGCTACTGTCGCTGTAGTCAAGGTCCTCAGACTCCATGCCACCTTCTGGTCCCAGAGAGAAATTATGCTTTGCTGATTACTTGAAAAGAGGACTAGCTAAGGAAAGTAGTGCTAAATTAGCAGGTCCAAGATCAACAGTTTCCATTGAATTCCCAAAAGTGAGTATGGGATTGAGAGGCTAAGAGTGCTGGGGCCCAAAAAGACAGACAATAACACATGCTGGCGAGGGTGTGGAGAAATTGGAACTCTCATACACTGCTGGTGGTTACGTAAAATGGGGCAAGCATTTTCAAAATCAGTTTGGCAGCTTTTCAAAATGTTGGAACATAGAGTTACCATAGGACCCAAAAATCTATCCAGAAGAAATGAAAACATGTCCACACAAAGACTTTAGCAGCTTTATTTGTAATGACCAAAAAGTGGAAACAACCCAGATGTCCATCAACTGGTGAATGGATAAATAAAATGTAATATATCAATATACTGGATTGCTATTACTATTCAGCAATAAAAAAGGAATGAAGTTCTGATACGTGTCCAACATGGATGAACTTCTAAAACGTGATCACTGAAAGAAGCCAGACGCAAATATACATTGTATGATTCCATTTATATGAAATGTCCAGAAAAGACAAATCTATAGAGACAGAAAGTAGATTAGTGGGTGCCTTGGGCTGGGGGTGGGAATGAGGAGTGACTGTAAGTTGGGGTTAGGGAAATGTCCTAAAATTAGACTTTGATGATGGTTCCACAACTCTACAAATATACTAAAAGTCATTGACTTTTACACTTAAAATGTGAGTTTTATGTATGTAAATTATATCTCAATGAAGCAATAACAAAAAGAGTGCTGAGGACACCAGTTCTGGTGGTCTTGGGGAAGAGATGGGTGATTATTTCTAGCAGCCTCTGAACTAAGGAAACAGGGATCTATCTGCCTACACCTGGCCCAAGACCACTGGGTGGAATCTCTGGGCCCCTATTTGCCAGGTATAGTGGGGCCCAACTTTAGATCAGGATCCCAGGCAGAGTGAGTGAAGTTGGGGAAGAGAAAGAAGAGGCAACATAGGAAGGGAGAAAGTTAGAGACAATGAGGGCTGAACTCTTCTGACCAGGAATTTCACCCCAGTAGCTCAGCCTTCCCGCTTCTGTTTCAGGCAATCTCACTTATCCAGGGGAAAAGATGTGGCACCCACATTGCAAAAATAGAGCACTTGAGCCAACCAACTAATCAGAATTCAAGTTCTATGCTTCCCACCTCTGAGCTCTAATCATTAGACTTCCCAGCTTCTCAGCTTATGACAGTAATCATTGGTTTGGGCTCACTTTAACAAAGGTCACAGCATGTTTACTACTAAGGACAGGAGAAGATAGCAAAAAAAGGAAGAGAAGGAGAAAAAGTTAGAATGAGAGGAGGAATAAAAACAAAGGTGAAGACTTCTGCTTTCAAGGTGGCAGGCTGAGCACGTGCAGCAATCTCTCCATCTGCACCAAATCCAATAAATGAAAGTCATAACAATAAATATATAGATACTAAAACAAAAAAAAAGAAATATACATATATATATAGAGAGAGAGAACACAAGAAGGAGAACTCTCAAGGGACCGTGAACTGCCAGGAATCTAAGGAACTGAAACTGCAAAGAATGACTCAAAGAGGCAAGATTAGATTGAAGAACAACCAGAACAGGACTGTGTGGCAAGGCTGGCAAATTGTCCACCGAACCTGTTTCATTTTCCTCCTGGGGACATAGCTAGAACCTTTCCAACTCCCTTGAAGTTAGATGAGGCCACGTGACTGAGTTTCAGCCAATGGGATGTGAGCAGAAGTGATGTACACCACTTCTGGCCAGGCCTGGCCCTAAGTCCCGCCCCTCTCTCTTTTCCCCTTTCTGCCAGATGGAAGCTACGTGATGAAGAAGACAAGACCCTCTTTCAGCTCCTGTCACATCAGGTCCCTAAATGTCTGTGTGGTGCACTGTTACTGCCCCATTGGCCTTTATATGAATGAGAAGTAAACTTCCATTGTGCTGAGTCGCTGAGTTTGGGGTGGGTTTTTCCTCCCTGTCACAGCAGTGAGGGTTACCTTCACTAATACAGACTCCACACTTTCAAACAGATGATTTCCGTGAAGAAATAAAGAAGGCTATCACATCCATGAAACAAAGCCATGTGTGAAAGAGAACTAACCAGAGGCTTTAAAAATAAAAATATGAAACCATTGAAACTTGAAACTCAGTAGATGGATGGAATAGTAGAATAAATCAACTAAACAGAAAAGCAATAAACTAGAAGGCCAGGTAGGATTTTCCCAGGATGCAAAACAAAAGGAGATGAGGAAAAAGAAAAAAAAATTAAATGGCATGAAGACCAAAAATTCCAACATTCACTGAAAAGAATTCCCAGAAGTTGATAACAGAATAGATGAGAAACAATGTTTTTTTAAAAAAATAGCCAAGAATTTCCTGATATCTGAAGAAAGACACACACATACAAAGAATTAATCCAGGAAAAACTAATGGGATGCAAGAAACAATAGAAAGAAAATATATTAGTAAAATATATGATGACATCTAAGTATGGTTTGTATAAAAACTTTAAATGATAATCCAAATAATATCGACATGGAAGTTTCTTTTTTTTTTTTCCAGTTTATAAAAAAAGCAACAAAATTTTAAATGATACAAAATATCATTTTCAAAACAGTGTCAAAAAGTGAGTGCACTTAATGACACTCAATCAGCTCATAACAGAGAATGTTTAATGAACTAGTGCCAGAGGAAGTCAGTAGAAGGAAGGTAGAGAAACTTTGTTGCAAGGACTAGAACCGAGGGGCTCCATAATCATCTGGCATCCGTTCGATGTTGTATTTATGGTTAGAAATGTACATGATAGGAACTCCAGGGATCTTTCGGATTCTTCGCTTAAGGTCCCTATCAACTGTGGCCACAATATAACACTTGTGCTGAGTTACTCGCTGTACTAAGCAGTCATCTGCATAGGTTCCTTTGTGTGTGCATGGTAATCGTTCAAATCTTGGATCCTTGGCAATCCTTAGAGCCACTCGATACTTCTGTCCCAATTTTTCAATTTCGGCCATGACACAGTCAGTTATACAAGGGATACACTTCTCTTTCCTTGAGTGTGCTGGGATCTTTCTTTTCTTTCTTTTTAGATTTCAATCTATCCTTTTCTTTAAGCCTCTGATCTCTGAAACTAAGCATTTGCTTCATAGTCGCATACTTCCTTGTTTTCTTTTGCTTCCCCATGTTTAGGCCGCACTCTCGTTCTTACTTCGACATGGAAGTTTCTGATAGGGAATTTCAGAAGGAAGTTAAAGCTTGTTCAAGCTCCTTTGTTCTTTTATAGAAGAGGTGGATACAGATGCTGATTAACAATAGACATTATCAGAAATCTACAGTTTCAATATATGCATTTATTTAAAGAATAACCTCAAGGCACATGGGACTAGCTTGTGGAGTGGGAAATGGATCAGAGAAAATGTAATCAAAAGCCAAGGGTGGTGAACATTGCTAGCTGCCTCCCAAGCATCATTTGCCATTTCCCAGTCACAGTTTTGATTGAGTATCCCACCTCTCCCCCCACAGAACCATAGATTTAGGGGGAAGCTGACCCCACCCCAGCTACAAGGTTAAACCCTAACTAGACTAAGCCAATCCAAGTACCAAGCCCCTCAGCACAGTAGTTGGTTCAGGTGCGGGCATGAGCTCCATCTATGGGCAGTAAACACAGAGAGGAGGTCTGTAGGTATCACTGCCGCCCAGGGAATACTTACTTGCTTAGGTGTGCAGATGGGGAGGTGGGATGGGGTGACGGGGTGCTGCTGACATCTAGTGAGCAGAGGCCAGGGGTGCTACTAAACATCCTATAATACATAAGACAGTGCCCCACAAGAAATAATTTTCTGGCTCAAAATGTCAAGAGTGCTAACTAAGGTTGAGAAACCTTAGTTTAAGGGAAAGCTATAGGTAGTCAGTTCTCTCTCCGACTGGGTGTGACTAAGGAAGCCCTATAGCCTTGGTGACAACTGGAGACCACCCCTTGCCCACTCAGGGAACCAGCCTTGGAGTAAAGTCAACACCACAGATAGCAGACTAGAGAGATGAAAACAACTTGGGTCCATGGTGGCACTTTCTATTGGTTTAAGCCATTGTTTGAGCTGGGGTTTCTATTCCTTGCAACCAAAAGCATCAGAATAGATCAGGAAAGGGAGAAAAAAGAAAAAAAACAAGGAGAATGCATGTGTGGTAGACAGAATGATGCCCTCTCCCCAAAGATTTTCACATCCAAATCCCTGGAATCTGTAAATGTTACCTTACATGACAAAAAGGGATTTTGCAAACATGATTAAATTAGTTTGAGATGGGGAGAATATCCCAGATTATCTGGGCAGGCCAACAGGAACAGGGAGGCAGGAGAGTTGGGGGAGGGGGGGATGAGCCGACAGGCAGAGGTTGGAGTCACGTGCTTTGATGGTGGCATAAGGGCCAGAAGCCAAGGAATGCAGGCAGCCTCTAGAAGCTGGAGAAGGCAGGGAAACAAACTGACCCCTAATGCCCCCAGGGGAAAAAAAAAAATACAGCTTTGCCTAGACCTTGACTTTAGCCTGTAAGAGCCATTTTGGATTTCCAACCTCCAGAAGTATAAGATAACAAGTTTGCATTGCTTTCAGCCTACACATTTGTGGTCATTGGTTGCAGTCATAGGAAACTAGCACAATGTGGTAACTAGAAAACCCAAAATAAGATGTCAGGGGAAAGTACAAACATATCAGTAATTACATAAATATGAAAGGAATGACTCCACCTATAAAATGACAGAGGCCCTGAGATTGGATTTTTTTTTAACTCCACCTATGTGCCATTCATGAGAAGTCCACCTGAAACAAAAGGACACAGGAAAGTTATGGATAAATGCCCACATGCTGTCTCAGTTATCTACTGCAATGTAACAAACCACCTGAAAATTTAGTGCCTCAAAGTAACAACCACTTCATTGGCTCATGATTCTCCGGGTCAGCAGTGTGACCTGTGCTCAGCTGGGGTCTTCAGCTGCTCTTCCCTCAGGACACATGCACTTGCAGTCATCTAGCAGCTCACCTGGGGCTGGAGGGTGGAAGATGGTCTTGTGTAGCTGGTGCTGGCTGATGGCTGCTCTCTCTCTCCGTGTGGTCTCTCATCCTCAGGGAAGCTAGCCCAAGCTTCTGCACCTGGATTCCAGGAAATCCCAGGTGATAAGATTGGCAGCTGCAAGGCCTCCTGAGTATGAACTCACACTGAGAGGGAAAAGAAAACGAGCTCAGCCCAACATATGTCCTGTTACGTAGCACAAAGAATGATAGTTACCCTGAACTTTAATCAATGCAGTCAAATAACATGAATAATTGATGCTGCAAGTAGAATTTTGGAGGTCTGGACTATCCAGATTAACTTCTACACAGCCTAAACTACTTCTGCATAATCAACGTCAAATATGCTCTCTGATGGGTGCTGTATTGACCGAACCCCATGTCAACACAATTGGCAAGCCACTTAGCTGGAATGTTGGGCACCATTTGGCTCTAATGTTCAGAAAAAGGACAGTTCCCATTTCATCAGGTATTCGGACACCGCTGAGTCGCAGCCAAATGGAATCCTTCTGGATACTGACTTTTGGGCCCTTTCTGGCTTCTGACTTCACCTGCTCCCTTCAGCCCCCCTCTCCCCTCTGCACACATGTGCTCAATTAAACGAGGGAATCAAGAAGCGCACCTGCCCTGGACTGGAACTCATCTGGGCTGGTCCTGCCTGTTGGTGCCTTGCTCTGGCCTCCCCTGGCTGGCTTTTTACTGCCCAGGCCACAGATGATGGATGCCTGTAGGCTTTGCTGGACCAGTCTGCTGACCACTGCCTGAGCCCTTCAGTCCTTCCATGGACTAAATTAGTTTCTGGCTCGACCCAGTGTCCTGTGAACTTCTTTGCTGCAGCCAGTCCCTTTCCTAGACCATGTTGGTGGGTCTCGGTCTTTGTGTACCTCCCTGTTTCCCTTACTTTCTCACTCTTTCTTATAATTCAACAAATATTTTAGAAAAAATACCTTTATATGAATAAAACTGCTAGATCGTGAACTATACTGGTTCTTTGGAAATCTTGGTTCTGGTCTTGCTATCTCTTTAACTTGAGTTATTTACAAGTCTTTTTTAAAATGTTCTGGGATAGATGGGTGGTTTCCTTTGTTTGTGTTTTAGGCTATCATTTTGTGTTTCATTTCTAATTACTGCATTGTGGTAAGTAAAAATAGCCTGCATATTATTTTTTGGGTGGGAGGATGTGTTTGGATTCAGTTTGCGGCTCACCCTATGGTCAATTTTTGTGAATGTTCCATGTATCTGTGAAAATAACGTGTATTCTCTGCTTGTGGGGTATGCAGTTGTAAATATTTCTATTAGATGGAGCTGTTGTGTTACTCAAATCATCTTTATCCTTTCTTATTTTTTTAACTGCTTAATATTTTGGTTTCTGAAAGAGGTTTGTTAGAGTCTCCCACTGTAATTTTTGGTTAGAGTTTCCCACTGTAATTTTTGGTTATTTTCTCCTTATAATAGACTTTGCTTTATATATTTTGAATCTATGTTGTTAGATGTAAAAAGGCACATGACTATTATATCTTCTTATTGAGTTTCTTTTATAAAGAAGAAATATTTCCTCTTGGTGTCTTTTCAGTCTTGATTTCAACTTTGTCTGATATTAATATGGCTACACATGCTCTGTTTGTCAATAGTTTCCAGGTATGGTGAAGTGATTGAAAAGATGCCACAATAATAATAGTTCCTTTCCTTTCCGGATTCCCTTGCAATGTGACTCCACCAACCCTCCCATCAAGAGGGGAGTCGTCTCTCCACCCCTTGGATCCTGGTTAGCATTGTGCCTTGCTTTGAACAACAGGCAGACTTGTGCCTAGTTCCCGAGCCGAAGGCAGAGCCGAACCAGCGGCCGGGGACTCCTGAGAGGACAGGGCGCTGCCATCAATCGGGGCCGGTGGCGGCCGCTTGGCACCCTCGTTTCATCCCACGCGCACAGCCCTGCGGGCTGGCTGTGTAAACTGCCATTTTTTCAGATTAAAAACAAAACAAAAACTGAGACTTAAACTCGGCGCCAACACGCGCGTCCTCAGAGGCGCTGCGGTTTCCAGACCCGGTTCTCCCCACTAGGGCGTTCCTCGGGGGCCTCCCTTGGGCCAGGCGGAGAGTCTGGCGACAAGCACCCAGGAAGGGTCTTGATCCTCAGCTGCGCCCCACATGAAGCTTCCAAGCCCCGCGCGGGGGCGGGGGCGCCCCAGGGATGCGGAGTGGGGGGCGCCCCCGGGTGGGGGCGGCTCTGGGGGGACCCCGGAGGGCTGAGCCCCTTGGAGGGAGAAGCAGGGGCGAGGGCGCTGCCTCGGCGCCCAGCGGGCCCTGCCCGCCGCCCCCCCGGCCCTCCCAGTGCCCCGCAGGTGCAGGCCCCAGGGCTGCGCGGACCCCGACTCCCGCCGCCGCCGCGCCGCGGTGGGGACCGGCCCTTTGACCTCCGGGATGCTGATTAACCAGAAAGCCAATAGGCAGCGGGGCGTCGCCGCGCCCCCACGACGGCTGGGAGAGGACCGCGCTCAGAGAAGACCGCGGCGCGGCGGGCGGCTATGGAGCGTCCCACGAGGGTGAGGACTTGGGTGGAGAGGACCAGAGCTTCCTTCCTGCCCCCGGTTTGCAACAAGCTGATGTGAGTCCTAGGCACCCGCCCCCTCCCACCTCCCCTGCCCTCACCTCCTCCTTTCCCACCTGCACCTGTCACTCCTCCACCTCCAACCCCCGACTTCCTTGACCCAGAAACTGCAGAAAGGGGCTGTCACTCTCATGGTGCCTTCACGGCAGAGGGAAGACGGGCTGTTTCCGTGCCACGCTGTCTCTTCCTCTTTCTGGTGACTCCGCAGTGAGGACTGTGCCTTGTCTGCTGCTGATGGCTGGGAGGACTCAGGCGTGGGAGATGGGGGTGGCAGGTCTCCCCGCTGTTCCCCAGAGCTGAGTAACGGCTCTCCAACCCCGAGTGACTCTTCAGCCCCTTGGGACGGTGCTTTTAAATGCCCCAGAATTGCAGCAGAACTCAGGTCTGCCGGCAAAGGATGAAGTCACAGGACCCACTCCTTTGGGAGGATCTGGAGTCACTGCTCCTTCCCGCGGCAGTCGTTGCAGGCGGGTGCACACATTCACACCAGGCCTTCTCTCTCCAGCACACCTCTCACGCCCTCCCCTGTGGCCCTGTCACCTCCCTCACCTTCCCGCAGCTCCATGGCTGGGCCTGGCGTGTCCCCCAGCTCCAGACTCACTTCCCCACGTTTGCAGTGCCTGCAAGAGCTCCAAGGGTGGCACCTCACACGGGACAGCTACCGTCTCTAACACTTCCACAGGCCAGAGACTGCAAAGTGCTTTTACGTCCTCATTTAATTCTCATGGAAGCCCCAGGAGGTAGGAGTTCAATAAGTACCTTTCCCAATACCACACAGCTGAGAGGGGGCAGGGTCCAGACTCAAGCCCATGGAATAGTTTGGCTCCGAAGTCCATGCCCTTGGTCCCTGGGCAATACCTCCACGGCTAGCTGTCTACATCTCTCCAAAAGCCTCGTCTCTTCTACCACAGTTTTTGCTCCCAACTCATTGCTTTTGTCTTTTTCCTCCACTTCATCCCTGTCCACAGTCCCAGTCTTTCAGTTTCTCCCCCTAGTCACACCTCACATCCATCTCCTCCCCTTCAACCCCGTGGCCGCTGTCCCCCTTCCACCTTCGTCACCTCCAGCCTGGGTGGCCCTGCCACCCCTGCCTCCAGCCCCCGCATACAGCCCCCCAGCGCTGCCCCTGGATGGATAATCACAAAACCACAGGCCCCTCCCTTTAGTCATCCAGCAGACATTCAGTGAGTACCCACTGTGTGCCACACACCGTTCTGGACCCTGGGGATACAGCAGGGATAAAGACTGATCAAATCCCTTCCTCCTGGAGCTGACATTCTAGTGGGAGGAGGCAGCCAATAAATAGAAATAAACCAGGGGTGCAGTAAAGGCAGGCAGCCATGGCAGCCCCAGAGGTCAGAGAAGCTGCTAGAGGGTTTTGAGCAGAGGAGGGACATGATCTGGTAGCGTGAAAAATTCTCGAGTGGGCTTATTCAAGAACCTTCCAAATGTACCTAAAATACATCTCAATAAGGTTGATCTAAAAAAGGACTTTCTGAGGCTCACTGGTGCCTCCTAGGCCAAGACCAAACTCCTTAGCTGGGCTCCTGAGGCCTGGGGTGGCCTGGTGCCACCTCCTGATGCAGCCTTCTCCCAGTGATCCCTAAGACACACCCCACCCACCAGGACCCCCGGTGCTTCAGCCTCAGAGCCTCTGCACCCTGCTTTCCCCTCCACTCCCTTTCTCAAGTTCCTCCCCACGTCTCTCCACTCCTTGAAGCCTTCCACGGCTTTAAGCCAGCTCAGGACCACACATGCCAGCCCCCTCCTGCCCCGTGGCCGCGTCTGTCTTTCCACTCATCGGGACACGATTCTGGGTTTGTGGGTGTGTGTTTCTTATTGACTGGGTTCTGCCTTCCGAAAGGGAAGGAAAAGGAAAGAGACCAACTTCCTGCCTGTACCCCTTCCCATCTGCGGCAGGAGAACAGTACAGAACGGTAAGGAGCGGGCACTCGGCAAGGACTTACCAATCTAGGCTTGGGGTCTCAAATCCCCCCTCACTGCCCCTCCCCTGCCATCATACATCATCATCATCAAGCAAAACTTAGCAGTGGCATGTCTGTACATATGGCCCCTGCCCTCCCCGCCCCCAGCACTTCTCCTTCTCCCAGCATGGCCATATGACAAGTCCCTGGATCCCAAATGGGCACGCCCCCTGCTTACTAGGCTAGCACCCACTTCCGGAGAGGAGACCCTGCCATGGGGGCGGGGGGCTGGCTTTTGGGAGGTACCAGGAATGCTACCTTTCCCTGTAATAGGTGACACCACACCACAGTAGACAGCCCGTGGGGTTTGGGCACCCTCTCAAATTGCAAACAGCAGTGCCCCAGGCACAGGGCACTGGCCCGGGAGTCAGGGAGCCTGGGCCCTGGCTCGAGTTCTGCTGTTTCCTGGCTGTGACCTCTCTTACCTTGCTTCCTCAGCCATAAAACGAGAGGGTTGCACTAAGCTTATTTATTTTATCAAACACTTAAATAGCACTTACTATATAGCAGGCTCTATTCTGCACTCTCACAAATAGTAATCCTGTCATCCATGTGGACTCTACACAGTAAGAGTCCATTTCACAGATGACAAGACTGAGGCATAACAAGGTCAAGTAATGTGCCCGAGCTCAGTGGCAGGGCCACATCTGAGCCCAGGAGGCTGGCTCCAGAGCCTGTGTTTTAACCACTGTGCCAGGCTGACTTGATGGTGTCTGAAGCCCCCTACTAGGGGTCTCAAGCTCAGGAGTCCACTGAGCCAGGCTGGCAGTTTGGGGACAGGGGAGGATCTCATCAGCAGACAGTTCTGGGGGTAGGCAAAGGTTCTGGGAAGCAGGGGCGTCAGGCTTGCTCTTCTGTCATTGCAAAGCCTGGTTGATAGGGATAGATCCACCCCCGAGGCTGCTCCCATGCTGGGTCGGAGGACAGGGCCTGTGCAGACAATGTGGGGGCCACACTCATGCACACAGAGGGACAGACTTACACAGACACACACACACAAATCCATTGAGACACACATCCAGAAAGACACAGCCGCCAGCAAACACACACACCCCTAGATGTGCACATGCACGCATGGGGGTGAGAGGGGAGGCAGACAAATGTGTGGGAAGACCCAGCAGGGACAGTGATGCAAAAATATCCCTGTTACCTGTAGTCTCTCCCAGGTGTGCCCAGGCTCCCTCATGGCCCCCTCAGGCTCCTGTCCCCCCCACTCCTCTCCCCACTCCTGGGAACTCGTCCAAGACCTCTCCCCACTTACCCATTACAGGCACCAGGAGCAGCTCAAAGTCATGTTTGTAGGAGGCCCCAACACCAGGAAGGACTATCACATCGAGGAGGGTGAGGAGGTAAGCCTGAGGCCTGCCCCAGCCCCGGGGTGAGGAGTGTTGCCCCTGGGGGGGGGGCACTTCCCAAGCAAGAGCCAGAGCTTGTGGATGGGGGGGAGACACAGGTGGCTGATGTGGGAGATGGGGGAAGGGGATACAACTGAAATCACAGGGGGAGACTGCCGGCCTGAAGTTGGTGGGAGGGGCTGCACAGTGACACCTTTGATGGCCCCATCCTTAAAGAAGTCTGAACCAGCGAGCTCTACCTGGGGACCCCCCAGGAAACAGCCCAGGCTCTGGGGGGCGGTAGGCTCTGGCTGTGAGCCCTGACCCCCATCTCCCCCACCCGCCCTCCCCTCAGCCCCCCCCACACACACCTGAAGGTTCAAGGTTGGCCTCCCAAGTGAGACCCAACAGCTGCGGGGGGCTGGGCGCACCGCCTGTGGTCCCAGGAGCTAGGTTCTCCAGCAATTTCTTCTCCCACAGGCAGGAGGCAAAGTCCAGGAAGTGGCTGAGGGAAAGGGGGGCAGAGGGAGGAGACGGAGTGAGTGGAGTGGGGATGAGGGGCCAGGAGCTGAGGGGTGGGCTGGGTTGGGAGGCCCCCTCCTTATCTAGGGGGCCTTAACACCCAAGACACATCCATTGCCAGGAGCTGTGTGGCTAGGGGAGGCAGGTGGGAGGGGGAATCTGCACCGAATACCCTTTTGTACCTTGAATTTTGAACTGTGTTTCTCTAGTACCTACACAAAAGTAAATAAACAAAAGTAGAACTAAAAGGAAAAAACGGGGCCCCTTAAGGAGGGCCAGAGGCAGATTCCCAGCTACCAGACAGAACCTCTGCTGGAAAGAATCCATGTAGGTGTCATCTGTCATCCTGCAGAGGCCTCCCCACCAGATTCTGGGGTTCAAGGTCCAGAGTCTGTCTTGGTCACCAGCCTTCACTCCCACCGCTGGCATCTCAGCCACATCCGGGACTGGAGGGAGCACAGGAATTCGCTCGTTCGACAAGTGTTTCCTGAGCACCTCTTGTGTGTGCTGAGGGTACCCCGAACAGCACAGCCGAGCAGAACGGCCCAGGCCTCGCCTCTCACGTGGCTGGCCCAGGGGGCTGCCGCCTCGGGGTCCCCACACCTCTCCCGGGCCACCCCCTCCCACAAACACACCTCTCCGAAGACCATTTTCCTGTGTGGAAAAAATTGGCTGGAAAATCCAAATGTACGAAGATTGGGAGTGGCCACAGTTGGGGACACAAGGCTGGCTCAGCAGGCGTCTTCCCCTTGGGGGGACACCCTGGTGGCTGGGAGGCCTTTGGCATCTGGCCTCAGCAACATGCCCTCAGGTGCCCCTGGCCGCCTTTCCCGGCCCTCAGCCCCCAGCACCACCCACCACATACTCCGCTTGCCCCACTCCATCCTTTGGGACGCAGGTACGGGGAGGGGGGTGGGAGTCAGAGGACCTGGGTTACAGTTTCTTCCTAGCCAGGTGATCTTGGGCAGATCACGTTGTGTCACCTCTCTGAGCCTGTTTCCTTTCGGCACACAGGGATAGTCCCTGCCTGTTGGGAAAGAGTCAGTGGGGCGGTTGGGGAGTGGGGGTTATGTGCCTGGTGTACAGTAGGTGCTGAACACACAGTAGTTCCCTGCCCCCCACGCCCTCTGGGCCTCGCCTGCCAGCACAGCCAGATTCAATTCCACATCTCCTGGGCCAGTACAGTTCATCTGCTGGCCAGCCCCAGGCCCCAAACATCATTTACTTCCAAGCGGAACAGAATTCCTTTTGAACTGCCCGTGGCTGTTTGAGATGATGTGTTCTGTGATCGTCACGGGAAGGCTCCTGGGCAAGGGGACGAGGGGAGGACAGTTCTGCTTCCTTCTTATGTTTTTATTTGCTAGCTGCTAACACCTTGCAGCCTGCCCGGAAGGGGCTGGAGCCGGGCACCATGGTCACTCCAGGCTGCCCCTCCTTTCTCTGGTTTGTGCAGAGTCTGAGGGCTGTGGCCCCCTCCTCAGCACTCTGCGGGCTCCTCCTCCCCTCCCCCACTGTGGAAGCACCCAAGACACACACACACACACACACTTCCAGCCGGGGATGGCGAGGGGCATACTGAATTGCTCCTTAGAGGAGCCTAGTAGGTTTTTTCTTTTTTGTTTTAAATAATGTCTATGGATTGTTTTTAATAATAAAAACAAATATTGTTCATTGTATAAAACATGGGAAATATAGAAAAGAAAAAATTACTTTGTCCATAACCCCAGCACTCAGGGCAACCCCCGAGAACAGTTTGCCTTGATTATACACATATTGTAACACAACCGGAGACCTGCTGGGCATAATTTTGAATCTCACTGCAACATTATAACTTAAGCAATTTCCATTTCCCCATTTTTATTAAGAGTTATTCAAAAATGTAGTTTTTAATGGCTGGATAATGTTCCATATTTTGAATTTACTGTAAAGTATTTACATTTCCCCAATTATTAGCATCTTCCTTTCTTTCTCTTTTTTTGTGTTTTGTTCTGCCTGCCCTCACTAAGGTACTAGTTAGAGGCTGGCTGAATGCCTACTCTGCGCTGGGCACTGCACAGTATTCCAGACAGCCTCACAACCACCTCCTGGTGTAGATACTGTCATCTTGTGGATGAGGAAGCTGAAGAACAGAGAGGCTAAGGGCACTGGCTGAGGTCCCACAGCCACCTGGTCTTGCTGAGGGCAGGTCTGCTGGCTCTGGAAACGATGCTTCTAGTTACCTTCCACCGTGATGAGCAGCCTTGTATCTCACCACTAGGAACATCTTGATCACCTGAGGCCACGTTCTTAGAGAGAATCACTGGGTCGGGGGCAGGGCAGCCACACGTCCTGATTTGCCTGGGCTGTCCAGGTTTTAGCCCTGACGGTCCTGCAGCCCAGGAAGCCCCTCCGCCGCAGGTGAAACAGGACGGCCGGTCACCTACAGGGCATGTGAACTGTGGAGGCGCTACATGCCCCTTGTTAAGGGCAGGTGCCAACTTACACTCGTGGTAGACTTTACAACCACATTTGTCTGATTTCCTTGATTTCTCTTAGTAGATGCTGTGACACAGACCTTACCCCCTCTAATTCCTAATAGGATAGGTAATAATAGCATTGTCCTTCAACTATTCGGTGGGGTGTTTAACCCCCATGCAATGCGTGTTTGGGGGAGAGAAAACGGATCTGCCTCCTCCTCCTCCCAGCTCCATGGGGTGACCTCAGTAAATGCTGCTAATTAGGGACTTAGGATGGAATAAGAAAAATACAGCAGGAGACAGCAGGAGGGGAGCGCTCCCTTGCTGTCAAGCCCACCGCTTACGCCAGGGCATCTACCCAGCCAGAAAAACTAGTCAACTCCAGAGTCCCCGGCAAGCTCCAGTCCAGACTGGCTCCAGCACTCCCTAGTTCTGTGACCTTGGGCAAGGTGCTTTACTCTCTGAGCCTCCATTTTTATTTTTTCTGTTCTGCAGAATGGGGTTGTAATACTTTTGGAGATTGTGCTAACGATTTTGGGTAATGTATACGAGAGTGTGTGTCACAGCCCCTGGGACATGGCAGGCCCTCAGCAAGCAGGTGTCCCCTCACCTGGGTCACTGAGGTCGCCAGTGAGCACTGCGCCCGGCCTCCTGCCCCAAGCCAGGCACCAGCTGTTGCTTCTGGAGAGCTCTGATCATCACGTAGGTGTTTGAGATGGGGTTCCTGTGTGTCCCCAGCACTCCTGTCTGTGGTCATAAACGCCAAGGCCTTCAGGCAGTTTCTCAAGTTTCCCAGTTAGAACTCGGCCTGGGCCGTGGTCAAGCACCTGGAAAAGGGAACGGGGAAGGCCCACACCTCTCTGCTGTCCAACAGGTGTTCTACCAGCTGGAGGGTGACATGGTTCTCCGAGTCCTGGAGCGCGGGACACACCGGGATGTGGTCATTCGGCAGGGAGAGGTGAGGCTGGGCCCAGGGCTGAAGGAAGGGAGCCCACCCTGTGCGCGTGTCCTGGCCTCTTCCTGCCCCCCCCCACCGACCTGCCCTGGCCCCCTCCCGCACGCGGTACTCCATCCCCGGCACAGCCTGAAAGGCGGGCCCGGGTGGACAAGCAGCAGCCCCCTGCCACCCCGGGGGTCCCGGGAAGGACCGCAGCCTGCTGGGCCTCTCGTCCCACCACTGCAGATTTTCCTGCTGCCGGCCAGGATCCCTCACTCACCACAGAGGTTTGCCAACACCGTGGGGCTGGTGATTGAGCGGAGACGGCTGCAAACTGAGCTAGATGGGCTCAGGTAAATGGGCCCTGTCTGGGGGACTGGGGCAGAGAGGGGGTAAAGCTCAAAACTGCAGCCAAAAGGGTGGTAGGGAGACTCAAGAATGCTCTTCTCCCACTGAGAGAGGCCGAGGCTGTGTGGCTGAGGAACTGGAGAGCCTGTGCTTGCTGGTTGAGGGGGAGAGGGAGCGGTGGGGTGGGGGTGATGGTGGGGAGTGGTATGTTCTCTGTGACCCCTGGGAGCCAGCTCTGCCTGACGGCCTCCGACTGGGATCAGAACCTGTGCTTTCCGAACCTGTGCTCAGGCGGATGGGATGCACAAAAGGGGGAAGAAGGGAGGCCAAAGTGGGCCCCTCCCAGCCCAGTATAGCCTGGGACCTGCTGCTTCTCCCAGCCCAGGCCCTCAGAGTTCAGAGAGGTGCCGGCGATCCACTGCTGAGTTCCCCACCCCAGCTCATTCCCCAAGAGCTCACGTTTGTAGAGCCCTCGCTGTGTGCCAGGCACCATGCTAAATGTTTGATGTGTCTTTAGCCCTCACAACAATCCTGTGGGTAGCTACTATTATCATGGCATAGCATAGCATCACCATCATTTCACACAGGGAGGTTAAGTGTGCTAGGAAGTGGCAGAGCTGGAATTACAGAGACATGTGGCATGAGGACTAGGGCAGCAGAAGCAGGGGTGATGTAGCAGCCCCTAAGACGCTGCAGTTTTCTATACCCGAGGGTCCCATGCAGTTCTGACCAGTTCCAGAAAGAAGGATCGCTCAGAGAACAAATCTTTTCCAAAAGCTAAATTATTTTTTGTATTTTTAATTTGGACAACATTAATTTTCCAGCAAGTTACTAGGATCAGGAAACTTTGCTCCGTATCTGCTGCTATAATGGACATTTTTAAATGCTTCTTTTCTTTCTAATTATCAAAGTAAAACACATTCACTCTAGAAATCTGGAAAAGTATAGGAAAGCTAAGTGGCTAAAATTAAAATTACTTGCCACTAAAATTATGGTATGTGAATTATATCTCAATAAAGCAAAATAAACAATAATAAAAAGGGAAAAAAATAATTTGTCATCCTATTAATTAAACCTGACAGCACTTATACTTCCCTCTTGTCATTTACTATGCATATCTATGTTTTACAACTTGCAGTTTTATTGCACTCATGGATTTGAATTTTTCTTTTTTTACTAAAAACTTTCTTTCATGAGTATTTCTCATACTATTAAATGCTTAAAAAAAAAAAAAAAAAGCACAGTTTTAACAGCTGCATAATAATTACCTGCTTACTATTCTATTGGAGAGACAGATTCCTGGCATGAATTCTGAATGAAGTTTTTCACATGGGGCTTTGTATCGGGAGCCTTTCATTTTGGGAGCATGGTGTCCTCAATAACATTTTTACAGCAAATGCAATGACAGATTCCATCTGGCGTTTTTACCTGTAATAAAAGTCTGGGACTCAACACTATAACGCCCTTGGGGGCAGTTCCCGAGGGCTAGTGTACTGCCATTCCCTTGTGAAGCTTTCTGGTGGGCAGCTTCATTCCAGAATGGAATGCCGGGTGCCAGGCAGATGGATGCACTGTGAGTCTGTAAGTCATTTCCCCCAGGCAGGAGCACTTCTCTTTTTCAGTCGGAGTTAAAGAGCAGGCAGAATGGCCTGGGCCTGGTTGCTGGGTGGCGCTCCTGGGCTGGGCACGCAGCCTCAGCCTGCCAGGCCCTCCTCAGTCAGCAGGGGCGCTCGCTGAGCACGCCGGGTGCACGGGGCGCGGCGGGAGGTGTGGAGGATGCTGCGTGCCTCTGCACGTGGCCTTCCTCCAGAGAAGAGGCCAGAGCCCTGCTGTATTCTCAAAGGCACCCATGACCCCCAAAGAATGAGACCCCCAGGTCTGGGAGACGACTTCCACCCACTGGGCCCTTAAGGTTCTGTGTGCTGTAAGGAGCAGCAGGCAGGAGCGTCCAGCCGCTGGCCCTGGATTCAAGAGGCAGGGTTCAGGTTCAGCCTCAGCTTCCTCTTTGGCCAAAATGCAGACCCCTGGTCTCTAAGGTCTACGGCTGGCTGGCGTCTGGCCTGCTTCTCCACAGGCGGGCTGTGTAGTCCCTGCCAAGGTGCCCGGCTTCTCTGAGCCTCCGAATTCTATCTGCTTTGTAAAGGGCTGGGGTTGGGGCACAATGACGAGTTGCGTGAACGTACTTCTGGAAGAGCCAGCTGCAGGTGAGCGAGCATCGACCGTGAGGTGCTGCTGACAGGGGTGAAGCAGGTAGCACAGCTCTGCAGGGCCAGTACCCAGGCACCCACGGGCAGAGCCGGGCCCAAGAGAAGCTGCCCTGAAGCTGTCCAGGTGGGGAGCTGGGTTCCTGTCCTCTGCTCTGGCAGGTACTACATCGGGGACACCGTGGACGTCCTGTTTGAGAAGTGGTTCTACTGTAAGGACCTCGGCACTCAGTTGGCCCCCATTATCCAAGAGTGAGCAGCCAACCTGGGCCCTGCGCCTCACTCAGGACAGGGAGCAGACCCCTCCCAGCAGTGCTCCCTAGCAGTGCCTGCTGGCCTGGAATTAGGAGAGAGTCTGCCCCTCCCAGGGTGGGCAGGCCTGGGCTGGAGACCCCACCGGGGAGGGGAGAGGGAAGGGATGGCTGATACACAAGTTGTGTGAGCGCCCCATGTGTCGGTATGTTCCTGGGCCAGAGAGGGTGAGCACGAGCATGTGTGTCTCACTGGCCACGCCTCCTCCTCCCCATCTGTCCCTGCAGGTTCTTCAGCTCTGAGCAGTATAAAACAGGAAAGCCCATCCCTGGTGAGGCCCCTGGGACCTGCCTTTCTCTCTCCCTCCTTTTCCAGTGTGGGATGGGTCTTGGCCCGGCGTTCCAGGGAGGCTCTTTTTGAGGACACTGTCCAGCCTGCCTGGGCCAAGAGGAGGGCACCAAATTGTCCCCTATAGGGCTGTTTGGCCATTGTGCTGACCCAGTGCCCACTCCAGCAATTAAAAGCTGGGCCCCTGGGAGCTGGGCCATGGGAGGGTTGGGCAGGCTGGGCCCAGAGGACGCTGAGCACAGCTGTGTGTGGGTGCAGACCAGCTGCTGAAGGAGCCGCCGTTCCCCCTGAGCTCACGGCCTATCATGGAGCCCATGTCCCTGGAGGCCTGGCTGGCTGGCCACCGCAGGGAGCTGCAGGCAGACACGGCCCTCAGCCTCTTTGGGGACACCTATGAGACACAGGTAATGCAGCCCTGGGCCAGCCAGTGCATGTTGCATCCACCCAGCAGCCCCGGGAAACAGGAAGCAATCTATCCACATTTACCCCCCAGCTTCAGAGGCTGGGGCTATGAGCACAGGGCCTTCCTCTGCTCCCCCCTCACACAGAGAACAAGGGACAGCTGTGAGTGGAAGCCTGTGGTGGATGCAAGGTCCCAAGCATCTTTCTTTGCCTTCAGAGTAGAGGGTTGCCCTATCCACTGACAGGTTCCTGAGGGTAGGCGGTTCCCCCACTGCTAGGAATTCTGAGCCTTTGGCCAGTCACAGCCTTGGAAGCATGACAGCTGATAGAGAGGAGGCGTTTGGGTATGATGGTTGAGTGGAGAGGTGCATGGAGAGAAAGACCCAAACAAAGCTGGCCCCTTTTCCTTCAGATGACATTGCTTGTCTATTATATTTCAGGCTTTGGTAGAATAAGATAGAGTTGCTGCCTTAAAAAGTGTATGGTCTGGTCAAGGAAACAGACAAGTTAGTAATCACCATAATCAAGTGATAAGTTATTTGGTAGAGAAACTACAAAAGGCCATGGGACGGTAAAGAAGTGACCCAGGCTGGGAAGGAGTCAGAAAAGGCTTCCTGGAGGAGGTGACATGTAAGCTAAGTTTTAAAGCAAGAGTAGGAGTTTGCAAAAGGAAGACACGGAGGTGGAGAGAGCGTTCCAAGTGAGAGAAAAGCATGAGCCAAGGTACGGAGGCTCAGAGCAGCCTGGGGCTACAAGTCACCGAGGTCGGCAGGAGCCAGGGGGTTGGGGGGCGGCAAGTGTGGCTGGTAGAGCGCCAGCGCTGGGGCAGCAGGCAGGGCGGGTGTCGGGGCTGACCAGGGCGCGAGGATTTAGCCTGGAGACAACTGGGTGTCACCCAAGTATTGAAGCAGGGGAGTGGCAAGGTCAGAATGGTGTGTCTACAAAAGGACAAATACTGTATGAATGTGTTACTATGAACCAAATATATTGTGTAACATATTGTTTGATTCAAAAAAAAAATATATATGTATCCATTACATTTAATTGAGAAATGTATATATTTATTAAAAAAAAAAAAAAAGTGTGTCTGGAAGACCCCTCTGTACTGTGTGGGGATGGGATCAGGAGGGCAAGAGTGGAGCAAGGAGACCTTCTAGGAGGCTGGGGTTTGCCTGTACCTTAAAATTTACCAAGGCCAAACCCCTTGCAGCTTGATTGGACACCCCCGTGGAGGGAAGTTCCCTGGACACAGACCCACGCTCAGAGGCCTTGCCAGCTTCTCTCAGCTACCAGTGGACACCCTGAGCTCACACAGGGCTGGGGGCAGGGGGCACCACAAAGCCCTTCTCACGCCTGCTGCCTCTTTCACACCCCTGCTCCTACCTGCTCCAGTTTGTACCACCAAACGTCCAGAGTACCATTCTGGGCCGGTGGGGACCCAGACCCAGCAAGGTAGCTGTAGGCATCCGCTCCTGAGCAGTCAGAGAGGCCTCAGCCTGGCACTGGCTCAAACCCTCCCATTCCCTCCTCCACCTCCGGCCAGACTCACGGCGCCTTTCATTGAGGAAGGGAGGGCAACCTCAGGGGGGCTAATGGGGTGCCCTTCACACGGGGCAGCCACGGTTCAGGCGTGTTCCAGAATAGCCCCCTGTGGGAGCCCCTGTTGTGACAGGGGTCCTGCAGCCGGGCAGGCTTCTTCCAATCCTGGCCCTCGGCCATGGAGTTGGGGCTGTGTTGGGGGCCTGGGGCGGGCAGCGCTGTGAAGACCTGTGTCACTTCCCACCAGGTGGTGGCCCATGGACCAGGCAGCAGCAAAGGCCCGAGGCAGGACGTGGACATGTGGCTGTGGCAGCTGGCAAGTGTGGCCCTGGGTGGAGGGTGGGGAGCTGGCATCTGGCTGCTCCTGGGACACGGGCTCCAGAGCCCAGGCCCTGCTCCCAGGTCCAGGGTCTCTTTGCTGAGGCAGACACAGGGACACCCAGGCAGGTGCTCAGACCCAACAGCCTCCTTTTGATTCTCCTGCTCTTTTTTCCTAGGAGGGCTCCTCGGTGGTGACAATGGAGGGACAGCAGTTGAGCCTGGCTCCTGATGACAGCCTCCTGGTGCCAGCTGGGACTGCGTGAGTGATCCTGGGACCCCGCCCCTGCACCTGGGAAGGCTTTCCCCACCATGGGCCTCCCTCCTCTCCCCGCAGCCTCAAGGCCCAGCCTTGGCTGCCCCTGCCCTTCTGTGTCTCCACAGCTATGCCTGGGAGCGAGCGCAAGGCTCTGTGGCCCTGTCTGTGACCCAGGACCCTGCCCGCAAGAAGCCCCTGGAGTGACCCTCTTGCTGTGGGCCTGGAGCAGGAGGGGTAGGTGAGCGCCAGCCCTGCTGATCACCCCTCTGGCGCCCACTGCTTCTGCGCCTACTGCTGCTGAGCGACTCACGGGCCCCATGCTGGGCCCTGGAGTCACTGCCCTCCCCGTTCTGGCTGTCCTGTCAGCTGGCACGCCGGGCTCCTGGGGCCAGAACCTCCCCTTTTCCCCTCACAACCCTCTGTGCAGGCCCCGCACAGTTTTTAAAAAATCAATTTTATTGATACATATTAATAAAGCAAATAATCCATCCAAAGTGTACAATCTGTCCAAAGTGTACAATCACCGGTATCTGGTAGTCACAAAGTTGTGCGTTCATCACTTCAGTCAGCATTAGAGCAGTTTCGTCATTCCAGGACCCCGCAGGGTTCTGTACTGACCCTCTGCGGCTCCATCCCCTGGGCTGCCCCCGGAAAGGCCCTCGCTAGGGGCTTTCCCATCCCCGGCAGAGCCGGCGCGCTCCCCCGGGAGCCGGGACTGCATTCAGGCGTCTGGGGTGTCAGAGGGCCGGTGACCTCAGGCGTGTTTGGGGTCAGCTATTGGGTGTCCCTGATTGCGGGTGGGCATCATCTCTGAGTGCAAGACCCCTAAGCCTGGACATCTTGAGAGCACGGCTAACATCATGCCTCTGCCTCTTTCTCTATTTCCATTGATTCTCTTTTGCATACATTTTTAAAAATTGCATCAATTGAGCTTTTTTCCAATTACAGAAGTGGTATGTGCCCATTGTAGAAAATATAGAAATATAGAGAAACACAAAATCCCCCCACCCAGAGTTAACCACTATAAATGTCTAAAGCCTGTAACCAGCCTTAAGAGGGGCACGAAGCTGTATGGGGTCCTTGGCAGTAAGCTGGCCTCGGGCTCTGGTTTTCCTGCTCGGTATAGGCACCATGTCCAAAGACTCGGGAGGGCTCCAGGCCCAGGTTGGGAGGTGCTGGCAGCCCCAGATGCAGTGGGTAGAGAGGGGACCTAGAACCTTCAGCTGGAGATCTGGGCTCTGTTCTCCGACTGTGGTGAGACGTCCATGAGGGGTCCCATGTGGGATCAACTGAAACTGGCTCTGGGGGAACAGGTCCCTGCGGGCAGCTGGAGCTTCCTCAGGGAAAAGAAAACTGGGATCTAAACCCGTGGTTCACCCCATCGAGTCACTCAGTTCACAGGCAGAGAAGAGACTGGCTTTGCTAAAAGCGCTTCTGGCCCCAAGGGATGAGGGGACCTTCACTCACCTCTCAACCACCAAGAGCTTTCCTCTCCTGCAGACAAATGAACAGCACCACAGCACCCCCACCCCCATACACACACACAACAGTCCAGGGCAGAAGTTAGGGCCAGAGGGACAGCAGTGTCCCGAGAAGGTCACCAGAAGAGGAGCTTGTCCCTAGAGCTGAGGACGGGTCTATTCCCAGTAGAAAATAATGAGCAGTGACCCTTCCATTTTTCTAAGCACCTGCTCTGTGCCAGGCAGTCCCCTAAATTCTCTCATTTAATCCTCAACCTTCCAGGAAGGTCGTGCCCACCCCATGGTAGAGAGGAAGCTCAGAGAGATTTGGAGGTGGGCAGCTGTTTGCAGCCCAGGCCTGTCTGGGCTCCCACCACCCTGCTTTGCCCATGATGGAGGAGGCAGCCTGTCTGTCCTCAGCCTTGACCAGATGGGAGCCCAGGATAGGGGGTGCTGGGCCTGATGGAACGTGTGAGAGGGGTCAGTGGCCACTGTGCCTGGAAGCCAGAGGCCTAGGCAGTTGGCAGCACAGGGCACCCTGCCAACCCCAGCCAGCTGGTGAGGGCAGTCAGGCCCCAGAGTCTGGGACCACGGCCTCCCGTGGCCCTGCTGTCCAGTCAGGAGGAGTCTAAGGCCCGGGAGCCTTGTCTCTGCCCTGAGCCTGGCCACACAGTGGGAGGGTGGGACTGGTAACTGGCCCTGCGGTGAATGCTGGGTGAGGCGGAGCGAGCTGGAAAAGCAGCCATGGTGGAGGTGGAGAAGGAGACGCCGGGTCTCTTGGAGTGCTCTGATTGGGGGCGAGGCCTCCAGGTCCTCAGGGCCTGGAGAGAGAAACTTGGCAGGGATGCCCTTGCCCATGGGGTAGACTCAATCATGTACCTGGATTTGGGAACCCTGGCTGACTTCGGAGCCATCAGGGATCTGGGAATAACTGAAGGCTGAACACAACAGGCCCAGTTTATGTGGACTGGACACCGTGCCTCCCTCTCGCAGAACAATGTCCTATCGGCTCAGGATCCTTGGTCCCTCTGGGGAGGTGAGGAGGGAGGAGGCAACCTATATGAATGAGAGAGCCACATGTCCCCAGGACTAGCCTTCAGGCAGGCCAATGTCTGACCACTTAGGGCTGCAAATTCTCTCCCCACCTTCAGCATCCCCCACCCCCCACCGGACTTTGCCCTGTGTCAGGGTTTCTCTGGGTTCCCATCTCAGCCCTGCTGAGCCCTGCTTCCCCTCTCCAGGGCAGTGCAGATTCTGACCCCCAAGCTGGGCTCATAGACCTCACATGGAGGTCACTCAGCTCCTGGCGGAGGAAGGCAGAGGGGAGGGGTGAGGCGGCGAGGGGGCTGCAGGGCTACGCACACCTGCAAACAGGAACACTGGGTGTTTCTCAGTGGCTGCGAGGGTGCTGATGAAAACCCCAGGATGTTGTGTCACTGTGGCCAGCCTGCTGATAGCAAGCACTCAGCCCACTGTGCCCTGGACACTCATGAAGCGGTAGGAAGATTCCGGAGGCTTCTCAAGCCCAGGGCCAAGCATCCCATGGAGGTTCTTAACCTGAGCTCTCCTGCTCCCTCTCCTTCTCTCCGTCTCTCCTCTTCTTTCTCTCCCTCCTCTCCTCTCCCACCCTCCCTCTCTCCCTCTCCCTTCTCCTTCACCACTGTTTTGGGGTCCCCGGAAGCTGTGTTGAGGCTCCCGGGAAACACGTCGGGTGCCTGCCCCCTGACTCCTTCGGCAGTGGTGTCTGCTTTCCTGACGCCCACCCTGGGCGTGGAGTTTGCCCTGGGCCTGGCGGGGAACAGCTTAGCGCTCCTCATCTTCTGCTTCCACACGCGGCCCTGGACATCCAACACTGTGCTGCTGGTCAGCCTGGTCATCGCCGACTTTCTCCTGATCATCAACCTGCCTCTCCGCGTGGACTACTACCTCCATCGTGAGACCTGGCGCTTCGGGGCTGCTGCCTGCAAGGTCAATCTCTTCATGATGTCCACCAACCGCACAGCTAGTGTGGTCTTCCTCACGGCCATCGCGCTCAACCGCTACCTGAAGGTGGTGCAGCCCCACCATGTGCTGAGCCGGGCCTCGGTGGGGGCTGCCGCCCGGGTGACTGTGGCACTCTGGGGGGGCATCCTGCTCCTCAACGGACACCTGCTCGTGGCCACCCACTCGGACGACGCCTGCCTCAGCTACAGCCTGGGCACGGCACCCTCTGCCGTGCTCCGCTGGCACCAGGCCCTGTATGTGCTGGAGTTCTTCCTGCCACTGGCCCTCATCCTCTTTGCCATCGTGAGCATTGGGCTCACCATCCGGCGCCAGAGCATGGGCAGGCGGGCGGGCCCGCAGCGGGCCGTGCGTGTGCTGGCCGCGGTGGTGGCCGTCTACGCCGTCTGCTTCCTGCCCAGCATCATCTTTGGCATGGCTGCCATGATGGCCTTTCAGCTGCAGGCCTGCCGCGCCCTCAGCATCTGCGTGTGGCTCTTCCACGGCTCCCTGGCCTTCACCTACCTCAACAGCGTCTTGGACCCGGTGCTCTACTGCTTCTCCAGCCCCAACTTCCTCCGCCAAGGCCGGGCCATGCTGGGCTTGGGCAGGGACTGGCAGGGCCCAGGGAGCGACGAGAGCTCCTATCAGCCCTCTGCCCGGCGCCAGGAGGCCTCCAGGAAGGTGGAGGCCACGGTGAGGCTGCAAGCAGAGGTCTCGCTAGAGCAAGGCCTGGTGTCTGCTGCAGGGGAGCCGTAGCTGCAGGCACAAGGACTGCCAGACTGGCCTGGGGGGATGAGGCCACTCCCCAGACAAGGCCAGCACAGTGGGCCTGGACCAGCTGGACAAGGGACGCCTGCAGGAGCCACGCCGAGGCAGCGGCAGGACCCAGGTGGGTGGCAGGGAGAGAAAAGCGTCTTGTCCTTACCAAGGGGTCAGTTTGTCCAGGATGCCATTCCCAGGGGGTGGGAAAGAGAATGCTGTCAGGCAGAGAGAGGCAGGGAGCTGTGGGGACTCTAACTCATCAAAGGTTTGCACAGTTGCCCTGTGCTGGGAGCCGGAGCATAATTACTGTAAGAGCAGAGGCCTTGCTTAGAAACTGAACAGCTGTATTTTCTGTGCTCTCCAGTTTGACCCTTTCAATATTAATAAACTTCCTTTTGAAAATGCAAACCTGTCTCAGCTGTTCTAAAGAAAGCCAGGTCTGGGCTTGGTAGGATTCAAAGTGCGTGTCCCAAGGTGAAGGGAAACTCTGGGGACAGAGCAGGGAAGCTGTAGAGCAGCCTCTTCCCTCCAGGACAGTTCTTGCTCAGAGCTCCTGGGAAGCCCTGGAGTGCCATTCAAGGCAGAACTGCTTTCCTGGGTGAGGACCTCAGGCTGGCAGAAGGGGTGGCCCACTGGCTATCTGGGAGGTTCCTGCTTCTCTCTGGCCTCCAGTTCTACTTCTGCAACTCCCAAGTTCCTGCCACCGTGCCCAGGGACCCTGCCCGGCTCTCCCAGGGAAGACTTGGGGAACTTGAGCCTCCTTGGAGGTTACCTCCTGCACCCGGCCAAGCTCCTCCCTCCGTCTCAAGTATCCTTCCCTTACCAGGACAGGGTCCCAAGATGAGGGCAGGGGCCCTGGGGTCACCAGAGCTGGCTGTAGCCCTCCCCTAGGACCAAAGCCATCTTGCCCACCTCTCCCCCTTTCTCTTCAGTTCAATATGCCCTTGGTGAGTGGCAGAGACCTGGACTGACCCAGCCACTAGCCTGGGACCCCTAGGCACAAGGCATGTATCTGGCATGAGTGGGGTTTTTTGAGGGAAGGACATGGCCCTCCTGTCCACAGCGGAATTCATTGTAGCTGGTAACTGCTTTTAGGACAAATTCCTTAAAAAACTTGTGCAGACTCAGTCTGCATTTTGTATTCCAATCCCCCAACCCTACCTTGGTAAAACAAGAAGTGTCTTTAATCTTGGGGAGGGTTAGGGCGGGAGGGGAGTAGCTTCAAGGCTTCCAAAGAGCTACTGAGAGGTCTTGAAAGCCCCAAACATGCACCTCCTAAGCCCTGCGTGTTCCCAGCCCCAGCTCCTAAACCCTCTCAGAACCCCCTCTGCCCTCATCTTGAGTTGAGGAGCGCCCCTCCCTGACTCTCCCACAAGCTGGGCCACCTGCCTTTCCTGTGCTCTCCACCCTTCCCTTCTCTAAAGGCCTGGGAGTACCTTCGTGGGAAGGAAGCAGGGCTTCGGGCTACCTTAGCACTCCCCCCACGTGGCAACAGTGCTCCCTGGTCTCAGCCTTGGCCCTCCTCACTGCACCCCTCTCTGGACTTGGTTCTCTGTGAAATGGGAGCAGAGGTCCTGGCCCTTGCCCAACTCCAGGGATTGGAGATGGAAATAATAGCAATGCCAGAGCACTAAGTCAGGGAGGAGGGGGAGGGAGGGAAGGGGAGAGGGAGAAGCCTGGGTTAAAGGACAGGGTTTTCTACAGACCCAAAGGCAGTACCCTCAGCAGTACAAGGTGAGTTGGAAGCAGGGTGAGAAAAGACCCCATATCTTATGTTTGCGTTCAAAGCTGCAGTTTGTTCCCAGAGATAGGCTGTACCCCCATTTAGTGTGAATTTGGGGCAGTGCCTACTACCTTTCCTTTCTCTCCCCTTTCTCCTTATATTACACACCGCTGCCCTGAGGAAAATCAAATGGCATCCAGGACTCGACTCCTACCCACGCCTGGGTAGGGGGACAGCAGGCAGGTTGGGGAAGGGCCAGTGGTGGCTAATTCATGCCGTGTTTACTGCGCACCCACCATGGGCCACATGCTAAGCTTCAAAGGAGTACTCGGACTCCACTCTGACCTTGAGCCACATGCAGCCAAGCCTGGGAGAGACTGACCTGCAAATGGCTCAAATGTGACGTGTGTAATACAAGGCACTTTCAGCGAGAAAGCACTGCTGAGGGCACAGAGGAGCTAACCTGCCTGGAGCTGTCAGGTGAATTGGGCCTTGAAGGATGGGGAACGTAAAGGGAACAGCATCCCTGGCAGAGGGAAGAGCATGTACAAGGCACAGCACTGTGAGAAGACTTGTGTGCAGGGGAAGGGTGAGTTCAGTGAGGTGAGAGAGGAGGGGCCTAGTGAAGTCAGGAGACAGGCAGCAAGGGCAGGCAGCCACCAGACGGTGACAGGCCCTGTAGACGATCTAATATAGGGTGAGGGTGGGTTGTTTGAGGTTTAGAAGAAGCTGATTAAGATGGTCAGTTTTGAATTTGATCCATGACTCTGGCAATAGTGTGGCTGAAGGGCTGCTGAGGGGAGGGGATGTGGGAGATGTCCTGGTCAGGACACTCTACATTCCAGGCAGGGACCTGGAATAAAGGTTGGGCAGAGCATGAAGGGTCAGAACGGAGAGGCTCAGCTGTGGTGAGCAAAAGTGGGCAGCTTTGGGGTTGATGGGTAGATGGTGGTGGGGGCAGATCAGGAGAAAGGGGGCCTTTCTGCTTCAGACAAGCTGGAGGGCGTGGAGGTGCACAGCGGCATGTCAGGGCTGAGACAGGATTTCAGAGTCTTCCATGTATGGATAGGAGCTGGGGTTATGGGAATGGATAGGGTCCCCAGGAAGAGAGTGTACCCCAAGAGCCATCCTGAAAAATCCCCTGCAAGTAAGGGCCAAGCAAAGGAAAACCCAGCAAAATGCTCAGAAGAAACCTTGAAGTAGGAAGAAAATGGGGAATGGGGCAAGAAAAAAAAAAAAAAAAAAGCATAAGAAAAGTCAAGGCAAAATTTCTTTGCCCAAGTAAAGCATTTTGAAAAGGGCTTCCAAACAGCATGCTGAAGAAAACTGGTCTGAAAACCTGAGCGTGTGCTGTCTGGACAAGCATCCTGGGTTGACACCCAGTATTAACACTGCAATTGTCTGTAACTATTACAAAATCAACAAGAACAACAAAAGAGGCTGTCATTTGCATAAGATTTACTATGCAAAGCATGTTCTATATTGATTATGGACTCAGACATATGCATTGACTGTGCAAAAACGTGCACTGTGATGATAAGTGCCATATGGAGGAGAGTGCTGACCTCTGGGATGGAGGGAAACAGAAAGAGAGTACACAAGTGACTACCACTATATCTGAAATTAGCTAGGTAAGAAACTGGAAAAAGTAATGATGGATAATGAGTGTTACTTAGCATTGCCTTGGACAGAGAATAAAGGCGTCAGTGTAATGAAATGACATTAGCTTCAAATGCTCAAGAAAGCTCAAGTGGGATGACTAACAGTGGGTTGGGTCTGTGATCAGGAGGGCACTGGCGGCTTTCTCCAGGGTAATTCCAGTGAGTGGCTGGGCGCAGGGCAGGAGGGAGGCCAGGACGGACCATAATGCATGCAGGAATGAAGGAGATTTGAAGTAATGGAAACAGCTCTTCCCTCTTTCAACAAGTTTGCCAGTAGAGGGAGATAAGGCAATAGCTTTGGGAGAAGCTAACGAGGGGAGAGACGTTCCAGGGGCTGGATGGTTCTGTTGTTTGGTTGATTGGATGGAGAGATTTAAATACAGTGGAAAGAGGAGAAGGGAGAGAAGGTGAAGATTCAGGGGAGAGAAGAAGCGAGGCAGAGAGAGAATGATAATGGAGCAATGATAAGCACATCCTGTCCCAGGCCCCGTTCTAAAAGTTCCACATACTCACTTATTGAGTCCTATGAGGTAGATACTAGTGTTACCCCCATTTCACAGATGAGGAAATGGAGGCACAGAGAGATGGAGTAACTTGCTCAAGATCACACAGCTAATAGGTGGCCTGTGACCCAGACCCTGGATGGTGATAGGGTCCATCTCCTTAGGCTGGAGGAACAGTACTGTGACAGTGGTCTGAGGGGAAGCTAGCGGAAGGGATTCTTAGAAGGCCTGGCTCTCAGAGGGTGAGGGTTAAGGGAGTGGCAAGGGATTGGAATAGCTGTTTCTGGGAATAAGAAATAAATAAATCTCCCAAAGAACATAAGCAAGGGCCACTAAGCAAGCAGCCCAAAGGGGCCTGGTGAGCTAGGCACCCACAGCTCTGAGGTAGAGACTCCCTGCAGGTTGTATGGTTTTCCTCCACCCAAAGGCCCAGGAGAGGGTCTGAATAAACAGAAGGTAAATTTATTCAATGTGGGACAGAAGAAAGGTCTTGGGAAGTTTGACTAAATGACTCAATCCTGGCAATGGAACTTAAGGTCGGTATTTCTTAAGAGGTGGGCATACAACACTCTGAGTTCTACAGATGTGCTTCCAGAAAGAAAGACGGAGATGGTATTTGAGTCGGGATGAAAAGAACATGTACCTGAGGAAGGGGCTGCTGGGTTCCACGTGGCAGGGTCCCTCTGTGTCCACCAAACTTTCCCTGCCCACTAGTCCTGCCCCATTGCTCTCTCCATCCCAGAACTCTACAAGTACTGACAGAGGCATAATTGCAACCTTTTCCATTCTCCAGGGAGACCCTGAAGGACCTCACTGTCTCCTTGTTTTTTTTTCCTCATGAGGCCCCAGATTCAACGGTCACAGACATGGGCTGGAGGGAGTCCACATGAGCCACGCTACCTCTTCCACTATAATGGCCTCGGCACAGCAACGAGGCCGAGTCTGAACCAGTTAATTATTCAATGGAATAATTTCTACCAAGCAGGGTTCAGCACTCAATAGGTCTAGGAAACTGGAGAATGCTGAGCTCTAGATCAGGCTCCCTATACCTTTTAAGTTAATTTGGAAAATTTTGTTTCTTTGTGGGAAGAAAGGTGGGTGGCATGCAGCAGCAGGTGCTACGATCTCCTGCTGAGCCCACTCAGCTGGCACAGGAAGCTTTCCTCTCATGCTCGTGGATTTGGGCTCCCAAGACCCTGGGGCTCAATGTCCAGAGCGCCCACAGCATGTGGCACTGCAGCCTGGTGATGGGCACAGCAGTGGGAGGCTAGTTTTAGGGGTATTAATGGGGAGTGGTCTGCCTCATGCCCTTGACCAGGCCTAGGGGACACAGGGTCAAAGGCCATCTATTGGGCTGTCCTGACCTTAGGAAACCATGTCCTCAGGAAGTGCCTTACAAGACAGCTGAACAAAGCACAGACCCTGGGCGTCTGCGAAAGGCCCCTGGGCATTTCAGCATGGCTGAGGGGACACCACCTGACCACCGGCCTGGCCTATTACTTCCAGAATCCCCTCAGAGCTATGCAGGAGGGATGGGCCACCTGATACGGGGGGAACAGGGCGATCACAGAGGGTTACAGCTGAAGCCCAGTACCCAGAAAAGGACAGCAGGAAACTAGGCATAATTTCCAGAAATTTATTGGAAACACGATACAAATTGATTAGTAGCTGGCATCTACTTACAGACAGACAGTCCACATTGTCGTATCACGCTCTGAATTAATATCCTGGGGAAATGACCATGATCAATGGTGCATGGCCTGGGTGAGTGTTCTCTGGCAGGAAAGCCCAAGACTGGGGTTGGGGGATGGGATGGGTGGACAGACTGGGACATGGCTTTCCTGAGGGGAATGGCAAGGCAGGGGTTGTTCAATGGGTAACTTTCTCCAAAGGAAAACAGGGACAACTGTTAAGAATAATGGCCTTCCCCCTCCCTCCCCAAAGCCCTTTCGTCACTAGCCAGAGTAAAACAGAATCTACAAAAAGCCAAGGGGGCAGCTCCCCTGCCTTCCCTCCCTGGGTTCTTGGGACAGCAGTGGGGCATCAACACCAAGCTCAGATGTGACACACAGCAGGCCCAGACCACAGCAACCCTGCCTCTCGTCCTTCCTGTGCCTCTATGAGGGGTGGAGGCCGACCACTGGGGCTGTCTGGTCCAGGCCTCCTGGCTTCCAGCGAGGTTTAGCTGCCATGTGGCACCTGCATCTGGAGGGCAGGAGGAAGGAGAAGCCAGGCCATAGCCTGGGGGTGCACTCCCAACAGTGACTCCGCCTCTTAGGGGCTCAGCTCCTGCTGGATAGGTCCTCTGTGGCTCCAGGTTCTGCCCAGTGGCTCTGGCCCTGACTCTAGTGGTACCTCCTCCCGAGTCCCACCAGCCTCAGGGAGGTGGCAGCGTCCTGCTGTTTCCCATCTCTGGGTTGCACTTTGCTCCCTTTAGGCCGCTCAGCTCTTCCATCACCTGTGTTAAACAGTTCCCCTGATTAAAATCCCTCTGGTTTCTGTTTTCCTGGTTGGACCCTGACTGATACACAGGCTAAAAGAAACTGTGCTGTGGACAAGGCAGAATTGTGAGAGGCATACTAAAACGTCTGAGCAACACCCTCCTGTCCTCTTGTACCACCCTTTAGGAAGCCAGGGTGGGCAGGAGCTGATCTAAAAGGTCAGGAAGACTTTCATCCAGGGGAGCACAGAGGGCCTTAGCACAGCACCTGGGCAGGGCCCCAGGCAATGCCACAAAGGGCCCGTTGCGAACGGGGAAGGGAGGAAACCCTCCAGCACCAAGGCAAGCAATAGAGGCCCTAGCTCCTTTCCTCCATTCCCTGGAGTATTCAATGTGACCCCTGGGGGACTTTTCAGAGATAAGTGACAGCATAAAAGCTTAGTCAACATCATCTTCGTAGATGGGACTGCAGAACCAGGAGCTTCCACAAACAAGCTGAAGGAAGAGCCTTCTTCATATATGTGGCTCACACTGAGCTGGACTTTCCCCAGAGCTACATGTGAGCTGGGACTGGAGTGGGCCTCCCTGTTCTTCCCCAGGCTCCAGGTCTCCTGACAGGCAGAGAGGAGGAAGCCGGCAGCAGAGCCGCAGGCAGCTAACCAGCAGCCTGCAGCTTAACAAGGGCTAGGAGAGGAAGGTGAAAGGACAAGGGAAACATTTCACCTTCCACGCCCACATGCTGTGATAAATCCATGATAGGGGCTCAGAGGAAAAGCCGTCCTGTGTTGTTTTCATAGAGATGAGCCAGATGTCACCTCTTCCTGGCGTCCTTGCTGAAGGGGACTCTCTGTGGGGGACCCTGCGGGGAACGCCGCCCCACCACCCTCCTCACTGAGACCTCTGACGCAGGCTCCAACCTCAGAATGGCCCCACGTCAAAACCCAGTGCAGCTGCGAGAGTTGGCAATGGTGGAAATGGCCCCCAGTCACCCCCACAAAAAACTAAGATGAAAGCCAACTTCTCCTCAGAGAAGTAAAGAGAGCTGCAAAGCCAGGAAAAGGAGAGAGCACTCGAGTCAGGGCCCGCCTCCAACCACCATACATCACATTCTCTCTGCTCAGCAGAACCCAGCCTCCCAGGAGACGGCCATCTAGTGGGTCGCTACGTTAGTGGTACCTCACTCGTCCCGGGGGGTTCGAATCAGTGGTAGCCAAGATGTTTTGCAACAACTTGGCTCTGTTTGGGGCACCTACTGCCAGGCATCCAGCTGCCTCCCAGCTGCAGTCCCCAGAGATGGCTGGGATGTCAGACTCTACTTGTCCTTCACGGCACTGTGATCCTGCACCCTGCAGCCAGTCCCTGCATGGAGGCAGGGGGTGGCCAGACTCACATCTGCTCGGGGAGCTAATCAGGCACAGGGACATTCCTGTCCCTGCAGCTGTGTGCAAAGAGCAGCAGAGCAGCCAGCTGTGATGCCACCAAGGGCTGGTGCTAAAGGCAGATGGGGAGAATTCAAGACAGTGGGAACCAAGGAGCAAGTCTCCCAGGGCCCAGGCACAGCTGCTCACAGCTGTTTTGGCCAGAGGGGTCGGGTTCATGGAGTTACATACAGACTCATACTTGCCAACACAGTTCCCTCCTCTCCCCCTGGCCCAACAGGTTCTACGTGCTGAAAATAAAAAGGCTGACTTGTGACCTGTCGTAGGACCCACCTGGTTGCAGCTCTTGGTCGGCTGGTTTGGCTGCGGGGAGGAGGGCAGTAAGCAAATGGCTCATCACAGTGATACACACACTCAGCAAAGTTTAAGCACGTGCTGGAGCTGTCTGGAACCAATAGAACTCCAGCATCTCTCCAATGACACAAGGCAGATGAGTAAGATGAGCTCACAGGCTTACCAAAGATGGTTTTCTTCTTTTGTCAGAACCTCAGGTAATTCTATGCCTTGGAGGGGTTGGGGAGAGGGGGTCAAAGACAGGATGTGGGTGGTGAAGAGCAAAATTTCTCCATTAAAAAAAAAAAAAGGAATGAAGCCTATTGAGAAAGAGCCAAGTAACAGTTACAGCAAAAATAGGGTAGATTATGACCTGAATAAACACTGGCACATTTAAGAAAAAAATCTATTCAGAAAGATGCCATGTCCCTCCTGTACATAATTACAGCTGAAAACCGAGCTGGGTTGACACATGCAGGGCCATGGTGGCTCTGAGCTCTCCGCAGCCTGCACAGCCCCAGGAGCCACCATGCCAGGGTTTGGGGCACAGAAGAAGGGAGGAGGCAGAATGGCTCCCTCGTCCCTCAATTCTCAAGCAGGACCCACCCTGGGACAGCAAGGTCTCTGAGTGGAAAGCAAGGGGACACTGAGTCACACATGGAGATGCAGCCTTTGGAATGTGCATTCCTCCAGTTTCTTCCCCTGCCCCGTCGGGTCTCCTTGGGGCAGACGGGAGGTCTCCCATGAAATGTTCCAAGAGCGGGGCTGCCTCATTCCCAGGCACAGCTGTGAACATCAGTAGGACAGTGGAGCAAGTCTTGGGTTATAGCGTGGAACAGGGAGAGCTCAGTCTGACACACAGCATGTGAGTTCTGGAAAAGGGGAGAAACGGGGTTGAGGTTAAAAGAGGTCCTATGCTGAGAGGGAAGTTGAGGGGAAGGATGGAATCAGCCCTCCCACCGCATCACAAATTTCAAGGAAAGAGGCAGGCATTAATTCAAGTAAAAGCTTTGGAAATAGACCTGAAGGGTCTTCAAAGCTGGGTTTGGGGAAGGCAGGTTTTGTGGCCACTGCCAGCGGGGTAGGGCACAACAGGCAAGGGCTTCTATGCTTATCAAACAGACATCATGGATCTGCTCTGACCCGACACAAGGAATGGGGAACCAAGTGGCCTCGCAAAGGCAAAGTCTGATCTGAGATGATCAGAACTCATCATCCTGACGTGGGTGCTCACAGCTACCAACACATTTTTCTGCAGGAAGAGGTGACCCTCCGGAGCTCAAACACCAACAGTGGCAGCCACCCACATCACGGCAGTGAGAACTATCCTGCATCCCCCACTCCACCCCCTCCACTTCCCCACAGACCTTTGACTCTCGTGTCTCAGGGGTGGGCATTTAGAGGCTCTCAATAGAAATGAGTAAGTGAAAAAGCAGAAGTGGCTTGCCAACCCTATCATCACCATCTTGCATTATTGGGTAGGTCAGTAGGTTGTGAAACTTTTGCTTGGTTCCAGGGGAAGTGACTAGGAGGGAAGTGGGGCAGGTGCTCAGATGGGCAGGCCTGCCACCCAGGCTTGCTCCCCAGTGCCCATCACACAGGCCACTCTGCAATCAGGAGAGGAAGCACACCCACCCACCCTCACAGCCTCACAGCCTCTTGAGGAAAGGGCAGCAGGGAGCAGGGCTGTGCCTTCATGAGCCTTTCTACAATAGGGGCAATAAATGCTCATTACCTGGTATTTAGTAGGGGTGCAACAGATGTGTTAAATAAAAACTGAACTATATTCAGTGTGTAATCAGGCCAACTTTTGCTTTACTGAACCTTATTGAACCAGAACCTTGTGAGGGTCAGAAAGGTTAGGAACTCGCTCAAGGATACACAGCAAGGAAGCTGGGGAGTTAGAATTTGAACCCAGATCTTCTAAACTGAGGTCAAGTTGCTCCTATCACACCAAGCTGCCACTGTCAGGCCCATTGTCCATCCAGCCTCAGTATTCTGCTGAGAAAGGTAGTCCAGGAGGCCAGCAGAGAGAGAGCACACTTTGCCCTTCAGTGCCTAAATTAAAGTTGTCTCTGTCGGTAACTCTCAGAAATCTCTCTCTTTTGATTGTAGGGCTGGAGGGCTCTGTCATTCCTCTGTCCGAACCGCTATGGAATTAAACTGTTAGAAGTGCCACTTGTAAGTTTGTCCCCCAAATTTCTGACCTTCCATGTTAAGTTATGCTTTCTTTTATCCTAAATGTACCTGCTCCAATTTCAAAGGCAACCCTCTCCACCTAGGGCCTTAGGTTCATACTTGCTTTTTCCATACTGGCCATAGTTTTAACATGAGATAGTTCCCCTCTCTGTGTTCCAGGCTGAAGAATCCCAGGGCTTGCCATCTGCCTTTGTAAGGCTATCACCTCACCCTCCCCTACTCAGCTTTCCCAGCCTTGCTGCGTTTCCTTGAAGCAAGCAACAAGGGCCACATGCATGACCCCAGATATGGAGGCTCCAGCACAGCAGCACCGGCAGAAGGCCTCAGGAAAAGGTCTACTACACCACTTCTCGCATCCCCGTCTTAGCCCACAATATAGTCCAAACCCCTTTTTGTAGATGATTTGTGTAGTTAATTCTCCAATACATAACCTTCATCTGCCACTTTTATGTACACTAACCCTGATTCATAAGCACTTTGTTTTTGTAGTTGTGTGTGTGTGTGTACAAAATTTTCCCTATTGGTTTGACCATCTACTACTCAGAAGTACTTGATGTCCATGGACTCAGGAGATTCTGCACTATAACCAACTAATGCAATGAAAGCAGCACTTTAAGATTTCCATGCTGTCTTCTGAGTTAATTTCCCTTCCTTCTGAAACCCACAGGGGATACCAGCACCAGAATTTTGGAGGCTGGAAAGTAGATAAAGCCAAATGGAAGCTGGCAATGTGGAAAGACAAGAACCCAATTTGTCTAAAGAATCCCCAAAGGGCTAAGGAATTGACACCAGGTACCTCTGGAGATGGAGGTATATGGGAGAGGGTGTCAAAGCAAAGTTAGTTGAGGGTGGTTTGAGAAATAGTTGGATCCCTAGACACTCTCATGAGTCCATACCCTGGGCAACTAACTACCTCTTTCCCACCCCAGAAGTCTGGATGTTTATTCTCTGAAGAGGGCAAAACAGGGTCTCAGGACTTGCGGACACCAGGCACCAAGCACAGTTGAGGGCAGGTCAACTGTGATGTTTAAGATCATGTATCAACTTGGCCGAGCGACGGTGTCCAGTTGTCTGCTGAAGCAAGCACTGGCCTGATTGTTACTGTGAGGACATTGTGTGGACTTAAATCATCAGTAAGTTGGCTGCATCTATGGCTGATTACATCTACATTCAACTGAGGAGATTGCCTTCAACAGTGAGAGCTGTCTCATCCAATCAATTGAAGGCTTTAAAAGAATTGATGATTTCAGCATAATTTTCATCTCTACTTCAGCCAGCCAGCTTCTCCTGGGGAATTCATCAAAAACCTTCATGGGAGTTCCCAGCTTGCTGCCAGCCCTATGGAATTTGGACTTGCCCATCCCCACAGTCATGTGACACAATTCTTCTAAATATCTCATAATATTTACCACACACAGACATATACTGTTAGTTCTGTTTCTCTAGAGAACCCTGACTAATACAGCTCCAATTCCAAAATAGAGGGACCAAGTGAATATATGCCTACTGAGTGGTGAGACCTCCAGCCTTCTTCCCAAATCTTTACCCTCTGGGGAAGAGATGAAAAGAGTATTCTCTGGACAATCTGACCAGCACATGAGAAAAGACCTGAAGATACTGGTATTTGGAGCCACCCAACAAACAGCCCAGACTGACCACCCTACTGTGAAGTACACTACAAGCTCTGCCCACAAGCTCTGCCACAGCTTGGTTTTTCATCTCCTACTTTTAAACATCAGATAATCAAAGCTCACCAGAAAAAAGCCCCTAGCATAAATGTAGTGGCCCAAACAAGTAACAAATAGAAGAACACAAATTGGGGTAAATAGAAACTACTCATAAAGAAGAATATTTAAAAAAACAAAAACACTCTATCATTAAAACCCTCAGAGAAGTAAGATACAGCATCCATGAACCACAAACAGTTTGTTATTAACATATATATATATATATATATATACACTGAGAGAAACAAAGAGGGAAAAGAGGGAAAGAGCCCTGAGGAGTTCTGCTTCCTATAATGTTGACTAGTTTGTATTGGATTAATCCTCTAGCCAATAACAAATATAAACTCGGGATTAAAAAAATAAACAAACTGACTGTGTTGGAGAATGACCAAAAGCAAGTAAAAACCAGAGGGGATATGACCCTTGAACAAATGGAAGGAGATTATATGAGATTCACACTTAACTGGCTTTCCCTTGAGAGCACTTCCATGTAGCACAGGGGAATATAGTTCAAGCAGAAAGTTACAGTCTAATTGGGCTGAGGAGTCAAAGGTCAGCACTCAAAGCTGCCAGAGGAGCTGGAAATTGAGGGAGCAGATCCTGGAAAGAAGGGAGACACAGGAAGGAGACTCTACACTAACTCTACATGCAAAGTTCCCTCAAATCATCAAGTGATTTCTGAACTATGCATATGCAGGGTGAGATTTCAAGGAGGCAATGGAAAACACCAGCTGGAAGGCTAAAAGAGCTGGACAGAGACTTCTGCAGCTGTCTAGTGCTCAGAAGACAGAGTTTGGAGTTCAAATTCTGCCAAGTTAGAGGGGCTTGGTAAATACCTTGGTCATTCCATGGAAATCCCAGAAGGCTATGCCTTGAGACTCAGGGCAAACTAAAATAGACCAGTCCTAATAGCCTCCACAGAATTGGGTAAATCTATCAATTTAACTGTTTGCTAAAAGTAAAACTCAAAACCCTGCAGAGGAAAATAACAGAATTCAAGGTCTGTATAACTTAATATCTACACTAACCAGTACTCATTAATAAATAATTAGACATGGGAAGCAGGTAAATGCAACCTATAATCAAGAGAAAAAGTTAGTAGAAGATTAACAGATGACTCAAGTTAAAATTAGCAGTTATAGATTTTAAAATATGTTAAAGAATACAGGAAAAAATAGATATAACAGGTGATGGGATGATGCATTTTAGGAAAATATGAAAAAACCAAATGGAAATTCTAAAACTGAAAAATACAAATTCTGAAATGTAAAATTTGGTGGATAGGATTAGCAGTAGATTGGATACTGCTGAAGAATGAATCAGTGAACTCAAAGATCTCTAGAAATTACTCAAACTGACAAAGAGTACACACTGTATGATGCCATTTATATAAAATTCTAGAAAGTGTAAACTACTTTATGGTGACAAAAAAATCATGGGAAACTGGTGTAGGTCAGTGGCTGAGCGCTAACTTCCCACCCACAAAGTCCTAAATTCAATCCCTGGACCCCAGTACTTCAAGAAAAAAACAACAAATCAGCTGCCTTGGAATGTGGAGGGCTGGGAGGGAGGAATTATAAAGGGGTGCAAGAAAACTTTGGGATGATGGTTAAGTTATTATCTTGATTGTGGTGATGATTTCTCAGTGTAAACATGTATCAAAACTTATCAAATTTTACACTTTAAATAAGGACATCTTATTGAATGTCAATTATACCTCAATAAAGCTGTTTTTAAAAAAAAAATAAAAGATTTTTTTATTGGGTTTTTAAATCTGTGGTGGAACAACATATGTTGATGTTAGAGATCCTATATAAGAGTCATTCTATTTCAAGATTAATAAAACTAGAAAAAATCCTTTAACAATCCTAAAAACAAGAACAAAAGGAAGGAAAATTGGTTTGGCTCTACTAATGTCAGACAAAGTAGACTTCAAGCAGGAAGTACTAACAGAGATCAAGAGGATCATTTTATAGTGATTAAAAGGTGAAAGACATAAAAATCTTAAATTCACATATGTCCTGTAGAAGCATGAAAAACTTGGTTGGTCTTTGTCCCCAGTTCCTGGGGAAGCAACCACTGAATCTCCGGAATTTCCTGTGATAGTAGTGTGTTTTGTTCTTCATGGTGGAGCCAAGACCACACCTGACAGTTGCAGGAGTGGGGGGTGCCAATCATACCTGCAGCCTTAGGGTGGGAACTGGCCATACAAGAAGGACCAAATATGTGATCAGAGGGTTGAGGCTTAGAGCCACCTCATATTAGCCCATGTCAGCCCACATCAGCCACCTCAGCCCACCTCCCTGACCTCTGTGAAGACAAGGAAGCTTGTGTTTGAGATATTCTCAGGTCTATGGGTGTCTTCTTTTGGCTTCTTATTTGTATCCTTTTACTATAATAAAGCTATAATTGTACGTATAGTATTTTTAATGAGTTCTGGGAGTCATTCTAACAAATTATTAAACCTAAGTGCATGGTAGGAACCCATGAATTTGTAACCAGATGGTCAGAAGTGTAGGTGGCCTGGGCAGCTGGTACCTACAGGGCATCTTGCCCATGATTGCCCTTAACCTGTGGAATGTGCCCTAACTGGATAGAGTCCATATTGACCTGAAATTGAGTTATTGTAGTACAGTATTTGTAGTTGGAGTCAGAAGTTGTTATTGGAAGCTGGTAGAAGATTTTGAGAACCCAAATCCTAAATGCATATATACCCAATAACAGAATTTCAAATTACATGAAGCAAAAATTCACATAAAAATAAGGGAGAAATAGACTAACCTACTATCATAAAAAGGGTTGGAATATGAAGTGAGAAAATCTCCCAGAAGCATAAGAAAGATACAGACATGGAAAATTAGAGAGAAACTAGAAGAAAATCAGAGTCTCAGTCCAGGAAGTCCAATATCTAATTATCCTGAACATTTTTTTCTGCTGATCCCTCTACCAGAAACCTTAAATGTGGTTAGTTCTATTTTTCCCAGGACTCACTCTTGGTCCTGCTCACTGACTGTCTTAGAAGAACTCTTGTAAATACTCAGGGACGCTGAAATTACACTATCATGAAGAGTCTTCACAGATACCTTCTTTGGGAACCTCTGTCGAACAAAGTTACCTTCAAGCTTGCGCCTCCATTTTATTTATTTATTTACTATTTTATTTTATTTTTTGTTAGCTTTTTAAATTTTTTTGTGTGTATTTTCTTTTTTTCTTTTATCCTCTGTTTTATATGAACCACTTTTCATAACAGGGAAAGAAAATAACAATAAGCTGGTTTGGGCAACTTGAACCCAGTAGGGGAGTCTTCAAATCAACTAAACTGAGACAAACCCTTCCACTTCCATTGTCCTAGGGGCTCTGCAGATTTGGAAGGCTTCTCCTCACTTCCTTACCTGCACCCAAAGAGATTTCTTGGCGGGATGCCCAATCAACTGGTTTATGGGTTGGTCTTTACTTCCCTGGGCCACCAAGATCCAATACTGAGGTTCCAATTACTTTCTCAGACTTTTGTGCATGCTCCTTTAACAGATGAGTCAAACCTCTTCAAGGAAGAGTCTCTTCTCATACTTAATCGCCTCCCCTTTGGTGTCTCCTTCCCTTTTCTCTCCCAAACACCTCCCCTTCATTCCCCCCGCCTCCCCCCCCAAAAAAAAAAAAAAACAAAAAACCTCACATTCTCTCCAGTCAGAAGTTAATTTTCTTTCTCAGAGATGCATCCTCCACATGTCACTGGTAGTAGGGTGCAGAAGGGTAGGATGGTTAAAAGCTTTCCTATAATGACTCCTGCAGGTACACACAGACACTTAGCAAGGAGGCCAGACATGGCCCTCACAGCTGAGGACCCCTGCTTTCTGTCATTCTTCTAGGACTTCCATACTGCTGTGAGGGTCTCACGTCTAGACTGGTTATGGGCTCACACAGTGGTTATTTCCCTTGGGGTCAGGATAAGAGTTTCCTATTAGGAGAAACTTTAGTATTAGTAAACTCAGGAATGATCCCAGCTGTGGCCAATTTGACATTCTTCCAGAATATTCCAAAACACAAAGTTGTTGACTACTCGGGCCTACTACACTTGGGTCTGTCTTCCTCTACAACCCCACCCCCTCAGTCTCAGAGAATACCCACTGTCCTCAAGTAATACTTCAATAGTCCTGAAACCCTCTAGTCACATTAAGATCTCTACTATTTTGCTTCACATTCAATAAAATCTGGGGCCATAATGATCCACTATAAAATAATAAGAACCTCAAAAGTGTTTTTATATATTTCACCAGATTATAAAAATTACACCTGGAGACAAGGAGACCAGAGATGAGTCTAGATCCCTTGATGTTCTTCCATAAATGCTTTACAAGATTTGAGAAAAACTAGTTTTTCTGAAATGATATAAAAAATCGACAGAAGGCAGCCTGGGCCTAAGCTTGCCTAGGAGTGCCATCAGCTGTTCCTGACAGTCTATTTTTATTGGGATATGTGAGGACAGCAGATGCATCCCCAGAGCTTGCTCACTGTATAATGTCCCCCACCACCACCCATCTCCCAGGGCTGGAATGCCAACAGTGGAAGTTGTTGAATCGCTGACTTCAGAAATAAGTCATCAAAAGGACAATCTTCACACCCCAAATCATAATATTGTACTTACAGAGGCATTCATTAGATACCCTCTTCATGGGAGACTTAGAGAAATTATATTAATCAAGGCAGAAAAAAAGAAAAATAACTAGATCTACAGTGTATTCACATATTCCAGGAGAAATATGTCAGAGGAGAGCAGATTAAAAAGGGGTTTACTGTACAACTCATCAAGTTCCTTAACTCAGATGCTCTGACTCTGTCCTAAAAATTCACTTCTCTTCTGAGCCTGTTGCTTTGGTTTCCCTGAGACAAAACACGAAAAACACCTCCAGTCAATGTCCCAGGGTCTGTATCACTACATAAGCAGCAGCTTTTCTTAAGGATCCCCATTTGATAAAGACTGAGACATAGCAGGCCTTGTCCTCATGCAGTGGAATGGAAGATTTGCTGATTGACCAAATCTTAGCCATCTGACATTGAGGGAAGAACCCAGGGCATCCTTTTAGGAGGATAAAGAGAGGATGTGAGGCCTGTATAGCTCATCTGCTCCTCTCCACTCAGGAGTTCTTTTTGACTCTGCCTTCATGCTGAAAAAGATTCTGCCATCTGAGAATCATATGACATTCCATCCCCTCTGCAATAGGGTCTTTAATTCCAAGAGCCCACAGAAAGCTAAGGGGGTCCTCACTATAAACCTACTTCCTGTCACTAATATTCATCTAAATAACTTAATCAAGGTCAATTTCTCTTTATGGATTTTGGGACCCTCTAATGTGCAAATGTACATTGGGTCATACCCATTTACCTTCAAGCAAGCCCATGAGTCATTTGTTTGAGAATCATACTTTTAGGTGAGAAATAAATGAAGTTATAAGGAAGGTACTGGCATTTTATTTATATACAATTCCCATGTGACTACAAAGACGTTGGTTGAAATCTTAGAACTTTTCAAAATAAAATGTTAATAATAGCTATTCTTTAAGGAGGTGATGGAATCTTAACATTTAATGAACACCTACTACAAGTCAGAGACTATCCTGGTAATAGTATATAATTTAATTTAAACACATTTCCCCTTTCAGTGATTCTGTGGTTATTCTTTTTTCTCCCATCTCCCTGAAACTAATATCGCTCCTATGCCCCAAGTTCCAGACAGAGGAGGGGGTAATCTGATATGGACAGGGGGGCTCCACAGAGGCGGGAAATGGAGTGAAGGGTAAGCCCATTAAACTTATATCAGACAATGAGGGCTTATAATTTCATAGTACCTTTCGCTATACATCTACCATCTACAAACATACACTTGTATTTATCTATAAACAGAAAACAGAAATATCTCCTACGTACAAGTTGCATTCAACACACAAATCTGGATGCATATTTCCCCAGTGAAAGAAACACTAGATTTGGCTATTTGCTGGCAGGTGACTTTAGGCAAATCCCTAAACCTCTCTGAGCTTCAGTTTTTCATTACTAAAATGCAGATAATAACATCTACCTCATAAAGTGTTTGGAAGGCCAAGTGATCCAAAGTATGTGAAAAAAAAAATTAATCATATAACAGCTCTGTAAGGCAAATGAAATCTATGATTTACAGAGGAGAAAACAGGTTCACAGAAGTCGAGTGATTCACCCAAGGCCCACAGTCAATCATTACAGAAGTCAGCAATTAGTCGCATCCGCATCCTAACAGTCAGATGTCTTTTTTCCATGTCACAGATAAATCCCATCTCCCCTGCTGCCCTCTCTTTTGGGTTCTGAGACACGGAAAGGTTTTCCAGTAATAGGTCTTCCATCTCCACTGACCTCAGGGCTTTCCCTACTCAGAGCCACTGGAGTTAACCAAGAAGGCCAAATGTGGTAGGGACTTGGTCTGTTGGTGATAAAAACGTCACCAAAGCATCAGAAATGGAGAAGACAGGATTTGGAAACCATGATGGCATTTGACACACCACTGGACGAACTACCTGAGAGAAGATACGGAAGTTTAGGGAGGCTGGCAAAGCACTTACAGGTTTTCAAATTTTGAACCTACACCCTCTCTATCATTACTGGCTTCTTTCGCTGAGGTTTCTTATGCATACAGATTTTGTCTTCACCCTCCCAGTTCAAGTTCCCTTAGGACAGTCACGGAGGTCTGTTGTGGCCCAGTACCATGGGCAAAGCTTAATAGAGCATGCACATTATAGTGCTAATTCGCTGCCACTAGGCCATACCAGGGCCTTTAAAGGGCCTGCAAAAGCCAGAGCACCAGGGTGAAATGAAAGACTGTGACTATCATGAAGGCAATAAGAATTTGTCCATCATTGGGGGGAAAAAAAAAAAGGCGAAGGCACCAACCATACAAAATCCTTTCTGCCAGCAGAAATCCAGAGACTCTTTCCCCATCATCAAGAACCTGAAATGCAAAGGTGGAGGGTAAGTGAAGGAGGAAAGCCTCTGAGAAGGTGGCAGGAAGTCCTAAAGCTGAAAGGCCTGAATATTTCAGTAAAACCAGGTTTTGTTTCCAGTTAAATTAGTTCTGTCCATCAATATCTTGTTTGGTGTGCTTCTCTTCTCTGACATGCTATTAATTAAGTAGCAGTGCTAAGTGATTTTATTATTGGATCACGCAAGATGGGGATTTCCCATGAGATTGTATCTATCAATTTCAGTATATGATGGAAATAACTATCCCAGGAAAACTCACAATTAGCCTAACATTTTTTCTAGTACTTTCTGTTCACCTTGGAAATTCAGGTTAGGAAATTCTGTTTCACTATAAGAAACAGAACTATTATGCTAAGTAAAAGGTCCATTAGGAATACAAGAATGGGAACACTTTCTAAAATGTGGGTTTCTTCTATACTCTTGTCTCTCAGCTCCACTCCCAACCCACCCTTCTAAACTCAGCTTCTTGATGCTGGGGCTGGGATTCTGTAAACACATTTCTCCTTTGCCATCTGGCTGTCAGGTTCTGCCAGTAGGGGATGCTAGAGGGAGCCCACAAGGGTGGAGGCTGGAGGAGGGAGAGGGTAGCAGCAGCAGCTGATTCCAGTTTCCAGTTTTATTTCTCAACCTCATCATACCTCCTGAGACATGCCAGCTCCAGCCAGCTAGAGGTCTGAGTTCCAGCTTCTTGGGCCCCTCCTTGAGTTTCTAGGTTGTGATAAACCCAATGTGATAATCCCAACTTCTTCCTTTTGCTCTCTCAGTTCTAGGGAAAGTGACTGCTTCCTGTGTTCCCATTTGCCTATTCTGTCCTCCAATATCTGTTATTTTGATTTATTAGATTAAATTCTCTGTTAAAATAAGTTATGTAGTTTCTATTTTGCTGACTAGAACCCGAGTAATCCAGCATGTTTGTGAGCCACTACATTTTTAACAGTGGTGAAAAGAGCAGACTTTGAAATCAATCACACCTGGGCAGAATCCCACTCCTGCTACTCAGTAGCTGGGTAACTTTGAAAAACTTACTTCCCCTCTCCAAGTCTCATTTTTCTTAATCACTTCCATTTATTCAATTAACATTTACTATGCACCTACTAAGTGCCAGGCACTGTGCACCACAGTAAAGATTTAATACTATGCAAAACAGTCAAATTCCCTGACCTCTGGGGACTTCCTGTTGTGTGAATTAAATGAGATAATGCATGTCAAGGAATAGTACAGTGTCAGGCACATTTGGAGAAGAGCCTTCCTCTCCAAACAGAAGAGCAAAGATGAATGTGTCTTGAAGAAAAAAGTGTTTCAACAGTTAGGTCTCTTCAGAAAATAAGACAAGTGTCTTTTCCCAACAAGACTGAAGGCCTCAGTCAACATAACAGCAGGGATTCTTCGTATGCCCATTCCATCCCTCCTGTTCAGAGCAGAGAAGAAATGAACTATGCAGTGGCACTCATCCAGAAAGCAATGGGGCAGACCAGCCCTAGAGAGAGAACACTATGAGATGGCCTTTTCAGTAGAAATTCCAAGGAGACAGACATTGAGGGAAGAGCAACAGGAGCGGTAATGCAGGGTTAGGGTGGCCCAGAATGACCACTGGCTGTGAGTGGAAGAAGATACCAGAAGGCATCTCATATTAGCTAGTCATGAGTCTACTCACCATAAAGGTTATCTGTATCAAATGAGCCTAACTTATTTTATGCTTTCTGCAGCAGGTCTATGCAGCTAGAGAGGCCATGGAGGTGATAAGATGGAAAAGGTTCCAGATTCCATGTAAGCCTGAATCCAAAGGCCCCAGGCTATAGGCAAGGAAAAGTTGGAAAGAAGTCCAATCCCCACATTTGGACATGATCCTTCCTTGGCTTTCTGCTGTCTAAACAGGCATATTGTGGCAAGGATGGTCAAAGTTCTCGTTGGCATGTTCCTGGAAGACTGCTGAGGAGCTAAATTCTCCAAAAGATTACCTACAACCCACTGATATCCTACAGATACAAACAAAACTCCTTACCCTCAATTTTTTATTCACGTTGACATCACTATGACCATCAAAAGCCATACTGAAGGAAAACAACCATGGGAAATTACTAATAGAAGAACTGTTCCACATTTTTGTTCTAGGGTCTTATCATAAATAATTTATTGTCACTAAAGGAATTTAGAGTTCCATAATGCATAAAAAGCCTGGAAATTGTTTTATTCGTAAATAAATGCCAACATAAACCATTGAGACAGCTTCAAACTCCAGGACTATTGAAATGAACAATATATACTGCCTGGATTATTTATTACAGTTGTGTTTATAGTTCAATGGGAAGATAATTCAATTCTACCTGAAGAGTCATTATATGGCCAAGCCCAAGAGGAGTGCTTTGGAGAAGGGTTCATATTTCTTAGTTGTTCCATTTCAAACAAATTATTATTTTTGTATTTAGGACATCACCCAGGCAATTCCCTTCATGACTTGTAGAACTCTTGAGCAATTAAAATAATATATAAGGTGAAATAAGTAGGGGACAAGTGCCAAGTTCAAGATGATCCACAGAATAATGAAGAGCTCCAGAGAGGATTGATGTCTCTGACATAAGGTGAACATAATCCATTTTGCTCAAGACGACTTAAATGAGCAGTGACCATGCATCACAGCAGGCATATTATTACCCAGCAGAGGCAACCTGCTCAACACAGGCCTCCTCTCCAAACAAATCTTCTAACAGGAGATGTGAAAAAGGTACCTCCTGATGAGATGGAAGAATATTACTCGGCAAAATGCTTTAGCCATGGTACATGGCAGCATTCCCTCTTATTCCCCTTATCACATGGTTAGGTCAACTGGGGAGAAGAGCCTATTTGTAATGCATTCTTTGATTTGCAGATGACACGCCGGTGCTGGCAAGGGCAGAGGTCTCGGCCTATCAGAATAGCCCCCAGCATCCCTGGGCTTACATACCATCCAGGCCATTGTGATGAGTGTAGTTTCTTTTCCCCAGAATGCTCAGAGAGGTGTGATTTGGCGTGGTTAGCATCCGCTTGGTAGCTGGGGTTTGCAGGCTTGGTGTAGATCGAATTACATTAGGTTTCTTCGCAGGATGGATCTCTGACAGGGGGAGAAAAGGTTTCTCAACTTAGAACATGTATTAAAAATCTGTGTGCACTTACACTGGCTAACAGGCACACATCTTATTTCTTAATGAGCTGAAAGTCAATTCTATATGAACCAGCATGTTTCCCCAAGGACTTGCATAATGAATCAACCTGAAGTGTTGTTACCATGGCTTTACTTATCAAAAGTAAGCTGGTCCTGACTGGAGCGCTGAGCCTCATGTTGTGAGTACAAGAAAAAAAAAAACAATCACTTCGGAAGGTCACTCACAATGACATTTTTAATTTTTTTAAAAAGGTAATAAGGCACCTGACCCTTTGAGGTATAAATCAAAAGCTTATCTGGAGAGATAGCCTTAGAGAAATCAAGCTTTGTGTTCTGTCAAACCAGGAACATGGGGCATGCCTGGTGTGTGAGAGCTTTCAGGAAAACAGGATTCTTCTTGTGGTTCTGCAACCAGGGTTAGGACCAGGATCAGTCACGCCCAGCCCAGAAAATTTTGATAGAGATGGAACCTAAAGTCAAAGTCCAAAAACAAGAGTCAGGAGGAGACAGTACAAGAAAAGCTTTGGCCAAGGACATATCACAAAACTGTAATGTGTATGTGGTGTCCTTATGTTCAAGAGAAGTATATTTTCAACAACACAGCCCAAGAACTACCTGTAATTTTTTGACAAGTAGATGGACAATTTCATCTACTAATGCTGTAGAAATGAGATGTGTTTAAGGACCTCCTTCTCCAATGCCTACCCTACTCACTGATTCTCAGGGTCGTCACCCAGCACCTGACTGTGTACAGTCCTCCTTTCTTCTCATGCTCTGCCCAAGGTGAGGGCCAGCATATCAGCCCAATTTTGCTGAACTTTAGGAAGAGCTGCTAGGATTGATTGATTCTATTTCTTGGTCTGCTCAAAATCCTATACGTGCCAAAATTTACAAGTGGCTCAAGTACTACTCCAAATATGCTGATTTTTTCAACATGGGCATGAAAGTTTGCAAACCTCATCTTTCATTACAACCTCCACACCCTGTACTCCATCCCAGACCAGATAACCTGCCTTCCCTGAACTTTTCAGGTCCTTGGACTGTGTTCATCTGGGTCCTACGTTCAGCTTGGCATCCTGAGGTGAGAGAACACCCTTTTCCTAGTTTTCCATCTATTCAAATCCTATTTATCCTTCAAGGCTGAGCTCAACCATTACTTGATTTTCAGATAGTCTGTCTTAATACATTCACCAGAACAGCTACTGCTTCCCCCAAGTGTTCAAAGTAATTTACTTGAATTCTTTTATAGGGTTGAATCCTTTGTGTCAGAGTTCTTACTTGTGTCCTTTCCCCACTAGACAGTACGAATTTTGAGGGCAAGGGCACTCTAATCTTGGCATCTTCCAAATCACTTCATAGTGTCTTGTATACAGTAAACACTCAGAAATATGTTGTGTAAAAATGCAGCTCAGCAAGGAAGGATGGCACAGCTTATCTGATAGGGGCAGACACCAATTTGCCCACAGCAGGAACACACAGTTACCCATGGAAAGGCTGACTGATATACAATGTTACATTCTATTTTTTTAATGATCGGAAACTTTCTTTTGCACTATGGGAAGAGGCCCCTAGAATTGGGAAGTGGGAAGAGTTTTCTAGGATTGGGTCCTGCAAAGGAATACAGACAGCAGTCTTCAAGGACTTTGCCGCCATAACCTAAGTCATGCCTGCCATAATAATCATGTGATATTTGGGGAGTGGGGAGTGTATCAAAGCCCTGCTTAAGACCCTGAGGAATAAAAGAAGAAATAAGATGACAGAGTAACCTCAAATAGGGAGTTATGGGTTTTGACTCCTGGGATGCTATGATGAGGACCAGAAAATATATCAAGTTCAAGGTACACTTTGAGTTTTTAAAAGACTGAAGTCTGAAGACTTCATAACTACAAATCATTCTGACAGAGCAATAAGGTTCAATGCATCCCTGAGTACATATTTTACCTCTGCTGAGAAAATAGAAAAGCAAGAAATATTAGAAGCACGAAAACACGCCATTCTTGCTTCTAGGTATATTAGGCACCATTAGCTTGTACATTATTTATCTTAAATGTGTGCAAAATGAAAAAAGAGGTTATTGCCTAGTAAGCTTTTTTCATATTATTTGTAATTGTGTTATTTCAACATATAAATGGAACCATCATCCTTAGAAACCTATCAGTTATATGTATTTTTTAAAAAGATAAGTTAAAAATTAGTTCAATCTCCCAAACCAATTCTCTATTGTGGGAGGTGGAGGAACAGGTGAGGTAGAAACAGTAGAAGGATCTAAACCAAATTAAAAATATTCATCATCTAAGTAATAATTGAGTAGTTCATTTCTCTTTGATTTTTCCTTAGTCTGTTTATTTCCATCCATGCACATTACATTTTTTATTCAATAATTAAACCAAATAAACATATCTGTAATTCTACATGTATTTTGAGTGTGTGTGTATATACGTGTGTGTGTTGGTAATAAAACAAAATAAATTTGCTATGCATTTGAAGGTATATAATTTCAGTTAATTAGAAGGCTTGCGTTTAAGTTTAGGTATGTCCATTTAGAATGATCAAAAATCCACAACGTACAGAAATTGTTCTTTGAGTTTTTCCTCTATTAGAAAATACCCACCTAAGTACCCAATGATACATGCCAAAGGTTTCCTAGTGCTTTTGCTTTTCAGTGGACTTCCAGATAGTTCGGCATGCCTGTCTGCATCTGAGGAGAGAAAGAAACATGGAGACAACCAATGAGGCCGATTTCTCAACCTATACCACTGCACATTGAAGGAATAAAAGGTGCAAGTGGATACCACTGCAAAATATCCACAGACTCCTGCATAATTTCCCATTGGGTTTGAGGAAATCTTTGCTAGTTCCAGTTCCAAATTATCAAATGAGGGATTACCTGGAAAATCCTCATATTAAAGTCCCATATAAACATGGCTATATGCTTCCTCTTTACTGTGTGTGCCTATCTGAATAGCAATGGAAATAGGCCTCCTTTCTAGCCACTGCATTTCTACACTATATGGTAGAAAAAGCCCACAAAGTATAAGGTGGAATCAGTACTAATAAAAAAAGTGAAATCTGGTATGGCAGACGAAACTGGCAGCTGACAACGGTAACAGACGAGGCCATCCCTGACCTAGATGGAGAGGTCCCCACGGAAAAGCCTTAACCCATCTTGGCAAAACTCAGTTCCACTAAATGAGTCTCACAAGGGTCATAATGGGCCATTTGGTTTTATCACTGATTTTCTAACCCTCATAGCCTACTTTGATGTCATTAGTGCTGAGAAATGGTTACCTGTTTGCAGACAGAGTATTTGATCCATCAGTCAGAATAGGAAGATACTGTGGGGGATGGATATTAGCTCATAAAAGTTCTCATCGCACTGCTCATGCCCTACCATAAGACATTTCAGACAGAAAAAAAAATAATAAAGTGTATAACACAAACACTCTCTGTGCTTTAATTTGCTGTCATTTGGATGGAAAAGAGTAGATATGGAATACGAATGCCTCTCTTACCCAAAAGTTCTAAGAACAGAGTTTGCAGGGACAAAGCAAAATATGTATTGAAACTTTTTTTTTTTAACTTGTAGATATTGTCACAAGGCTTAACAAGGCAGTTTTAGCTGAAGTGATTTTACTACATGTCTTTTTTCATATTCAAATATTTGACAAGTGGGTTTTCTAATTCTACTAGAGGAGAGTTCTAGAAACCCAATTTTTCCTTTCATGGGCTAAGAGATCACATTTCTAGGCATACCTACAGGAAATTCCCTTTGATGTTCATAGGAACTCTGAGCTATTAAAAAGTACAATTCAATCTGGAACCGCAATTATTTAAAACAAAAACTTTTTCATGAGCTCTAGCCCTCTCATTCATCAAGGAAACTTTTTCCTAGTAACTATTAAACAGAAGGTGGGAAAATAGCATTTTAAAAAACATGACATTAAAAAAAAAAAAAAGTATATACTGCAGAGAGCCTCATGTAATAGGAATCTGAATATGTACCCCAACCACTGGCTAATTATTATGCAACCAATGACAGCTATAAATGATCCAATTTCTTTTCCTCCCATTCAGCAAATTCCTTCTGGGGGAAAAAAAATTAAGCTATGAAACTCTTCATCTGTTGTGGATGTTAATGACAGTGATGATAACAGGCAGAAATATTAAAAGCATTTTTTTGGAGATCTGAAAAAAACACTAACAAGCAACCAAAACTCTGCAGGGATTAAAAAATGCCTGTCAAATCACGGAGAGTTAGTATTAAATAATTACTTCTTACAATTACTAATTCATTTAAAATTCAAGTTATATTGGGGATGAGGACAAGAGAAAACTTTTGTTCTTCTCTATCATCAAAATAAAGAGTGGATGCAGCTAACAACCAAAATTGATACACAGATTCAATGCAATCCCTATAAAAATTCCACCAGCATTTTTTAAACAAATGGAAAACAAAATTTTTATCAAATTTATTTGGAAGGCTAAGGGGCCCTGAATAGCCAGAAACATCTTAAAAAGGAAAAGCGAGGTTGGAGGACTTACACTTCTGGACTTTAAATCATATTAGGTAGGTACAGTGGTAAAAACAGCATGGTATTGGAATAAAGATAGACATATAGATCAATGGGACCGATTTGATGGTTCAGAAACAGACACATCTATGGTCAAGTGATTTTTGACAAGCCTGTCAAACCCACCCAGCTCAGTAAGAACAATCTATTAAACCAATGGTGCTGGGAGAACTGGATATCCACAGCCAAAAGAAAGAAAGAGGGCCCCTTTCTCACACCTAACAAAAATTAACTCAAAATGGATCAAAGACCTAAATATAAAAGCTAGAACCATAAAGCTCCTAGAAGAAAATGTAGGAAAACATCTTCAAGACCTGGTGGTAGGTGGTGCATTCTTAAACCTTACACCAAAAGCACAAGCAATGAAAGGAAACATGGATAAATGGGACCTCCTCAAATTTAAACACTTTTGTGATTCAAAGGACTTCGTCAAGGTGAAAAGGCACCCTCTCAACTGGAGGCAATATCTGGAAACCACATATCCAATAAGGTTTGATTTCCATTCTATATAAAGAAACCATACAACTCAACAATAAAAGAGCAAGCAATCCAATAAAAAATGGGCAAGACTTAGACATTTCTCCAAAGAGGAAATACAAATGGCCAAAAAAGCACATGAAAAAAATGTTCCTTATCACTATTAGGGAAATGCAATTCAAAATGACAATGACGGGGACGGATGTGGCTCAAACGGTTGTGCGTCTGTCTCCCATATGGAGGGACCGGGGTTCAATCCCTGGGACCTCCTGGTAAAAAAAAAAAAAAAATGACAATGACATATCCTCTCACATCACATAGAATGGCCATTAAAAAACAAACAGAAAACAATAAGCGCTGGAGAGGATGTGGAGAAATAGGAACACTCTTTCACCGCTAGTGAGACTGTAAAATGGTGCAGCCTCTGTGGAAGCCAGTTTGGTGGTTTCTCAGGAAGCTAAATATAGAACTGCCATATGATCCAGCAATTCCTCTGGCTTTATATCCAGATATCTGGATATCTGCACAAACAGATATCTGCACAATGTTCACAGCAGATTTATTTACAATTGCCAAAAGCTGCAAACAACCCAGGTGTCCATCAACCAATGAATGGATAAACAAAATATGATATATACATATGATGGAATACTATGCTGCAGTAAGAAGAAATGAAATTGGGACACATGTGATAACATGGATGAGTCTTGAAGACATTATGCTAAGTGAAACAAGTCAGTCACAAAAGGACAAACATTGCATGGTCTCACTAATATGAACTAAATAATAATAAATGCATGGAGTTAAAACCTAGAGTATAGATTATTAGGAGATAAGATGAGGGCTGTGAAGGAGTACTGATGCTTAAAGTATGTAGAAATTTTAATTAACTTGACTGTAAATGCATGGAAATGGATAGAGTTGATGGTAACACATTTACAGTGAGTAGCAGCTGGTTTATAAATGGGATTGTGCCTGAAAAGGGTCGTTGAGGGTTGTAAATGTCAATTAAAAGAAAGCTAGAGAATATAGGGAATGAATAACATAGCGAATCCAGAGGTAGATGAGAATTGTGGTTAATAGTACAAAAGCAAGAGTGTCCTTCTGTGAACTAGAACAGATGTACATCACTATTGCAGGGTGATGGGAATGTGGAGAAGCATGGGAAAAATACAATTAATGTAACCTGTGGACTTTAGTTAACAGCAATACTGTAATATTCTTGCATCAATGTCAAAGATGTACTATGTTAATAATAGGGGGGTATGGAAAAAATATGTCAAATGTACACTATGGACCATAGTTAGAGGTAAGAGTCTGATAATATTATCTCATAATCTGTAACAAATGATACACAACGGTGTGGTGTGTTGGTGAAGGGTTGCTGTATGGGAATTCACACATTGTTTTGTAAGTTCACAAAAAATATATTAAAAAAATTTTTTTTAATAACCATACCAAAAATATAGTCATCTTGACTATTTCTTCATTGTCTTGAACAAAGATGGTTGTTATTTTACTAGTAATAACATTAGCTTTGCTCTATTTAATAGTCTAGAAGGTCCAAAGGAAAACGGCCAAGGTAGCTGCAACTGACGGGCTTTAAACACACGTTCCATATCACTATCACCTTGACAAGAATCAACAAATCCATGAAAGGAGTCATCAAGACAATACTCAGTAGATATTTTCTTTTAAATTATACTAATTTGCTTCTAATTGCTCATTATATTAGGAAGATTAATTACATGATGTTCCAAGTGATAATTTATATTACAGAGCACTGCTGAATGGAAAATCTAAGTCTTTTAAAAGGATCCGTATTTCACTAACCCTCTTTACTGTTTTGTTGTTGTTGTTTGTTTTTTTTTAAGGAGGTACCGAGGACTGAAGCCCGTACATGGGAAGCAGGTGCTCAACCACCGGGATAAATCCGCTCCCCTCTTTACTGTGTTTTAAAGATAGTATTGGTAGCAAGAACTATCAGTTTCAGCTATGAAGAATTTGGGAAGAAAGGTGTTAAGAAAATGTAGTCACTGTTTAACATCAGCTACCCAGTGACATGCCCTGAACATGAATGGAAAAATATTCTCTGCCCTGAGGGAATTATCATAAACATAGGATTACCAGGTACATGCTTGAATTAGTTAAAAAGAATCCTGGTCTGTACTCAAGACCAGACCAAACAGTGGTGCCATGTCAGTCCCAGCCCCCAAATTACTCAATTAACTCTATTTAAGCAGAGATTATGCATTAGTATCATGAAAAGTACACTGATAAAATAAGAAAGCACACTTGAGAAATATCCAAGGAAGCTAAAGGAATCAAAATATGCACAGGAGAACATCTGTATATCACTCAAGTTACTTGACCAAACACAAGGCACATTTCTTTGGCTTCCTACAAAATGATCTATTATCCCTGGATATAACCCGGAAAGGAAAGGCACCATTACTTTTATCGTTATTCATGGCTAATTTCCTGCAATGTTATGGAAATATTAGGAGGGAAAAATGAAATGGAAGAACGGCAAGAAGCACATACTGAATTAAAATTCACAAAAACATCTCACATGGGCTGTCAAGATCGTGGTCAAAATAAAGTCACCAGTAGAATTTTCTTATAAGAATTGTAAAAGCACTTCTAAGCAAGACACAAAACCCATGTACCATAAAATATAATTGATACATTTAAATACATTGAAAAAACCAGCTTGGAAAATGAATCATTAAAAAAAAAAAAAAAAAAAAAGACAAATGAGAAAATATTTTCATTGCATATCACAGATTAAGAACTAATGTCCTTAAAATATAAAAAGTTCCCACAAGTCAGTAAGAATAAGTCTATCTAGTAGCAAACAGACCAGAGGCAAAGCTAGCTGACGGAAAAGTAAATGCAAATGACTACCAAATATATGCAAAGATTTCCATCTCATTCCTAACAAGAAAAACTAACGTAAGTTATATGTCATCTAAACTAGTCAGGATTGATAACACTGCTGGCAGGATTCTAGAATGAAAGGCATTCTCTAGACATTGTAGGTAAGAGTGTAACTTGATTGTTTTTCTGGAGGACAACTGGGTAATGACTATCAAAATTCGAAATGCATGTTCCTCTTTAGTCTCCTTAACAAATAGTGCTAGGAAAACTGGATTTCCACGTGGACCCTTACACCTCACTCCACATACAAAATTAAGTCGAAATGGGTCAATGATCAAAATATAAGCACTAAAGCCATAAGAAAAAACTTAAAAGGAAACATAGGGGTAAATCTTCATGACCTTGGATTTGGCCATGGATTCTTAGATTTGACACCAAAAGAACAAACAATGAAAGAAAAAAGAAATAAATTGGACTTCATCAAAATTAAAAAGTTTTGTGCAATGAAGGACATTATCATGAAAGTGAAAAGACAACCTACAGAATGGGAGAAAACAGCTGCAAATCATTTATCTAATAAGGGTTTAATAGCCAGAATATATAAAGAACTCCTAAAACAAGACACACAATCCAAATAAAAGTGAGCAAAGGATCTGAACAGACATTTCTCTAAAAAACATACATGAATGGCCAACAAGCACATGAAAAGATGCTCAAAATCAAAACCATAATGAGATACCATTTCATACACACTAGGATGGCTCTTAATAAAAAAAGAGAAAATTAAAAGTGTTGATGATGATGTGGAGAAATTGGAACCCTCGTGCATGGTTGATGAGAATGTAAAATGGTACAGATGCTGCAGAAAGCAGTTTGGTAGTTCCTCAAAAAAGTTAAATATAGAATTACTTTATACACTCAAAAGAATAAAGCAGGGACTCCAACCAATACTTGAACACCAATGTTCAAAGCAACCTTATTCACAATAGCCAAAAGGTAGAAACAATTCGAGTGTCCATCAACAGATGAATGGATAAACAAAATGTGGCCCATACATATGATGGAATATTATTCAGCCATAAAAAGTAATGAAGGGGGTCGGATGTGGCTCAACTGGTTGGGCGTCCGTCTCCCATATGGAGGGACCCGGGTTCGATCCCCCGGACCTCCCGGTAAAAATATAATAATAATAAATAATGAAGTTCTGATCCACACTATAGCATGGGTGAACCTTGAAAATACTATGCTACACAAAATAAGCCAGACACAAAAGGGTAAATATTGTATAATTCCACTTATATGAAATATCTAGAATAAGCAAATTCATAAAGACAGAAAGTAGATCAGTGGTTATCTCCCTCTAGGGGAGGTGGGAGTACAGAGCTTTTGTTTGGGGTGATGGGAAAGTGTTGAAAATAGTGATGATGACTGCACAACATTGTGAATATAATCATTGCCACAGAATTGTACACCTAAAAATTGTTAAAATGGTTACTTTTATGTTATACATATTTAACCAAAATAAACAATTTTAAAGTAATTTAAAAGATGCATAGACTAAGTTTGAACAGAGAGACAAGGCATTGATGACAGTGATTACCTTGAAGAGAGTAAACCAGGAATGGGAATGGGGATGAGATTTGTACACACACTTTTTTTTTTTACCTGTATAAAATTTCAATGTATCCACTCATATATAAATTTTTATTAAAAATAAAATCTCTACCAAAAATACCAAAGTAAACTAAACCAAACTGTCCTAATATTAGAGCTTAGAATTTCACAGAAGTTTATACAATTTATTACACAATAGTAACTTTTGCTGAGGCTCCACTTCTCTAGGCACCCCAGCTTCTACGGAACACTGCTAATACATCCACCTCTGTTTAAACGGAGTCTCTGAGCAGGCTGAAATTCAAAGAGTGATAATCTTGTGTTCAACAGGTGTTGGGTGATTCTGGATATCTTTTGTTGACAATCTCGTAACATTTGGTGACAATACACATTATAGCTTTTTTAATGGGGGGTGGGGGAATGGGAGGTCAAGGGGTGAGATGGTATCAAACTTGACGTTGTGTTAGTGCAATGTTGTAAGTCTGTAAAGCTTGTCAAGAGTACAATTTTGGTCCACCAGTCCATTTTTTATAAGCTCTATCTAGGTGGTAAAACTGGCTTAAGCATTCTACTAATGTTAGTAATTTTGGGCATGGACTTTATATATTTACATATAAAGGCATAATAGATTATAATAAATACTTAGGTATTTGGGAAAACTGATTTTAAAAATCTTTTTTCATCTATATCTCATATGTACACCTTTCTAAACTTATGGTAGTCATACTATAGATTTGTTATTTTAGTTTTTTAATTCTTTATCTTTTGAGTAGAAAATATGTTCCCATGGTTCAAAATTAAAAATATTTAAAAGGATTAACAATGGTAAGTCTCCTTCCCCTCTTTCCTTCAGCCTCCCAGTCCCTCTTCCCACAGATGTTATTACTATTTGAGATATTGTATGCATATGCAAGCAGAGTCCCTTGTTTACTATACTGTATTTCTTAATACAGGTTTCCTAATGAAAATAAAGACAAAACAGCATTGCTGTGACCAACCCCTACTCCTAAATTTCCTTTAAATGTTGCTTAACTTATAAATCAAGAACTCACAATTTTGATTATGCCCTCCCCCATCTAACGGAGAATTTACCTCCTTGGCTCCCCACTGCTTCACTCTTAGGCAGCCTGTTGTCCCACAGAACACAACATTGGTTGTGACAATGCTGCCAAGGCCAGAAGCCATAGAAGGGGTCAACCAACTACTCTAGGGTGTAAAAGAGAAAGTCTCACGTTCACATGGAAAACGATTTTCCTTCCTCAACAATATGCTCAATTTTTCAAAAATGCATTAATTAGAGGTCTTGATCCATTAATGTTTTCAGGATTATAAACTTCCATCTGACTTGAAAACACATTCATATTGCATCACAGTGATTCTCTACTTTTTTTGGATGGTGAGGTGGGAAGGGTGCCACCACTACCTTTGAGAGAAATCAATGAAAGCTTATAGATCCCTGAGATGGTGGACAGCAGACATGGTTGTCTCTGCACAAACAAGCCAAGATGAAGGGATCTGCTGAACAGGTTGTAACAACTCACATGTAAGAAGGGGAAAGATGGTGTAAGAATCAGATGCTGGGAAAAGAGAGACTTCATTAGCTGTTTGTCAAAACAAACAAACAAACAACAAAAAAACCATAACTTCTAAATCTTATCATTTTAAATCTCAGGAGTAAAATTAATTAGTCTAAGAATCTGATTCTACATGTAACATGATGACCAATGAAATGAAATACAAAATAAAACATAATAAGTTCTTTGAATCTCATCACAACAAATGACTGTTCTTTTTTATTATAATCTATGTTCATAAAAATACAGATAATTTAACCTTAATTCTTTTTTTTAGAAGCATAGGCCTTCAATTGAGAAAAAAATTAAAATGAGGCAGCAGAAAAACATAATTCATTGAAGAATAATGAAATAAAGACAATGTGCAAATGAGCTAAGAAATTAACAGAAGAGTCACAGGAAACAGAAGCTTCCTCCAGTAGCCAAATTAGTTAGGGATGGTTTCTTTTCCATTCACAGGAACAAAGATGATACTGGATCCCAAACAATTTTAATGGAGAATTTCATTCATTTTCTTTCTCAAATGTTTATTATATTCTGATGTGTTTTAAATCAGGAGAACAGTTTAGATGAATATGAATGTATTTGATTTTTTAGTTTCTTAAAATGAGTAAGAAAGTAATCATAACATAAGACCATGAACTCAGAAATGCCAGCACCAAGCCATATAGGACTAAGTTCTAAATTATGCATGAGTCTAATGCTGTTAATTTAGCTAATTTTCACTACATTACACTCTTGAGATTGCCACCAATTGCTGCTCCCTTTACAAAGCACCTTCTTCCTCCTCTTATAGAAAATTAACTTTAGGAACAAAAATTGTTTTTTAATCTTCATTCCTTCAAAGCATCTACTCAAGGTCTTTTAAGATTTCCTAACTGTTAGGCCAGAAAGCTTCAGAAAGCTAGTTTTCTTATCCCTTAAAGAAAAAAAAGTTGCAGGCATCTAACATGCTAGCCAGGAACATGACTGAAAACTAGCAAGACTAGCATTTGTATGAAGTGAGCCTACAAATTATGGACACATTTTCCGGTGCAAGGTACAAAACAATCCACAAGTCACTGGCACAAAGGACCTTTGTTCTAACGAAAAAAAAAAAAAAGGAAACATAAGCACGATTGAATGTGTTGAAAATGATAGCCATATAAATGTTATGTGGAAAAATGTATGACACATTATGAAATGGAAACTAAATTAAACAAATAGAAAGAATGATCAACCACAAATTCAGAATCTAACTTCTAGAACCTAAACATGTATTTTCAGAAAATTCACCCAAAGACTTTAGAATTCATTTATAATTTGTCAAATCTTATAATAAACATAGCATGTTATGAAGCACCATGGATTTTCATAATGTTGGATGACAACTGTAAAAGATTCGTGGGAAAATGAGGTTGACAAAGTCATTACAATTCTTGATTACTGTAAATTGGAGGACTGGACTTTGCTCTCTCAATAATGGAGTCTCACTCTAACACCATCTTAGGGACTCTATTGTAGCACTACTAAGAGTGCTTCAATAAGGGTCCTTTAGGCAATTCCATCCCAAAATCCCACTGGATAGGATCACCTCCAACCAATCTTTTGCTGAGCACTATTCTCTAATAAAAATTACAGAGATCTCAAAAAATTTTTTTTCAGGTTGGCATGATACAAATGGCAGCAGACAAAAACAATGTTGAAAAATAAACCAAATAAAAGGCTGTACACAAGAACTTATGTTTATTGCAAACAAAAAAAAAAAAAAAAAAAAGAGAAAGAAAGGGAAGGACAGAAAATGGTCAGAAGCACAACACATAAGGTTAAGAATTTAAAAGCATCTTACATTCTGCCCTAATGGCAGCATAATTAATAGGAACAAACGGTCGTCTTGCTGCCTGCCGCAGCCGGAGGGTATTTTTGCAGACCTGACGAGCAAATTTTGTGAAATATGTAGTGTGAAGGAAGAAAGCTTGGCGGGTCTTCACTGCAGACTTTGGACTCCCAGTGTTTCGGACTGGCATTCCCTGCATGGCCTGGCGGGACATATGACTTCTGACGCGGGCATCCTGCAAAATCAGAAACCAGCAAAGACTTAAGGAATAGAACATGTCACAACACAGTACTACTTGCATCATACTCAAAGAAAAGTACAAATTTTAAATCTTCCACTCAAGTGTCTATAACTTAGGACCCTACCCTCAATATTAGAGAGAACTAAAAAGTATGCACATTTTGGGAAGAAGGTGGGGGGAAAGTGACCGGAGCTGGGACCTCGTACATGGGAAGCAAGTACTCAAACCACTGAGCTATACCCACTCCCCTATACTTTGTTGTTTGTTTTTTTTTTAACCGGAGGTCCCAGGGATCGAACCCAGGTCCCTCCATATGGGAGATGGACGCCCAACCATTTCAGCCACATCCGTTCCCCCTTATACTTTGTTTTTGAATTGATCTTAAGATCCAAAATAAGACCATTTTTTTGAAGCTGAACAAATGTATAATACTACAAAATGTTAATATCAGACAAAAAAAACATTATGCTAAGTGAAAGAAACCAGACACAAAGTACTACATATTGTATGAGTCCATTTATATAAAATGTAAATATACAGCTATGGACAGCAGGAGAAACAGAGAGAGACTGAGAGGTGAGGAACTTTCTTGTTTATTTGTTTACTATTATTATTATTGAAATAAAGAAAATGCTCTAATTATTGAAGTGAAGAATGGACAACTATGTAATTATACCAAATACATTTGTATACTTTGGATGAATTGTATGCTTTATTAATACATATCAATAAAATTGATTTGTTTTAAAAAAATGTAAATATAAATCAATTTATAAAGATGAAATGAGATTAGTGGTTCTGTATGTCTGGGGAAGGAATGCTAAGGGGAGTGGAGTTTTTCTTTTTTGGAGTAATGAAATTGTTCTAAATTTTTTTTTGTGGTGATGTATGCACAACTTATGATTACACTAAAAGCCATTGATTATACACTTTGGATAAATCGTATGGTATGTGAATATATCTCAGTAAAAATGTTTAATAAATAAATAATTGTGCCGGAATAACCAGAAATAGCAGCTATGTACAGCAGAGGAAACAGAGATTGAGGTGAAGAATTTTGTTTTTTGTTTATTATTATTATTATTGAAATAATGAAAATGCTCTAATAATGATTGAAGTGATGAATGTACAACTATGTGATTATACCAAATATGACTGATTGTACACTTTGGATGAATTGTATGCTTTATTAACATGTATCAATAAAATCAATTTGTTTTAAAAAAAAAAAAAAAGGAAAAGAAACACCAACCAAGAATTTTTGTAGCAAAGTTGGGACGGTTACACGGATAAGAACAAAAGAAATCATTTTTGTGTTATATCTGGATCATGAAAGCATGGTTATATTCTCTGAGCCATCCCTTGTTTTCTACCAGCTTTCTCTGCTCGTGTGTTTGTAGAAAAGCCTAAGGAGCCAGGTATTCTGACTGAATACCATACACAGGCTGGTGTTACCCACTAGAACAGTCTAAAATTGATGATGTCCTCAGAGTAACTTATTTTAGTTAGGAACAAGGCCCTGGGAATGAGAGAATGGGAAGCCTTTCTAATAGTTCTGTGATCCCATTCAATTAAAAAAATAAAAACAAAATCATATTCATAATAGAAAAAAAATTATTATTTTAATATTTTATTTATTATTTTAATATTAGACTCCTGAGACTCAATTTGTATTAATTATATTATTTTATGTAATAACCCACATTTTTTCAACAGTATCTAAAGGTTGCAAAGTGTTTCCAAAATAGAAATTAAAACAAAGATTCAATCTGTAAGCTCACTGTTTACACTAACACCTCCCACACATATTATTCTTCTTTTGTCTGAGTAATCTCAAAAGAACAATATTTTGAATACCTGAGAAAATTTGATTTGTACCCACTCCTCTCTGCATACCTACTCTAAGCATTGTGTTGCAATGTTTAGCTATGAAAATAGCTTTGTTTGTTTTTAAAGATTTATTTATTTATCTATTTATTATTTCTCCCCACCTCCTTGCTGTTTGTACTTGCTGTGTCATCTTTTTGTCTTTCTTGTTTCTTTTGGAAGCACTGGAAACTGACCCGGGAACTCTGATGTGGGAAGGAGGCGCCCAATCGCTTGAGCCACCTCCATTCCCTGCTTTGTTGGGTCTCTCATTATGTTTTTTATTCTTGTGTCTCTCGTTGTATCATCTTGTTGTGTCGGCTTGCCGTGCCTGCCCATCATGTCAGCTCGCCGTCTGGCTAGTCTTACCGGGAACTTCTGCTCCCTGCTTTTGTTGTGTCTCTCATTATGTTTTTCTTCTTGTGTCTCTTGCTGCGTCATATTGTTGTGTCAGCTTGCCATGCTTGCCCTTTGTGCCAGCCTGCTGTCTTCTTTAGGATGCACTGGGAACCAAACCATAGACCTCCCATGTGGTAGGTGGGAGCTCAACTGCTTGAGCCACATCTGCTTTCCTGTTTGTTTTTAAATTACCCTATACTGTACTTCAATTTCCCAGGAGTGATCTAGCCATTGACAAACATGACATTAAATGGAAAACACGTACCTCTGCAGTTGGGCTGGGAGATAACTTCTCTTCTTCTGACTGGGTAGGCATTTTCAGACCTCCGTACTTTTTCCAATATAGCCAACAAGTTGCACATAATCTACATTGCATATTCGGTGGGCCCCAAGAATACCACTGATGAGACTGTGTAGCTAAAAATGGAGGGGGGAAGGGATAAAAAAATGATGTTAATTTGTAACATCAATACAAATATAATCAAATATTTCAAAAACACTCCAAAGCCAACTTTAGTTTACAATGTTATTTTTCTTTCCCTTGCTTAAAATCCAAATATAAAAGGATAGTACAGACATATTTTTTCAAGACTCATTAGAGAGGCACAGTATATTATGTGTTGTGCCGCTGATATCATTATTTTTCACTGTGTAAAATTCTGGATATAAGTTCTCAGAAAGGTATTATTACGCTTAGATTTTAAAGATCTACATCAAGGTTTCCAAACCTATGATTCAGAACGCCCCAGAATTTATTTAAGGTGCACAGAGGAGTCCCATTGATAAAGGCAGGAACAGTATTTGGTGTCTGTTTTTCATTCCTTTACTTTAATCAATAGGCGAAATAATTATTTAAATGTTTCTCCCTTTGAAACCAGAAACCCTTTCAAGACTATAAATACATATCAAGTGAGCATTTACAGCTGAGGTCACAGCAGGTTTAGGCTTAGAAACTCAGTTGAACACTGCAGGTCTGTGTTAGTTTTGTTTTGCAGTTTAAATTATTAAATTTTAAATTACATTTAAAGTATTCCCACCATGGATCAGAAGTTTAAGATAGAAAACACTGACATTGACACAGAAGTTGATGAGGTGCATAAAAATTATAATTCTGTGAGTTGCCTCAGAATATTCTTCTCCAGATCTGCAAATTAACTTCGTAAGATCAAAATGTTCATATAGCACTGCAAGGTTTTGACTAATATTTCACAAACCAATATCAAAAAGAGAAAATACAGTGACCATTTTATTCAAACTGCCTTTAGTTTACTAGAGATAATATTGTACACCCACCATTTGTTATTTTTGGAAGAGTCTTTGGTCTTATAATTTAAAAATAATTGAGTTAATTTTTCTTAAGCACAATTTTAGGAATTCTAAATATTAGGTTGTGGATCTATTTTGGTTTCTGAATATAAAATTTCACTCATATTGTAATATACATCTTCACCGAAACTAATCATGACATGTAATTTTAGTATTTGTCTACAAATGACTTTCTCCTTAAATAATTTACTCAATCCAGTTAAAAGTGAGTATTGTTTGATAGACAGAAAACACCAAATTCTACCTTTCTATAAAGATAATCTTATATATTTATATTAAACTACATTTTATGATAGACTAGTTAAAATCACTTGTCATGCACACATAAAAATGACAAAATAAATATATAAAGGGATTGTGAGACTACATGAGTGTGAAAGGGATTTGTAAGACCAAAATAAGACATTTTAATCTATTACAGTTTGTCTGCAGCATTCTTTTTATTTTTATTTAAATTAAATGAGCTTCAAAATCGAAGTATTCCCAATTCAAAGACAATTATGATGCTACCCATGTAAAATTTTGACCAAAAGAGTCTAATTTTCTACAAATCATTTCCCTTTGTGCTCCCATGGTGCAGAAAATGGTTAGACACATCCCCATGTACCATTTCTATGAAGTCAGAAATTTGTCTGGCTCACACCTTCCCTGAAATCAGGAGAGATAATTATATGATTTGGTCTTAAAAGGCTTTTGTAATGCTGAAGGCTGGTGTGGAGCATGGAGGAGGCTCGCAAGCTTCCCTCATTCCTATATCCTTAACGTAGTAGGCTCCATCTATGCCCAAAGAGCTGGCGGGAGGCAAACCCTGGCAACAAGGAGACTTTCAACAAATATTGGTTTCTTTTTCTCTCCCACTCCGGGTCACTTTGACTGAAAGGAAACATAGATGAGAACGTCACCAATGTCCCATTAAGAGATTAAACTATTGCTTGAGATTTAAATGAACATATAAGTATAGCAAATACCTAACAGTCCTTATTAACAAGCCCATTTAACATCCAGGGCAAACATAATCTAACACTGACACCGCCTCTAGTAGGTTTCCACAGGGTTAAGCACAGCGGAGCCTTGTGGCCAAGAGCAAATGTCACAGAACAGCATCTCCCAAACTGGTGCTCTGAGGGAACCTCGGCTGAGAACGATAAACAGTAGCTTAACCACGCACAGGTCTTTCCTACAGAATTACCCTGAGAAACTCCAAGAGAGGATTTGGTATGTATCATGGGACCATGGTTTGCGTAAAGCTAACAACAAGTCTGAATGGAATTTAGGAAACATGGCTGTGGAATACTCAACATGGGACCCCACAGAAGCAAATCAAAGGAAATCCAATGTCTAAATTTAGTGCCTGGTACATAATAAGTGTGCAAGCAATGGTCCCTTTGCTCCAGAAGGAAGTTGACTTTGGGCATCTATTCTTTTCTGAGTGTACATTATTCTGCCTTCTGCCCAAGTGCCATGACCGTCTACACCACCAAGTCAGCTGCTCCACAGCTCCCAGCCCACAGTGGCAGCAAAGCTCCCTGCACTTAGCCAAGGACAGGCCTCACCCGAGAAAAGACAGCAGTGCTGGAGGAGACTTACCATAGCAGCTCTCACAGGCTCGCCCTAAGAGGGGATTCTGAGGCTGGAATGTGGTCCCCACGGCTCCATTCACAGCGCCAGGTTTGCTGTTGCTGGTGGATATTTGGTTGGGATTTGGTTTGCTGCTTTCGATGAAATGTAAAGTGAGGTGATAAAATGATTTGTATAACAAGGCAAAAGGCTCTTGATCTCATCACTGATTAATCTTAACTGCACACAAACAAACGTTTTTAAATGTCTGGTGAAGAAGAAGTAAACTGCTAAATGCAAGATATTAAAATGAGCCCAAACCACTCATCTTTACAAAACAAGGGTGTGTTTAGTAAAAACTGAACTCTTAGACTGCCACTCACAAATAAACAGCCAAATCTCTTCTCTACCCAAATACAATTTACTTAGAATACTCTCTGATGCTTTTGAAAGATAGAGGTTATTAAGCTTTATGACTTATAATGATAAATTCTCCTGAGAAAATGAAACAATTTTTTGGACCAAATAAAGCCAAAGGCAGGGCCCTTCGAACAGTGCTGTCCCTGGGCCTAAGGGTTTAGAGAAAAGCACAGCCACATTCCCACTGCTGGTATGAGCTGCTGACTCTCAATGCAGCTTCACAAAAGGAACATGCAACATGTTCAAGAGAGGTGTATCTACAGAGACGTTAGCATGTCAGGGGGCTTTTGATTGCTCATGGTAATCAATTTCTATTATGTCTGAATTTTAACTGAGGAAGATTATATGGCATTTGTAATTAGAAAAACTAATAAAGAAAGTTATTTTGAGAGTTTACAAAAAAATTTTTTTAAAGAAATTATTTTTTTAGAAGGAGGAGGAAAAAGGAGATGTCTATTAGAAACCTACATACAAATTTCTCAGAGATAGCATAGCTAACTTCTCCCTACCTCTCTAACTAACTCCTCCTGCTTGTAAGCCAGGCTCAAGAATACTGCACAGGTTCTGGGCACATGGGATGTCATCAATAAACTCATGGTTCATTTAACATAGATTTATTCAGTGCCTTGTAAACTAATTCCCTGACTTCAGGAGCTTTCATTCTAGAGAAGGAAGACAGAAAATAAGCAAAATAAATTAGCAAATTATTTATTAGAAATGAATGCTAAATGAATAAACGTGTACTATATTCTATCTTTTTATGGCTACTGAAGTAACAAGAGCTCACGACTATCAAGACACTTGAGTCTAGAGTCACCTCAGGGGTTTCCTCTTTGCTCTGTTTCCCATTCTCACAATTCCATTTACTAGCCAAAATCGAATGTGTAAACCTGGTCTGTAAAGTAGGAAGGCAGAGCTGATGACAAAGAACTGACTTAGGATTTTTTTTGGCTCTGTTATAACTCTTAATGACACTCTCCCCCTGCCCATTGCCCTAAGAAATCATTTAACCTCTATGAGCACTGACTTTCCTAGTCTATAAATAGGGCTGTTATTTATAGTTATCTCTGTCAGCAATGGAATTTTGGAGACAAATTGGTTTTAATCAAGGCAGAATGTGTTTCCCTTCTTACATTTTCAGCTGAAAACATACAAAATGAAAAAGGGTGACTTGGAATGACTTAAGGTTTCCAAGCATGACATGTTGTAACATTTTTTAAAAATCTACTATATCTAGATAGAAATGATCATCCCTTAAAGACAAATGACTGATATAATGCCAAAAGGGTTCTCAGAAAAATGAAAAATCCTGACATTTAACCCAGGGTTAAATATGTGTTGAAAAGAGCTAAAACAAATTTACAGTTGAGCTGCCTGAAAAAATAATGATAATAAAACAAATTTAGTTCAACTGAATCCAGGATGTTATCTGACTGAATAAACCACGGACCTTAATTAAAATAATCACAAAAGAAAAATAAGAATGCAAAATCTGAATATAGACATGAGAATCATTAAAAATATGTTCTGCAAAACCAAGTATCTACAGATAATCTCAGAGGACAAATGATTAACGTCATTGTGACAATGTGTATAAAACTTTACTGTAAGACAAACATACAAAAATGTTTCTTAAGATTCATTGTGAAATTGCCCTTCCTTTTGTCTTCATACCCAACCATCCGTCCTCTCATCTGTGCTCTAGATACCACTTCTCCACCTCTTGGGAATCTGTACACCTGATTCCCTCTCCGGGACCTTCCCATTAACCCTGAAACATATTTTTCCCATTTAAAAACATTCTACCATTACACCCTATCCCATCCTTCCCCTTAAAGCCAACAGCTCTCTAACTGCTCTTCCCAGCCAGTTTTCTTGAGAGCTGCAAACATCCACAGCCTGCATTTCCTTGGCTCGTATACAGTCCTCACCGTTCCATTAGAGATTACCAAGGGCCTCCATGTTGCCAGCTCACCAGCATGTGACCCTGTTAATCTCACTCCCTCCTTTAAGTACACTCCTCTCTCAGCGTCTGTGAAGTTTCGTTTCCTTTGGTTTCCTCTTAGCTTTCTAGGCAATCCATCTCCCTAGCCTTTGATAGCCACCCTACTCTATGGAATCTATAAATACTGATTTACTCAAGGCTTGGTCCAAGGTCTTTTCTCTTAGTGTTCTTCCCAGGAAATCTCATGTATGGCTTCAAATACAGTATTACATGCTGATGAAGCTCAAATTTGTATCCCTAGTCAAAACCATTTTCCCCTGAGTTTAAAACCAATATATCTGACAGCTTATTTAACACCACTTTTTTTGAATGTGCAAACTTAACATGTCCTAACCTGATTCTCTGGCACAGTTTCTTAGCTTGGAGAATAGCATCCGCCTAGCTGTAAGAGCCAGAAACCGGAGGTTTATCCTTGAAACCTCCAAACAGTCCAGGGCTACTACTCTAGGTCAAGCTAGTATCATTTTCCTCTGTAAGAATTTTATGATTGGTCTCCCTGTATCCAGTCTTACACTCCCTCCTCTGAACTATTTTCTAAAATATAGCCAGTGATCTTCTGAAAGTGCAGATTTGATCATTATATATTTTTTAACATTCATTTCCACTGTTCTTCAGATGGGTCAGACTCTTCAACCTTGCCTACTGTACTAGCCTCCCATGGCTCACCACTTCTCTTTTCACTCCAGCCACATTGCCCTTCTCTCAGCTCGTCAATCATGGGAAATCCATCAAAGGACTCTGTACCATCCCACCTCAGGATCCCACTGGCCTGGAAAGCCTCCACTACCTGGTTAATTCCTCCTCATCCTCTAGAGTTCACACAAACCCCTTCCCTTAAGGAAGTTTTTGTAGTGGCATCAATCGAGCCTGGTCCCCCAGTATAAACTCTTACAGAAGCTACTCTTCTTCACCATAGTACTCATCACATTGGGTGGCTAGTTAGTTAGTGTCTGTCTCCCTCACTCTAGAACATAAGCTCCAGAGAACAGTCTGTCTTCCCAACCCTTCTATCTCTAGTACTCAAAGAGTATTTATTTAGCACATAGGAGGCTATTCAACAGAATGACTGAAAATCCTTGACCTATTATTTGTTTTATACTATCTTAACGTTAATTGGGACATTTGTCAAAGGACTCACATTCTTATCCAACTCAATAATGCAGCTGCATATCTACTATTTATGTAAATAATTTTTTAAAAAATTATTTTATTTTCTATCTTTTTTAAGCATGATTAGAAACTCTGTCTTGAGCACCGAAAGTTATTCACACTCAGATCAGGGATTGGCAAAACGGTCAGACAGTAAATACTTCAGGTCTTGTGCGTAATATAATTTCTATTGCAACCACTCAAATCAATTGTTGTAGCATAAAAGTGCACAGAGACAACAGATAAATGAATGCACGTGGCTATGTTCCAATAAAACTTTACAAAAAAACGGTGGTAGGTAAGATTTGGCCCACTGAATGTAAGTCCTGATCTCTGACTTAGATTAAGGCTCCAAAGTAAATGCAAAGTGGAATGGAAACAATTATCTGGGTTACTTAGTCAAAACTGCATAAATGCACTTTCCCTTTGATGGTGACAGCACTGTGAAGTATAAGAAAGCTGGTATGCTTGCATTTGAAAATCTAAGGCACACAAATGACAACAGTATTTTCTTTGGGGAGTGGCTCTTATATAAATTAGTCAAATAAAATACATAATTAGAAACAACTCTGTAGAAAGGATATTACAGCTCTGAATAAAAATTATGGATCCTGTAAATTACATTCTTTTCAAATTAAAGCAATTATTTGCCTTGAGGTAAATGTCACAATTTAATGTCCATGAGGCCTCCCATATATAAGAATATGTATTAAGTAATATATCTAAATTCAGTAACCAAAAGACTAGGTATAAAACAACTGTACTGAGCTCAAAGAATGAGAATAATCTTGGAGCAGTACACAGAAATTTGTGATAAATTTCATTTTTATTCACAAAAGAACCTAAGCTAGCAGATACATATCTCTGTATGTGTATATACGTAGTATATAGTTGATGGAAATGCAGTACATTGGGAAATGGATGTGGCTCAAGAGGTTCAGCGTCCGTCTACCATAAGGAGGGACTGGGGTTCGATACCCGGGGCCTCCCGGTTAAAAAAAAAAAAGAAATGCAGTACATGACATCCTTCCCCTGGTCTGTATATTATTCTACCTCAGAGTTTTTCACCAACTGATTTTTCTTTCTATAAAATCATGGTAGTGGTGTAATGAAAAGCAAGTCACATACTTTACAGAGGAAGAAATTAAGACACACAAAGAACTTCATAAATTTGGCTGAAACTAAACAAAATGACATATTTTATACTGATATAATTAACAAGATGATAAATAAGAGATTTCCATTACTTACTAAGTTGGGATATATACTTGTTTCAGTTTACTCTCGGCTTCTGCTGCTTTTAGACGTTTCTAATGCAAAAGATGGATAAAATATTTTATATATAATGTCTAATAATAACCACCTTATCATCTTTTAAAAATCACAAGAAAATTAAATATCGAAGCATAATAATTTAAAACTTGCCATTGTAAAGCAGGCTTTTCTATCATATGCAAACTCTTACACTGCATTAACTTCCAAGAAAAGTCACTAGATTCTGAGGTACAGAACTACAAATATTAATAATTTTAGGGATATATTTTAAAAACAAATCAATGAACAACTCCATTTCCCATTCCTCCACAGTGAATACATAAGACTTTTAAAGTAGTCATTTTTTTATTTTAAAATTTCATTATATTTTATTCCATATTTGCTCTTCTGGGAGGAAAATAAATAATCTTTCATTTTAGAAAAATGTTTAGGGATGATTAGGTTCTACATCCAGTCAATAGAAAGTGATAGTAACTAGTCTACATAGAATTAAGTAAGGATTGACACCTCCGCCTCCTCCAGCCCTCAAATGTTGGTAGAAATGAAGTAAACTTTGAAGCTTGGCTGAACTCACTTTGGATTTTATTGGAACCAATAAGAAGCCAAATGCAAGGAAAGGAATAGGAAAGAGATTATATAATCAATCCTAGGGACTGACCAACACAATAACAAATGCAAAAAAATTTATGAATGAAAATAAAATACAGTATATATCCAAAAATAAGACAAAGCAGAATTTAAGGCAATCCTTCATTTCCCCAATAAGTAGAAAACAAAAACATTTAGGGGAACAACTTGAAAATTTTAGAGAGTTGAAATTTTAGAAATGATTTTGTCTAAACATTTTCTAACCATCCATGATGCCATTATTTTCACTACCTTTAGGGACCCTTTTTTATTTGAATAACACAAGTGTCCAGAGCACATGGTCTTTACTCTATTTAAATGGTTTGAAATAAGCACTTTTTGAATTATGTATGATGCTGACACTGGAAATTTTTCAACAAGTCATGGCTACCTATTCACTATTCTCTATTCAACAACATAACAACTCATATGGCACTTTTTTTTTTTTTTTTTTTTTTAAAGTGATCCTTAAAATGCATTTTGAAAACATACAACTGTGTAATCAAATACTTAGGAAAAATAATGTCTGTGTTAAATATCTATGTCCCCTCCTTTACCAATTCTTACATGTGATTTGATGGATATAAAACAGTACTGACTGAGGTCATTTCAGAAAATGTACCTTTTCCCAAAAGTAATCTTATTCAAAAGAAAATAACTGAGTGAGTTAGAAGCATTTGAGAAGGACTAAAAAATAAAATGATTCCCTGCTTTAAAAATTAATTTTGGGGGAGCAGATATAGCTTAAGTAGTTCCTATATACAAGTCCTGGGTTCAATCTCTGGCTCGGGTATAAAAAAAAAAAAAAAAAAAAAATTTTAAATTTTGTACCAAATTTAGTATAGTACCAAAATAGAAATTTTGGCACAAATTTGGAACAAAAACATAAAGTACTATTACTTTGTATAGTACCAAAAGCATCAAACTAGTAATATTAATGAACACAGTTAAGGTCAAAGAATTAGGGGATATAGCCATACAAATGTCATGCAAGAAGGATTCAAAAAGTCTTTCAGAAAATACTGCAAGTTACATTACTTGACGGTATTAGTCTAAATTTTCAATATGTCATAAAAATAACTTGTTCAAAAGGTTTGTGATAGCATAACATCTTAGGACATTGCTGTCAACTACACTCAAAAATGAAGCGCCAGTTACAAGCAAGAAAAGAATGCCTCTCTTGCAGTATCTCTCATGGTCATCTTTCCAAAATACTTATCATAATGAAATGTGAAATCAAGGCAATATTAAGACTAAAATCATAAAATTACTGTCTTAAAAGATATGAAACCATATAGTTTAAAATAGTCTAAGAAAGATAAAAGCAAACAAATTTACAATTAAATATATTATTAAGAAATACAGAAATAAACAGAAAGTTCATAATATTTGTAATATGCATAAAAACAATTTGCATAACATTGGTAACAATATGAAAAAAATTACCTGCTGCACATATCTGTCAGTAGTTTTCCACATATAATAATATTCAATAATGCTAGTCAATGATTTCCAAGGGAGCTGAAAGAATATTTAAACATGATAATGAAAACAAGCTACTGTAGACATTGTTTTCATTTAAAATCAATGCTTTAAAAATAATGAGACAAATATCCATATGGAAGATTCATTTTAGAATAAATGTTTAAAAAAAAACAAATCATTTCTTAGCAAAGGAGTTAAATTCAGTTAGATACTAACACAATATGCAGTCCATTTCTCACCTTCCATTTTGTTAAAAATTATAAATATTTTAACTGATTATATTGTATGACTTATTCAGGAAAGTTCTCAGGTTACAGGAGGGGCTGCAGCATAATTTGAGAAATGATATTGAAATATTTTAACCTGAGTTACTTTAACATCCAAAAATGCCATCTACAACTGGGTGTCATTTAGGCTTTAGCATAATATTTCTCATCCTTTTCAAAACTGTTCTATTTCAACTCATCTTGTTCTAAATAAAAAAACATGAATCTCTGATAAAGAACATAGCAGAGCACAGTTCCTACTAGAAACACAGGAAGAGAAGACTACCTTTGCCGTTACCTAGTTATATTAATAAATGGCCAATTGAGCTCTTCTTACCCATGAGATCCACAACCAAATAATCTATTCAAAATGTCCCTCATGTAAAGCAGGATCTGTTAGTCACCACAGATGCAAATGAGACCTGATCAAACTTTGAAGAAGTTAACTCTGTTAACTCTAATGAGTTTTGGTTGCTATGGCAGATTTTAAAGATCAGGTGACTCAGCCCTCTCTCTGACTCCCATCTAGCTAGTCTTAATACACCAAAGGATTAAAGAGCTAAAAATGCTATTTCTAAGCAACAAAAGAAAAAAAATAGACAAAATGGACTTCACCAGAATTTAAAAACTTTTGTACATCAAAGGACATTACCAAGAAAGTGAAAAGACAACCTACAGATGGGAGAAAATAGTTGGAAACCATATATCTGGTAAGAGTTTAATATTCAGAGTATATAAAAACCCATAAAACTCACCAACAAAAAGACAACCTAATTTAAAAATAGGCAAAGGACCTAAACAGACATTTCTCCAGAGAAGACCTAGAAATGGCCAAAAAGCACAGGAAAACATGCTCAGCACATCATTAGCCATTATGCAAATATAACCACAATTAGAAAGAAAAAAAAAAAAAAAAAAGAAAAAAATAAATAAAACAAACAACAACCAAAAAAAACTCACCACAATTAGAAACACTTCACAACCACTAGAATGGCCGTTATTATAAAAAAAGCAAAACAGAAAATAAGTGCTGGTAAGGATACAGAGAAATAGGAGCCTTAGTACACTGTTGGAAAGGATGTAAAATGGTGCAGCCCCTGTGGAAAACAGTTTGACAGTTCCTTGAGAAGTTAAACATATAATTACCATATGACCCTACAATCCCACCTCTAGGTATATACCCAAAAGAAATGAAAGCAGGGACTAGAACAGATAATTGCATTCCAAGGTTCACAGCAGCATTATTCACAATAGCCAAAACATGGAACTACTCAAATACCCATCAAAAGATGAGTGGATAAACAAAATGTGGTATATGCATACAAAGGAGTATTATTCAGCCTTAGAAAGGAATAATGTTCTGATATATGGCACTATATAGATGAACCTTGAAAATATCACATCGAGAGAAATAAGTCAGGCAGGAAAGGACAGGTACTGTGATTCCACTTATATGAAATGGCTAGATATTAACAGATTCACAGAAAAAGTACAGGTTACCAGGGACCTGTGGGGTGATAGATGGGGAGTTAATGCATAATGGGTGACGGGTTTCTGTTTGGGGTGATGGGAAATTCTGGTAATGGGTGCCATTGAAGGTAGCACAACATTGTGAAGAGGATTAATCCCAGTGAATGGCATGTTTGGCAGTGATTAAGATAGGAAATTCTGGAAGGGAGGAAGGGAGGAAGGGAAGAAGGGAGGAAGGGAGGAGGGAAAAAAAGATTTGTTAAAAGTAGCAACAACAACAAAAGCTATTTCCTAGACTCCATTGCAGCTGGGGTTCTGCTTATGACCCACATGTAAAACAACCATGCTGCTTCTATGACTTACCCCATTTTACTCACCTGTTTAAACTGATGAGAAAATAGATGGGTTTTAGAGAAAGGAAATTATTGTAAGCTTAATAATGTTAATGTTGGGTGGCAACTCCAATAGTAGTTACAAATGTGGTCTCTTTATAGGAACAAATCAGCATAGCCACTGGCATTTGGATTGCAGCTAAAACAAATGAGTTTTCTCAAATCCAATAAGCAGAGTGTGGCCAAAAGCAAGAAAAGGTCACTGTCTCTTGGCTCTTAGGACCTAACATAACTAATGGAGTTGAAAGTATCTTGAGAGAGGATGTAAGGAGCCTATGGAAGACACCCCCAGAGGTGAATCCCGCCATAGTCCCCAGAATAGCATTTAACAAATTATCTTCTAACTATTCTTATTTTGAGAAAGAGTCCCAGGCACAATTGGAACTAGAAGACCAAACAAAAGGAAACCAACTGGGGGCAGATGTGCCTCAAATGGTTGGGTGTCCATCTCCCATATGGAGGGACCTGGGTTTGACCCCCAGGACCTCCCAGTAGGGGCACGGGCTGCCAGGCCCCGCGAGCGGGTGCGCTGCCAGGCCCTGCTGAATCATGCAGCAAGATGATGACGTAAGAGGAGAGTGACATAAGGGAGAGCGCCAAGATGAGACGTGCCAAAAAACCAGGAACTAAGGTGGTGCAGGTGGTAGGATGCCTCTCTCCCACATCGGAGGTTCCCAGGATCGAATACTGGTGAAGACAGGAGGAGAAGGACAAGAAGAGAGGGCAGGAAACAGACACAGAGACTTGCCCAGCGAATGGACACACACACAAAAAACAGCAAAAATGGGGGGGAGGGGGAGGCAGTGTAAAAATGGATAAAAGTAAAGTAAATAAATAAATCTTTAAAAAAAAAAAAAAAAAGGAAACCAACCATGTAACCTCAGCTTCTCATCATGAACTTTTATCTAATCCATAAAGTCCTAATCAGCTGTGCCCAGCACTGCCACTCTCTAACCAAGATGGTAGCTTAAGATGCTCCGGGATGCTGTTCCCCCCCCAGAATCTTTGAACAACTAGCAAAATCTAACGAAGCCATCTTCCTCAAAACTCCAGAAAACAGTTAATGGGTTGCAGTTATTGGGCAAGTGCCAAATCAAGAAAACATGCCTTGAAAAAAGGTAGGCAAAGCTGTGGTACCCTTGCTAGCCCATCTCCCTCCCCAGCTCAGTGTGGAGCCAACCTGCACTCCCACTATGGGTCCCTGTCTCTGTCTCTCAGGGAGCAGAGTAACCCCTAACCACATACTAGGGCAGCTGTTAGTTGTAGAAACCTGAAAGACTACACATACCAGGAAACTTGTCTCTGGCTAGCCCTCACAGAACTTGTCCTTCAGGAAGAAGCAGCTTGCAGAGCTAAAGCAGTAAGAGAAATAATTAAGACAAAGAAACCAGGGGCAAAGGATTACCTGCATTAAATCATACAAGAGAGCACCCAGGAGGGGCTGAAAATCTATTTCACAGGAGTAGAGGCAGCATTAAAATTCCTGTAAATAGGAGAATCCTTAAGGGCACAAGTAAGCACAAACCCAGGACAATAAGCAGGCTCCACTGCAGGCCCAGATAAGAGAGAGGGAACCCTGCACTTTGCATTCACCTTGGGATAATCTTTTTGATAGGAGAGCTAAGCTCTGAAAGAAACCACTAGCCAAAGCAGAGCCAATTTGCAAAGACAGTGAAAAGTGCTTTTTGCTTTGGTTTTTTTTAAGATTTATGTTATTTATTCCCCACCCCACCCCCACCCTCGTTGTTTGCACTCGCTGTCCACTCACTCTCTGTGTCCATTCACTGTGTGATCTCTGTCTGCTTGCCTTCTCTTTAGGAAGCACCAGGAACCAAACCCGGGACCCCCCATGTGTGAGACAGGCACTCAATCACTTGAGCCACCTCAGATTCCTGCTTTGCTGTCTCTCTCATTGTGTTTCCTTTTTGTGTCTCCTTGTTGCATATCTTGTTGCATCAGCTTGCCGCACCTGCCTGCTGCACCAGCTTGCTGTCCTGCTCATCTTCTCCAGGAAGCACCACAAACTGAACCTAGGACCTCTCGTGTGGTAGGCAGGAGCTCAATCACTTGAGCCACATCCACTTTCTGCTTTTATTTATTTATTTATTTTTTTAACTGGGAGGTACCGGGGATTGAACCCAGGTCCCTCCATATGGGAGACGGATGCCCAACCATTTGAGCCACATCCGTCCCCCTGATTTGTTTTTGTTAGCACATAGCACACAAGAAAATTTCTGGCACATCACTCTCTGGATACAAACTTAAAGAATAGACAGTTTAGGGACTAAACCCCAGAATTAACTATTTAAAATATACAAAGTAAAGATTATAAGACAAAGAAATAGGAAATAATGGTCTATTCAAGGAAACAAGATAAAAATCCAAAAATCACCAATGACGACAACCAGACTTTGTACATACTGGACAAAGACTTTTAAAATCAAACTGTCAAATCCCAAGGACAAGGAGAGAGTTTTTAAAGTTGCAAGAGAAAAGTAAAGTGTTATGTAAAAGGGAGTTCCAATAAGATTAAGTGCTGATTTCTCATCAGAAACCATGGAGGCAAGAAGTCAATGGGACAAAATATTTAAAGTACTGAAAGAAAACAATTGCCAAACCAAGAATTTTATATCTGGCGAGACTTTCTTACAAAAACTTGAGGGACCTCATCACTACTAGACATGCCCTACAAGCAAGGCTAAAGAGAGTTTTTCAGACTGGAAGGAAAGGAGACTAGACAGTGGATCAAAGTGGCATAAGAAATAAAGACCTCCAGTAAAGGTAGCCATATGGATAATTATAAATGGCAATACTATTGTATTATATATATATATATATATTATGTAGTTTCACTTTTCACTTCTTTAAAAATGCACAAAAAGTAATGACAAAGCTATGGTTTTGGACATACAACATATAAAGATATAATTTGTAACAAGTTCAACAAAAGGTGGGGAACAGAGGGGTATAGGAACAGTGTATGTATGTACTATTGAAGTTAAGTTGGTATCAAATAAAATGTGATTGCTATAGGTTTAAGTTGTTAAATTTAAGCTCCATAGTAACCACAAAGGAAATATAGGAAAAATATATAGAGAAAGAAATGAGAAGGGACTCAAAATGGTACAATACAAAAAAAAAAAAAAAAAAAAAAATCAAATAAATATGAAAGGGATCAATGAAGAACTGAGGGACAAAAAAGGTGGAAGACTTACAAAGAACAAAGAGCAAAATGGCAGAAGAAAGTCCTCCATTATCAGTAGTTATTTTAAATGTAAGTGGATTAAACTCAAGGGTCAAAAGGCAAAGATTGACAGAATGGATAAAAAAAAGTAGTAGTTCCTGAAGGCATGAGTTACATGAGAAGGTGGCTTATTCTCCCAGCGTGTCTATTTCCTCAACCCTCACTTACAGCTTCATAGGAGTTCCCTAATATGCGGCAAATAAGGAGGAAAAAATGTTAATGTGGCAGATGGCATGGTATGATATACTGGCACCAAATGATATATTGCTGCAGCATTTCAGTCCCATGCAGGAGTGGTCTGGAAGGACAGTGAGGAAGGGAGATCCTTTAGGAGGGTAGAACATCAAGCTCATGTGGCTTTTTTCTTTGAGTGGAAGGATATGATGGCCAGAGGTACTAATCTGAACCCATTTATGGACAAGGGTTATCTATTTTTCCCAAATCAGAGACTTGGAAGGTTTAAGAAAGAGGTCTGTGAGACAGACATCTCAGGATGGGTCTGAGAGTAAATCCATGCTCACCCAAAGACTCTCTCTGTGTGGGGGTTCTCATTAATGAGGTGGATGAGATGACCCACTTTTGGCTATTAATCTGCCTCTCTCCTACACCAATGATTGTTCAAAGGAGACATAAACAAAGTGGACAGAGAGGCAAGAAGACAGGGATTACACATGGGTACCACATGGAGGTCCTCTCACCATGTCATCTGATTATTCCAAACTTTCATTCTGCAAGGAGCAGAGAACACTGGACTCCCAACATGGCACCATTCCTTGTAGCAAATCAGTTACACTAGATTCTCGGCATCCTGAAAGGACTTGCTATCTGTCCTCACTGAACAGACACTTCTTCTAAATATAGATTTTCTTTCTCTGCCTGTAATGTATTGGCTAGCAAAACCATTCACAGACTTATGAATGACATTCCCATACAACTCTGTTTCTTTTTTTTTTTTTTTTTTTTTTTTTTTTTTTTACCGGGAGGTACCGGGGATCGAACCCTGGTCTCTCCATATGGTAGACGGATGCCGAACCTCTTAAGCCACATCCGTTTCCCTACAACACTGTTTCTGACTCAAGGCTCAGAACCCTCAGAAAGCAAGGTTTGGGCCATGATACCAGGTATAGAACTGTGGTTATCTAAGGTACTGAGGGCAAGAGAACAGTGAGAGTTAGGCTTTGAATGAGTTTCAAAAAAACTTTAGGAAGACTAAAGTGGCGCTGCTATTTTCTTGATTACTTTTATAATTATTTTCCTTCTATACCCCCATTCTCATTCTATTTTTATATAAAATTTGTTGGCAGTGGTTTAACTTTATAATTTAACCTAGAAGATAGTTATAAATACAGGGTTGTGAATAGAATCTGAGAATGAATAAACATCACCCATAGATGGATACTTTGACTGATTAAACTTGGGTCTCCCCATTTGGGGGAATGGTACCACAGTTTCTCATGATTCAGTGATAACTGCTATTGCCTATGAGTTGAAATGTGGAAAGGAAGCATGAAGAAGACAAGTATGGTGGCAGATACTATAAACCATTTCCATCTCTCTTCCAGTTTGCTTTCTTGTATTATAGGCTGTAAGCTCTAAACTATATTTTCCAGATATCCTTGAACAAGGAGATAGACAATGGGTTAGGTTCAGCCAAGCTGACAAACCTGAATCACATTTAGATATAGAAATGAGCAATATCAGGATGAGGGTAAATGCAGGGAAATTTGATAGTTTCCTAAGAATGGTGTTTGAGACATCATGTTCTTTTGGGGCAACTGTCCTGACCTTTCTGCCATCCATCTTTGGCACTGTTTATGCTGAGCAGTCCCACAGAGTGCTTGAACATTTTTTCTGGCTGCACTGTTCCTGGAGGGGTAGCAAACAAACCTGGTTCTAAGGCCTTCCCAAAGATTCTACAAGAACCCGATATTCTCTATTACATTCTTTTTTCCTGAACTAGTTTGAGTTCATCTCAGGGGCAATCAAAACCATTCTATCTAATACAAAAATTGGTGAAAATAAGTGGCCTGTTCTAAGGACGACCCTACATATAGGGCACTGATTGAGTCAAGGTGGAGCAGAAATCAGACCTGCAGGCAAGCCTGGTGGTAGAGGCAGCACAGGCTGTAATGTGGTTTCTGCCAGAACCGCGCCATTGCAGTGTTAGGTACTGCTCTTGGCTATATTGTTTCTTATAGCTCTGGGCTATAAGTATCTAAACCTGGAACCTTGGCATTCCTGGAGGCTCTAACATTGTAATAAATTCCATTCTGCTTAAACTAGCTCATTCAAGTGGATGATGTTATCTCCAATTATGGTAGCTATGGTAGAAAGAATTGCTCAGTAGCCTTTGCAACTTCCTTTCAGTTCACTTTCCTATACTGCAAAGGCTAGAAAGCCAAACAATGTATTTCCCAGACACCCTTGTGGTTTATTTCTGCCAATAAGATATATGTGTACAAGATCTAAATCCAGAACTGAGTTAAGTGGGGATAGAGAGGATGGTGCACAAGGCAGCATTTTGATAGAGTACAGCCAAGAGACAGAAAATGATTCTGCTAGAGGCTTCCTGATCCCAAGATGGTGGCTGATGTAGTGTGATTCTGGAGGAGAAGTTAGCAGAGAAGCTTCCTAGTTCCCTTATAGGGCAGAGGTGGGAGTTTACTTGGTGGACCATCTCTGTGGAATTATTCTGAGATCAGTCTACAACCCTTCCAATGAATTTAAGTATCTAATTTCCAAAATTAAATCCCTTTCTGTTTAAAATAGCTCATGTAATTTCTGTCATCTGTATCTGAAGCTTAAATGATACAGCAGCTAAGAATTACCGTATGCTGAAAGGAGTCTTCATAGCAAGAGACAAAATTGCTGTTTTGTATTTTGAACTTTCAGGTTCCTTTGCATATTTTAGGTCCTGCTTCTGTGTAGGATATAGAAATCCATAAGAGAAAACTGAGGAAAGGCTGAATAATTTACAAAACCATAACTTTTCTTAAGTACAAGACAATCAACTGAGCTGAATCCTAAATGTTAAGAAGTCACTCCAAGGAGAAGACTAGAATTCATAAATAGTGCTGACTTAGGCAAAGCACAAAAGGAACAGATCATCACCACAAATGTGGGTAAGAAGAAAGCAACCCAAAACTTACCATAAATTATTAAAGGTTAAAGATGGGCTCGGGAAGCGGCTGTGGCTCAATCAGTAGGGCTCCCGTTTACCATATGGGAGGCCCCGGGTTCGGTTCCCGGGGCCTCCTGGTGAAGGCAAGCCCGCCCGCACGGCATGGTTAGCTGACCCAGCGAGCACAAGCAGCAAGGGGGGGATAAATGAATAAATAAATAAAATCTTAAAAAAAATTAAATAAATAAATAAATAAATAAAGATGGGCTAAGACAACTGTTTAGCATCCATGGAAACTCTAAACACAAGGGGAATCCACATATACTTGCCATAGGTGTCTATTAGGTACTCACCAGAAAGAAGTGGGGGCAGTGCAGGAGACCCAAGAAAGTCCCCACTGATAGTGGTGATAGAAATTAATATCTTTAAAAATTGATTGTTTAAAGCAAAAAACAAAGGTAAAAATATACTGCGGGATTTAAAACACAGGCAGAAATAAAACAGACAACAAAAGCACAAGAATGAGAGGGAGGAACTGGAAGTATATTGTTATATGGTATATATATGGTAAAAAGTAGTATTTTACTTGAAGATAGGCTGTGATAAGTTAAAATGCATATTATAAACCCTAGAAAAACAACTAAACAAATAAAGCACACACACAAAAAACAACAACAACAAGGAAACCACTAAACAAATAAACCAAAAGTATAATAAGCTAGTAGTGGAAATAAAAATGAAATCATAAAAAAATACTCAAAAGGAAAAGAAGAAAAAGAACAGATGGGACAATGAAAAACTGAACATATCACTATTACACTAAGGGTAAGTTATCTGAATAAACACTTCAAATAAAAGGCAAAGATTGTCAGGTGGGAAAGACAGAGAGAGAGGGAGGGAGGGAGGATAAAAGAAAAAAAGAAAGAGAAGAGAAGAGAAAAAAGAGAAGAAAAGAAAAGAAAAGAAAAGACCCAGATGTATGCTGTCTCCACAAAACCCACTTTGGACATAGGACAAAAGTAAAAAGGACAGAAAAAAGATTTATCATGTAAACAATAAAATAGAGTTGAGTGGCTCTACTTATAGGAGACAAAGTAGACTTCACCACAAGGAATAACATGAGATAAAGGAGTACACAAACTAAAGATACAAGGGTCAATTCATCAAGAGAACATAATCTTAAATGTGTAGGTACCTAGAAACAGAGTTTCAACATAAAATAAAAAACAAATACAATTGAAAGGAAAAATAGAAAAATCCACAATTATAATTGGAAACTTTTAATATTCCTTGCTCAACAATAAGTAAAAAAAACAAGTAGACTTTAGAGAATCTGTAAGGCTATAGAAGACTTGAACAACAGTCAATAAACTTAACCTAAGTGGCATTTATAGAACACTCCACCTAACAGCAAAATATCCATGATTTTCAAGCACACATGGAAAATTCACCATAACAGAACATATACTGGATCAGGATCAACGAAACCTCGACAAATGTGAAAATAATTTTTTTACAGAGTATGTTCTCTGATCACAACAGAATTAAACTGGAATTCAATAACAGAATGACACGTGAAAAAAAAAATCCCCCAGGTTTCTGGAAGTTAAGCAACATACTTCTAAATAATCCATGGGTCAAAAAAAGAAATCACAAGGAAAACAGAAAATATTTTTAAGTGAATGAAAATGGAAATGCAACTTAGCAAACTTTGTAAGATGCAGTTAAAGCAATGCACAGAGGGAGTCCATACACCTTTTCCACAGGCCTCAATCAGATATTCACCAGAAAGAACTAGGGCAGGGCAGGAGAGCAGGTGGGGATGTGGTGGCCAAAAATGATGATTAGTTGTCATTAGGAACCAGCCACAAAAACTACTCACTTCCCAGATCCTTCTTCTCACACAAAGCAAAAGTTATCTACCACTGAAGAGAGACTGGAAACACCCAGTCCCAGGTCTCAGGCAAAAGCCAGTGGCCACTGGGGGAATAAAACACCCCCAGCTAAGCCAAATCCACCTGTAATTTGGGAAGGGATAGGACATTCACTCATATCCAAGAATCCCGGCCAATAAAAAGCAATACACGGCAGAGTTTGGCTGCCACATGGTAAAAGGGGAAGAGTAGGAATGCTGCAAAAGGTCCACCCCTGAGACTCATGCACACAAACCCTGCCTGAGGCTGTGGCAGGAAGAGGACTACCAAGAAACCCCTTATGCCCCACCATGAACAGTGCACTGAGTAATGAGCAGTAGAATTCTATCACTGAGGGAAGGGCAAGAATGTAAAGAAAGACTCTTTGCTTCAGGTCGAGCTGAAAACGGAGACTGGAGCAGGAATATTGGGCAAAAAATCCTTCAGCATTCCAGACCCTATATTAAACTAAAGGTAAGAATTTGAAGTTTATGATTGATGCATAGAAGGTAAATAGAGCACCTGGCACAACTGACTAGACGGATCCAATCTCCCACACTAACGGCCTAAAAAAAGAAGAGACATGTTCATTTCAAAGTATAAATAATATTTAACTCAGTCTGTATTTGGTTTACATAAGATGTTCTGCACTCAATGTAAAAAAAATCTAAGACATACAAAAAAAGGAAGAAAATAAACACCCTATTTTCAAAAAATAAAGCAGTCAAAAGACCCAGACCCCAATATGGCCTAAATGTCATAAATATCAGATAGGGACTTTAAAATAACTATGATTAATATAGTAAAGGATCTGGTTTAGAAGGTAGACAATCTACACGAACAGATGGAGAATTTCAACAAGGAGATGAAAAATATTTAAAAGAATAAAATGCAAATGCTAGAGAGAAAAACATGCTATCATATTTGAAGAATTCCATCAACAAACTTATCAATAGACAAGACACTGGGCAGTAAAGACAGGGAGGCCAAAAACTGTGGAACAATAATAAATTATCTGGTAAATGTGTAATGGCAGTCTCATAGGAGAGGAGAGAGAATGGGGAAGAAAAAAGAACGATTGTGAATTTTCCAAAATCAGTGACAAACAACAAACCATAGCTCTAGGAATCTCAGAGATCTGTAAGCAGAATAATTACAAAGAAAAACCACACGTAGTCACATTGTAGTAGAACTGCTGAAATTCAAAAGTGAAGAGCAAATCTTGAAGACAGTCAGAGAAAAAGAAATAGTATATACTTGGGAACTTCTCAGCAGAAACTATGAAAAGATGTTCAATATCAGTAGGGAAAATGCAAATTAAAACCACAATGAAATGCCATTACACACCTATTAGAATGGTTTTTAAAAAGTAGCTGACAGGGAAGCAGATGTGGCTCCAGCAATTGGGCTCCCGTCTACCATATGGGAGGTCCCGGGTTCGATTCCTGGGGCCTCCTGGTGGAGGCAAAAGTGGGCCGTGTGGAGAGCTGGCAGCCCGCGCCAAGAGCCGGCGCAACAAGATGACGCATCAAAAAAGAGACAAAAGGGAAGGAGACAATGAGAGACACAATAAACCAGGGAGCTGAGGTAGCTCAAGTGACTGAGTGCCTCTTTCCCACATCGGAGGTCCCAGGATCGGTTCCCAGTGCCTCCTAAAGAGAAGATGAGAAGACAAGCAGATATAGAAGAATGTGCATCAAGTGGACAGAGAGCAGACAACGAGTTCAAGCAAGTGTGTGTGTGGGGGGTGGGGATAAAAAAAAAATAACTGCTACTGAGGATGGGAAACAACTGGAACTGACCTACTCTGCTTGTGGAAGGCCAATTTAAAAAACAGTTCAGCAGTGTATCAGTCAGGGATCATCCAGAGAAGCAGGACCACTAAGATACATTTATTTATTTAGCTACATATATACCTACTTTTAATTTTAATTTATTTTTATTAAGGGATTTGTTATATAGATTTAACCTTATTCAATTGTGGAAGCAGTTAAAATAGCCTCTGGTTTTAACCACAAAGATAGCATCAGTCTTTGTGCCTGATACTGGAACTTGGACATGAACAAGGCAGAGTTGGAAGGAATGATGGATGTAAACCCAGAGGCACAAGCTGGAGCCCACGAGGACAGAACCCTTTCAGTAATCACTGCTGTTAACCCTGCTGGTGTGGGGCCCCACAGAAGTCAGTGCCCCTCATCACAGAGCTAAACATCCACACGCCCTGCCCTGTAGTCAGAGAAGCTTAAAGAGAAACCTGGGGAAGGTGGAGGTGAAGGCCCACTCCTTCCTCTGAGCCAGCAGATAAACAACATGTGTGAGCTACAAACACAGCTGCTGCCTCACTTCCATTCCCCAGTCTTGAGCAAGAATCTTTCTTGTGGCCCATACTAGTGGAAAATACCACTAAGGGAATTCTGGGAAACATAATTCAGCCTAGCTACACTGACATATTACAAAGCCACCATAGGCAGGTGCTTATAAAGGTAAACATACAGTTACCCTAAGAACTAGGATTTCCACTGCTAGTATTTATGTTCACACCAAAACCAGTATCAAATGTTTATAGCTGCTTTATTCATAACCCACCAAAACTGGAAACAACTCAAATGTCCTTCAACAGGTGAATGAATAAATAAACGTGGTGTATTCAGATAATGGAATATTACTCAACACTAAAAACAAACTACTGATAGATGCAACAGCAATGATGACTCCTAAATGAATTATGCAAAGTGAAAAAAGTCAGAATTAAAAAGTTCTATGCTGTGGGTTTCCATTTATACACTATTCTGAAAAATACAAAACTATAGGGATGGAGAGCAGATCAGTGGTTGGGGTAGGGATTAGGGCTGGGAGTAAGGAGTAACAATAAAGGAAAGAACATGGGGGCAGGGAGCCGGCAGGTGTTGATGGAACTGCACTCTATCTAGAGCAGGGTGATGCTTAGACTAGCACGGATTTGTCAAAAACAGAGAACACACACCAAAAAGAGTGAATCTTACTGTGTATAAATCAACAAATAAATTGACCTTAAGGGTAAAGTTATCATTAAGCACTAACTATAAACACATCTACCTCTAGTATGTACCTTCTACTCAACTTGTTTTTTTTAACACAACTCATTAGAAACACACAATATATATTAACATGGGAAAACAAAGAGATTGGAAGTAGGAAATAACGATGATTACTTCTGGGTAGTGGGGTGAAATAGAACTTTAAAAACTGATGTTCAGTGCTTGGGTAACACTAAAGGAAAGGAGGCAACCCAGATTTTCGATTGCACAAACTCCCTGTTAATTTCTAAAATTCATATCATAACTCTGCACCAAAACAGTGCCCCAGAACATCATGTGCCTGTGATAGCATTACAGGTAATTTAGATGTTTTTCTTTCTGGTTTCTACTACATTTATGTATTACTTTTACAAGTATGTGTGTATGTGGGAGGATGGGAGAGAATAAGCTTAAAAATACCCACAACTATAAGAAACACAAAACCCTGCAGGATATTAATCTCCTGACATACTATCTTCTTTACTTTAAGGTTTTTGATACCTGTACCCAACTCATCTCGAAAATATAACAAATCCATTCCAATGTGGATTGGCTCATCAACAAGCATTCTAACCCCCTTATGGGGGCAAAGCCTGGAGTGCTAAAATTTGCACTTCCCTGACTCCCTTGCATATGGATTCTGAATATAATTTGGGTTGTACTGTTAGACATGCTGGCAAGAGAGTTGGATTTGGAACTAAAACCACCATAGGGATCACAGCAGAAAGCACATTTGGAGCCAGAGGCACAGTACTAACATCCTAATTGACTCATTAGGTTACTGATGTTAGCAGGCATACTGCAGCCTGAGTTACCCAGTTCTTAAATATGACTTTCAGAGTCATTCTTGGAAGTCCAGTCTAGAGTCTGTTTCTTCAGCTTTCCCTAGTACTTGATGTTTCAATGCACAAGCTAGAACAGAACTGAAACAAATAAATTCCACGCTTCAAATTTACAAGAATTTTGTTAGATCATGAAGGTAATTAAAAACTGTCTAATATCATTATTACTATTTTACTCCTTTTCATATGGGGATTTAACCTCATTGCACCAATATAAACCCCTATGTCCAAGATAATATATCAATCTACTGTTCAGAGTTATCTCCTAGTCCTGAGTTAGTGCCTAGAGTGTTCTCTGACAGTTTCAAACCTCAGTTTATACTTTTCCTTCTGCTTTTTCCTCCCTTTACCATCAGCTGAAATACCAATGAAGCCTCTGCCAATTTGATTGGCCCAACTTATAGTCCCTTCCTAAGACTTGTTCATACCAGTGACAGCAATAATTACATTATATTTTATTCAGATGTGTATTTTTCAATCTCTTGATCTTGATTATGAACTAGTTTGTAGAAGTAAGGACCACATTAAATTCCTTTTGTGTGCCCAGTGTTCTCTGAGGGCCTGGTGTGTTGCAGGTGCTCAGTAAACACCTGCTGAATTGAGCAGAGTTCAGAATGATCACTAAGACATAAAATAATCATGTTGCAATAAGTACAATCAAGGAGTTTCCCTTTAGTATTGCTTCTACTAATCAGACCTGTAAATTTTGATCTTTAGGGGATTTTGTTTTGTGATTTCTATAATGATGTAGCTATATAAATTAACAACTGCTGTATTTATATCATTGCACTGCTATGTTACTCTGACCATCTGAAGCCAATTTTCACCGTTGTATTTTAAATTCTCAATTGCACAACCTATAAATTTAAAGCTCGACATATATGTGTATGAATGAAATTTTGCCAGAAGAACAAATGTCAGTGACACTAGCCGCTTTAATTACTATGTTTGGGATTTACTCATATTGATAAGTAATAATTTTGCTTCAGAAATAATTCAGAAAATATGTAATAGCATAAAAGGCAGGATATTAGCTCACATCAAATACTTGATAGTCTATAAAAGATCCTATTTTCCATAATGTTTATATAAAAAAAGATGACTGCTAAAGGAAGGTATTTATGGACTGCTCAAACAGAAATCTCCCCATTTCAGAGAGATGGTAAGTTTCACCAAAGACAGTAAGTCCATAAATATAAAGAGAAAAGGAAGTACATAAAAGTAGACAAGATTGAACTAGTTTTTAAAATATAAGGAGGATACTGCATATCTTTAAGAAGAGTCAAGTATTGAAAACCCATAACACAAATTCCCCTACTTTGCTTGATATAGGTCATTACCATATCAAATCCAGCCCAACAATTAATAAAACAAGTAGAAAAATACCAAAGGTTTAAAGGAATACAATAAGCCTAAAAAGTGGCAACCAGGAATGTTGAACACAAATCGTTAGAGCAGTTGTCCATATTCTAAACAGGGATGGCCCAGTAGGAGGTAAAAAGAATAAATACATACTGTACAAAGTTTGTAATGAGAACTGAGGGCCTCCTGATAGTGGGTTTTTACAATTACTCCCCAGCAAAAAACGCCAATTTCTTCCTATAAATGACCAGCTTCATTCTATGTTGAACAAATAAAAATTACTAAATCACAGGCTTGTTAAATAAAGTTAAAGGTTTACCAGATTTCTAAAACAAATTAATATTCCCATCCCAACATTTCATTTTTTTTTCACAATTTTATACTTACAAAGTCTTGACGAATATCATTGAAGTCTTTGCCATATTTTTCCAGTGCCTCTTCAAATAAACTTGCTTCTGAGGCTGACCATTCTTCCATTTCATCTCTGCATAAAACAGGTCCTCCAAGTGGTACTAAAACACTAATGGCACTGCTCAAATCATAGCTGTGTCTATATAATGTATCCATAGCATGAAACTAAAGAGAACAAACAAAATCAAGAGAAAAGTTCATCCAGAAATTCAAATCTGCTGGATTATTTAGGAATAAAAAGTAATAGTGTAATACCTGATACAATTAATTAACAACAATATACTTAGGTAGTATTTATTTTTTAAATAATAAAAGTAAGAATATCAAACAACTGATTACTCATTTAAAGTATTATTTATTGCTTTAAGAAAATGTTGAATTGTACTTCTTACAAGTACGTATTTTAAAAATGCATTCACTTGTTACGGCAACCTAGGCATGAAGAAATCTAAGACCTCCAGGTATTATATTGGGAACCCAGTAAGTTTCACTACTGTTTTGGTTTTAAAAATGCCAAAGACACTTAAGCTGTTGTTCAAAGTTGGCATAACCTCCACAACTATCCTGAGTCTGGGTTGGATTAAGAAAATGATGTACCAAGGATGAGAGATGAAAGGAAAAGAAAGCAAGTGAGAATGAGGGTAAGACAAAGCAAAATTACATAACATGTTAAAATAAAGATATTATAGTCACTTGTTGAAGATTTTGGAAGATCAAGAATGGATGGCCAGGCTTGCTTGGAACTGCTAGGCTGGATGTGGGTTTCCTACATAGTTCAAGAGAGTAATCTGAATAATTTGAAAGGAGGTAGGATAGATGAGGACACACACCTAGCTTTTTATAAAAGTACCGTAGGCCTGGCTTATATTGAAAGCATTTCCCTCCCATAAAGAGCAATGCATAAACTAGGTTTCAAAACTCCAAAACTGTAAGTTTTGAAAAATCCTTGGTGGTTTTTTTACTGGAGGGAAAGATATTTATTCATAACATTATATATTTGTACATGTAGCAGGAAAATTGCAAAACAGGGCAATCAGCTCTGCCTGTGTCTGGGGGAACATGTAGTTATACTGCATATTTGGTTAGCAAAGTGATCAAACCCTTGCCCAAACGAAAACTAGTTCTGCTTTCTTTTATTCAGACTTTCTAACATAAGAAAGCCAAGTCACAACTTTTCCACAAAGTATCTTCTGTATTCATTAAAAAGTTCACACATCTAGATCGCTTCACTTCTATATAACAACAGATCTCTAAGTTTTTTAGTTTTTAAATGATCTCTAAATATCTAGTAAGGAATGGTGGAACATTCTATACAAATATCAGAGCATAAAATAAACTCAAAAATCTACTTACATCTATTAAAGAGGAAATCCTGTTAGCAAAAGTATGAATTATGAATATATATTTATACTGTGATACATTGACTAAGACATTGATTAAGGGGATAGGATATGAATTTGTTGACAGAGCTAAATGCAAGATTTAGAGGGTACAGGCATACTTATGTTATAGTAACTAACTGCTTTAACAAGGGTGATCATCTCGCTTAAAACACATCATTAGATTCCACAAAACAAAAGCGAATAAGGGGAGTGGATATGGCTCAAGCTGTTGAGCATCTGTTTCCTATACGGGAGGTCCTCGGTTTGATCCCCAGTGCTTCCTAAAAACAAAGGCAAACAACAAGCAAACAAATGAAAAAACCAACTCAGGGGAGCCGATGTGGCTTAGTGGTTGAGTGATGGCTTCCCACATATGAGGTCCCGGGTTCAATCCCTGGCACCCAAAAAAAATAAAATAAAATAAAGCAAATAGGGATGTCATTATCAATTTCCCAGTTATATTCACAGCTAAGGTCACTGGCCATGTGCAGACTTTTGCTGTTTGTGTCATAACTATGGAATGATAACTCCAATCTTCAAGCAAATGTCTTCTCACGCTTCTGCTGCAGGGTCTGCAATAATGTTATAATTCCAGATTCTTTGCTTGAGGTCTACAAACTTCAGAATCAACTCAACTCCACACCTTTAGCTAAAAGTTTGACTAGACAAATTCAGCAGTTTAGCTGTAGTATACATTAACATTTATATCATCTCTAAGAGTAAATACTTACTGTTTTCTGGGCAACTGAACTATGAAACTGTAAAGAAAGTTCAATAGTATTCAGGGATCCCTTCAATTAATAATGTTTCCATAAATGATTAAAACTTCCTAAATTTCAAATGGATAATGAAACTAAAACATTAAATGATATCTAAAACCAATAATTACTGGGGGACAGATGTGGCTAAAATGGTTGGGCATCTGTCTCCCATATGGAGGGACCCGGGTTCGATCCCCGGAACCTCCCGGTAAAAAAAAAAAAAACAAAAAAACATAAAACCAATAATTACAGAAATTAATGATGGTGCTGAAATTCTTCAAGAGGTAAAAGTCATTTTTATAATTTTTTTTCTATTTTTTTTTTCATTTTTATAATTAATAAGTGCTCTGAAACCAGAAGTCATGGAATTAAATGAGTTTTTCTCAGTTGATATTACACCAACCACTGAAAGCATGAATAAATTTTCAGTCTTTTGTTCATGTTAGATAAATTAAAATGCTTTTTATAAGCACCGTAAAAACTGAAGATGGTCTGTAATCTAACAAGGCTTCAAAGAATCAAAGTAAAATCTTAAAAAACTTTATAAGTGATTTTGAACAAAATCTCAAGTAATTATATAAAGTGTTATAAAGATTCTGTTCTTTAAGATGTGTGTTTATGTTATTGAACACTGAAGTAAGCATTTGCTATTGGAAGAGGAGCTACTACATGTGTCACAAATCAAGTGGGAAAGAATGATAGGAGCTATGAACTGCTACACGCCCACAATTATACCAGAGCCCAGGGAAGAGTGCAGTACTGATCAGTATGCATGGAAAGTAAACATTCCTTCAGGCATGTGCACAGTGGAATTCAATAGGGAAAAATCTGTTGAAATTGATGACCAACTTTATAAAGGAAAGGAGGATCACATTATTTGTTAGGAGTAATCCACATTGAACCCATATTTGTGATACACAGAGAAATTTCTTTTGAATGGGCTTTTATACTTTCTAACCCTATCCTGAAAAGCTCTAAGTAAAGCATGGAATATAGTTTCTGTAACAGAAGAGACAACATCCAAGCAAAGACTCACAGATATAATCTAAGAAAGGACATAGGACTTTGACAAAAAGCCAATGCCTTAGAGTTTATTTTCAGTAACACAATAAAAACTCAAAGAGCTAGACATAAGAAAACGTATGATTCCACATGAGTATGCTGCCACTGATACGGCGCTTGAGAAAAGGTAAAACTAATAGATGGTGAGAGAAGTCAGAAGGGAGGGGGGTGTTACTGACTAGAAAGGGGGATGCGGTAACCTTTGAGGATGCCAGCAATGTTCTCTATCTAGATGTAGTGGGGTGACTTAAATGGATTCACATGTAAACATTTATAAACTGTGCACCTAAGTTTAGAGCAACTTTATACACTTTAATATATGTATACCCCAATTTAAACTAAGAAAAAGAATTGAAAAACTAAACCTAAAAAATATGAACGTCTTCCCTCCAGATAAATACTGTACATAGATACCATTTTTTCCAACAGATACACACTGCAAGATCCATTCAAATCTCAACTTTTAAAATCCTAAGAATCCAGCACAAGCTGTTCTCTCTGCCAAATAGCAGTGAAGGTGTTGTCACATTTCATCTCATTCATAACAGATGGAGATGACAAACAGAAGTATTTTAGGAGAAAGATTGACAAGAAAATCTTGGCAGTGGAATTCTCATCTTTTGGTCATTAAGCAGAATCTCGCTATGGCAGATTAAATTATTGTTTAGCAAATATTCACTCCTTCCCCAGGATATCCAAAGGAGGAAGTATCCTTCTACTCCATTTTTGTCAGGCTTGGCCATTTGATTTGTTTGGCCAATAGGATATTAAGATAAATGACACGAGCAGAGCCTTAAATTGTGTTGATACATTTGGGCTTGCCCCTTGTACTACTGACTTTTGTCTGACAAGGTCGAGAGATATTTGGTGCAGATCTGGACCCAACCTGGAGCTTAGTACCCAAGTCAGCCCAGTCTAGTTTAGCAGAATCTCAGACAATCTGCAGATGCATGTGTGAGAAATTAATGCTTCTGTTATAAGCCACTGAAATTTTGAGTTGGGTAATGGACACTATGGCTTCCCCTTTGGGAAGAACTTATTCACTAACCTGCTAGAATTGCTACCAGGAGACAGCCCTCAGATGTAAGTCCTCTTTGGAATTATCTCAAGTTAATAAAGTCTCATTGTCCAAGGTCATGCCCCCTTCCTGGGGCAACCTATAGCCAATGGCGGGGGGGGGGGTTAAATATTGCCCTAATTTGGGAAAATTCTGAAGGGCTATTTCAGCCTCAGAGCTTTCCACTGAGTCAGCTGAGACTTTCAGATGGAATCATGGCCCACCTCCTCCTTCTGTGCAATCCTGTATCCTCCCCTCTCTTCCAGATGTTGATCCCCAGAATACTCCCTAATAAATTTCTTCCATTCTAATTTCCATCTCAGAATTTTCTTTTAGTAGAGCCCAAACTGCAACATGTACCGTTATGGTAACAGCTAAATGATACACATACACACACACACACATATTTTTAAGAGATTCCACCCCCCAGATGGCTCCCTCGTCTTTCTGCTCATCGTTTCCACTCACTGTGTCTACTCATTGTATGCTCACTGTGTCTGCCCGTTGTGTCTGCTCGTTGTCCACTCAGTGTCAGATTTGACTTTAAATCCCTTAGGAATGAGCTCTAAGCTTTAAATGTTAAATTCCCTTAGTTAAATAACATATTAAATTCAGTTTAAGGGAAAATTTAGTGACCTGAAGGACAGATATGAATAAATTATCCAGAATGCAGAAAAGAGAGATTAAAAAAAAGAGGGGTGGGGAGGGGTGTGTGTGTGTTAAGGGATATGTTCCAGAAAGAAAAGACAATGGGTAAAATGCAATATTTGAGGAGATAAAAGCTAAGAAATTTTAACAATTAATGAAAGACATGAAATCCTCAAATTCTGAGATAAGGATAAATAAAATCTACATCATATTCAAACTGCTGAACATCAGAGACAAAAAAAGAATATCTTAAGAAAAGTCACAGAGAAAAGACAAATTACCTACAAAGCAAAATAATTCAACAAGATAAAAACTTTCAATAGTACAGAGAAAGATATTTGGAGCCCAAATACTCCTTAGTTCAGTCTAGGCTAAAAACTATAATGAAGAAAAAGGCTATAAAACTAAGTTAGCAGTTTAATACAGTAACTTAAAAAAAAAAAAAAAAAAAAAAAAAAAAAGACAGACCCTTATAAAACAGGAACTTTGGAAGAAAAAAAAAGCATTGACTTGGCCATTGTAACATGTTAGATAAGGAAAAAGTTAGTGAATAAATACATACCAATTACCATGACAATTGATTTACACCTACATTTTACTTGGAGTGAAATCCTGTCCTTTTATGTATTTATTTATTTACAAATTTATTGTAGATTGCGTGTTATAGCAATACCAAAGGAGTAATCAAAATATAACAGCAGAGCTATCACTTCTACACAACGGCCATCTAATGAGATATGACAACAAATTAGTTTAAATCATTTGGACAATTTTTTTTGAAATATGGATTTACAAGAATTACTTTTTTTTTTTTTTTTAAAGATGCTTAGATTACATAAATGTTACACAAAAATTACAGGGATTTTCATGTTCCCCACCTCCCACAACATCCCAATGTAAACATCTTTCATTAGTGTGGCACATCACCTGCAATGGATATACACATCCTGGGGCTTTGCCACTAAGCATGGACCATAGTTCACATTGTAGACCACACTCTCTCCCACACAGTTCTGCATTTATATGCTGATGTAAAATGGCCCATATCTGTCGTTGTAATGTCATTCAGGATAATTCCCAAGTCCTGAAAAAGGAAAAAATCCTGTCCTTTGAAAGTCAAGTTTCTAAAGCTCTTTGCTAAGAAAGGCAAAAATCTTTCCTGGAATATGGAAAGATAAGAGATCCAAGGGAAGCTAATTAACAATTTGTCATGGAAATTACATTTGTTAAAATGTAATTAAATGTCTGTCATAAGGGGTTGCTTAAACTACCGAGTTTGTGTGATAATTAACCAACTATATTCACATTAACTCAAAATTGAATAAAAGTCTCATGGTGAGGAGGTCTATCTTCTTAGAAAAAATTGGCATACAAGGTTTTGGGTTTTCCCCTTAAATGACTAACAAATGAACTTTAAAATGTAATGCAGAACAGGACTTCTAGTTCTGTGCATTATATAATAGTTCTATCAAATAATCCTCTCCCCCAAAACAATCAAACAGACCACTATATCCAACAACTTTGTGAAGATATCTAGAGAACAACCAATGCAGGCAAGGAGAGGCTATGATTCCTGGGAAGAACTAAGTGGGAAAGGTGAGCTTCCACACTGGCCCTGCTTTTTATACAGAGCACATGTTCCAAATGGCAACAAGGGAAGCAGAACTCAAATAGAAAGCTTCCCTCTTATTTGGCAAACTATAAGACTTTGATGCTGCCAAAGTGGCTAAGACTTGGGAGCAAAATCCTGGAGAGAATCATATTCGAGGTCCTAAAGGAAATCGCAATATATTAAAGGAATTGGTAGTATGAAATATTCTCTGATCACATTCCCTAAGACAATTAAGATAAATTTACAAACCTAATTTCTTTAGAAATTAACTCTTATGTCACATGAGAAATTATAAGATAAATTAGGAAAGACACAGAACTGAATGATAATGAAAATACTACATATCAAAATACATGGGATACAGCCAAAGTGGTAATTAAAGGGGTATTTACAATCTTAAATGTTTATAATGGGAAAGAAGGCAAACGAAATGCAATGGGCTAAAAACTGGTATTAAAGTTATAAAAAGAATATCAGAGCAAACCCCCAAAAAAGTAGAAGAAAATAATGAAGAGCAAAAATAAATTAAATAGAAAACAAAGATACAATAAAGAACATCAATAAAACCAAAAACTCATTCTTCCATATAATTAATAAAAGAGAAACTTCTGGCAAAATTTTCAAGAAAAAACGGGAAATGTCACATAAACACAATAACGTGTGAAAAGCCAATTCTAATTACAGACACTACAAATTATCTCAATTTTAAAATACTATGAAAATTATGTTGATAAATTTGAAAATGTGGCAAACATGTACAATTTCCTAGACTGACATTTCTGACCAAAATGTACTTAAGGAGAATAAAAACCTTTTCTAATTATAAGTCAAATTATAACCACAACATAAATTGAAGGACCTTCTCAAAAAAAAAAAAAAAAGGCCTGTAATCCTCAAAATGCCATGTCATAGGGGACCGGATGTAGCTTGTGGTTGAGCACCTGCTTCCCATGTATGAGGTCCCGGGTTCGATCCCTGGTACCTCCTAAAAAAAAAACAAAAGAGAGGAAGAAAAATAAAAAAAGCCATGGTCACGAAAGAATAAGGAAAAAAGGAAATGAACTGTTCAGGATTAAAAGAGACTAAAGAGATATGAAAACTACATGCAAATAGATTCTGGACCAGAATAAAATTGTTTTTCTTTTGCTATAAAGGATATCACTGAGAAAACTAGAAAACCTGAATAAAACCTATAGATTAAATAATAGCACTGTAACTGTTAATTTCCTAAATCTGACCATTGTACTGTGGTTAGCTAAAAGAATATCCTTGTTAAAAATACTTGAGGGAAAATAATCCCCCAAGTATTCAGAGGTAAATGGACCTCCAGTCTGCAAACCGTTTAGAAATAATGATAAAGCAAATGTGGTAAAATGCTAACATTTGAAGTATCTGGCTGAAGGGAATACAGGAAGTCTTTGTATTATTTTTGAATTATTTCAAAATACAAAGAAAACATAATTCACCCATACCTGAAAACACAAATCTCTTCATCATCAACCCTAAATAAAGATGTTAAAACACAGTCCACTGTACTTCCTTCTAGTTCAAATCTACAGTGATTTTCTGATACTTCTAATATTTGTGCCAAATTCATAGGAGCAAAAGTAAAGAAAAATATAAGACAGTATTTACAAAACAAGTTTCTTTAAGTTTAAATTTAAGGGGAAAATGATGAAAAGTAGATCTTAATTCACATAAACAATTTTCCTAGGACGGAATCTAAAGTGTTTCTAAGCTCACTTTAACATCACTCTAAAATTCATATTTGTAATAGATCATAAGACAAGAGAGTGTGCTTAATGTAGAATACTATTGCCTTGATGATGTATTTGGAAAGAAGGAAAATTTCCTATTTCATATTTTTAGTGCAATGGTAGCATATTAATTTTAATTCTAATTTTACAGCCTTGGAATTATGAATGGTATTCATAATAAGTTTTAGCAGACTGAGTTTTTAAAAATATGAATTCTCATTTCAATGCTATATCCATTTTGAAGGCTAGATTTCTGATGTGAGTTAATGCTTAAAATGTTAATCAAAAAATTTGTGTATTCTGCTGGGTACAATTTATTTAATCATATAATGACTATGCCTTTCCAAACTATCCACAAATTCCCAGTACCCTCAAAGGCCCCAAATGAAATGTGTAGTTTAAAAAAGACTTACAAATAAAGAGAATGAAGTACATGATTAACATCTAGAATTTTTACAAAGACCTGACATCTAAATAATAAAATTATTATTGGTTAAATTAACTTTCTCAGGAAAATAAGCTATTATTTAATTTGTTTTTCTAGATGGGAAATTTTTTTTTATTAAACTTATAGCTTGTTTTCTTTAAGAGGAAGATAATGACCTAGAAGAAAACATCCCTTGTTCAGCCACCTTAAATCTTAAAGTGAATTCCCTGTAACAATTATATTAAAAGGCATAGTCTAATGACCATGTTCAAATGTAGTTATTTCTGTCATTTGTTTTACGTTTTACCAAGCAAGTTTTGAGGACAGAAAAAGGATAATCTATTATCAGACAGTAAATATGGCATGACAAAACTCCTTTTAGACAATCAACAATGTTATAAAATCAGAAAAAAGTAAATGAGACTCAAAAAGATCAGGGAAAAATCAAATGTGTCATCATAATCTCAACAAAACAACTAACATTTATTGAGCTTTTATATTGTGCCAGGCACTGATCTAAACAAACACTTTACAAGTTTTATTTCATGTAATCCTTCAGCCACATGGTAATTCAAAGAAACAGACTTCCCTGGAGGCTGGAAAACGGTGCCAGAAGTCTTGTTTAGGATAATGAAATGAAATGAAAATTCAAAAATACATCACTTAATTATAAGAAGCTCCCTCAGTATTTAAAGATTTATTTAGGCTGAAATAATGGAGCTATATTTCAGAGATAATAATTAATTTATTCATTTCCAAATATTTACTGAACACCTAGCATATATGCCAGGCATTGTGTTTGGTTCTAGGGATTCAATGGTGAAAAAACTAGGTACAGTCATAATACTCATGGATATTACAAACTGGGATGAGGGGAGTATTTAATAACAAATCAAAGAGCTTTCAAGCAAGGAACATGCATGACCACATCCTAAAGTAATCTTAAAGTAACCCAGACTGAAAGATTAGCCAAGATTTGAAAACAGAGCAAGAGGTAACTAGGTGGGGTTGAGATGGCATTCGGGCAAAGGGAATTGAACTTGCAAAGGTCCTGTGGCAGGAGATGGAGCATGGAATCAAAGGATATTCAGCCTGGCTGGAGCCCAGAGGATGTAAGAAAGAGTATATGGGCAGGAGCTGGAAAAGGAGGCTGGGTAAAACCCCAAAGTCTTGTGGACTACTGTTTTTAGCCTAAATGCAATATAAAGTTACTAAAGGATATAAGATGGGAGAGAGAAAAATCAGAGTTGCAGTTTTTTTAAAAAATCAGATATAATATAGGAATTAGAGATGCTTCCAGGATGCAGTTTCCTCCCTACTAATCAAAACAGCCTCACCTTTCTGAGATCAGACTTGGCATTAGGAAACCTAGGTTTCTAATTCTGATCCTATCACTAATTAAATGTTAGGTCCTTATGAAAGTGACTTCACCATTCTGTGCTGTGGGCTCATCATCTATAAACCATTATATCCTAGAAGATTTCTAAGGCCCCAACCTCATTTTTCTCTGATTCTACCCCCAAAATGCTTTAGCCTCGAGAGTCCAGGCAAAAAAAAAGCCAATACCAATACAATTCCCTACTTTCCCAAGACTGAATCTTTGCTCTAGCAAATAGCTTCCTAACAATGCTCAAGACACCCCGCTCTTCAAACCATGAGGGTGCAGACCTCCACTGGCCACCACCAACAAACAGGAAGTAATAGGCTAGAATTTCCACCAATTATTATAGCTACCAATTCATGTTTAATCTGTTCAAAGCAATTTCATTCCCATGGGGGTGGTGGTGAAGGTATTGTAAACTGAATTTTTTAGTGCATATTATACAAAGTACACTTCACATTTTAATGAAATCTATGAAACCTCCGTGGCTTCAATGATTTAAAACATTTAGAAATCACATATATCTTAGATTAGCAGTGCTAGAATTCATGGTCCAGTTGTATTCTGAACAGATCTCAAAATGAAGCATTTAGAACTAGCAATCTGTGGGCAGCTTAATTACCTGCTCCCAAAATAATATTGGTGATTTGATAAGTGGCATATATTGTCTTGGGAAAACAGGATTAGGAATGCTGAAAATCTACTGCATTCCTTACAAAAGAGCTACAAAGAAAAATCATAGAAGAAAGTGCTCCAGGGTTCCAGCATTCCACAAACCTTGCCCTCTCTCAGCCCTCTCTGCACTGGGAGGTCTTCAGATATGTGGTCTGGTCACCTAATGGAGAAAGGTGCTGAACGGATTGGTATAGATCTGCAAACACTTAAAGAAAAACAGCCAAATCATGTCTCTGAAATCAGCTGTATAAACATGAGAAATCAATTTCTTGAGGCTCCTCTGAATCTACTTTTTCTTAAAAAAAATATTAATAACAAATAATTTTTTGGACTTTCATGCATCCATTACAAAAGATATATGAGGATAATATATAATACAAAAATGACTTCCAAATTACAAAACACTAAAGAAAACAAAAAAGGAAGAGTTGAAAACACTGTAGGGTGTGAAAGGACCTTCCTTAGAAGGTGCAAAATAGGCAAGTATTGCATGAAAACACACAAAAAAATGGTATTAAGGCATATAGGCAATGTCCTCTTTGAAATGAATCTTTTATAAATGGCTTTTACTTGCAGAAGCAAATACTCTTGAAAACCCTGCTCTCTCAGAATAAATTCACTTGCTGGCTCCCATAGCCACCAGCAGTGGGAAGCAGAGCTGCTGCGGTTGCAAACCAGATGCCCTAGCCTTAGCTCCTGACCCGAGCAGAAGCACCAGCCCCCACTGCCACAAGAGCTCCTGCCCACCTGAGGAACAGGCTTTTCCACTCTTGCTCCTCAGCCAGGGGAGATGGTATTTGCTAAGATTCTAATAGGGACAGCATCCAGGGTTATATTCTGGGAAGCATAACTTCCTAAGAATAATTTTAACCACAAGGGATTACTTAAATAACAAAGATATACCTATACAAGGCAATATCATGCAGCATTAGAAAAAACTTCCAAGGTTCCTATAATAATATGAAAAAGTGTTCATGTTATATTGTTAGAGAAAACAGAGAAAGAAAAAGACATAGCAAACAATTTTATATTTTAAATAACCTCAACTATGTGTTAAAAACAAAGTTCAAATAAGATATGTCTTTTCAGTTATCAAAGCTTATTATAAAGCAAGAAGTGGGCTAGCCTAGGGACAGACAAATTAAATAAACAAACAAACAAACAAACAAACCAGAACAGAATAGATTAAGAATCCAGTCTAGAAAGAGATGCATACCTTTGACCTTGAAAGAAGAGGGGGTGATACAAATCAGGGAGAAAGACAATCTAGTCAATAAAAGATGCTGGGACAATTTTCAATATGGAAAAAAATTAGATCCCTACCTCACTTCATTCATAAAAATACATTATACATTACAGGCCTAATGTGAATAAAGCTTAAACTATTAGAAAATACTACTACTACTACAAATGGAGAATGAAGAAAGGACATGAATATAAAATACCAAGAAGGAAAAAATCTGAGCAACCAATAAACATTTGAAAACATGCTTAATCTCCATTAAGTAATCAGAGAAATGCAAATTAAAATAATACAGCATCATGTTAGCAAAAATTAAAAGTCTGAAAACACCAAGTATTTAAAAATAATGTAAGAAAATGGGTGAAAAAAGAACTCTTACCTGCTTGTGGGATTATAAATTGCTACCATGGTGTACAGAATAATTTAGCTACCTCTGGTGAAGTTCAAAATGAGCACTACCCTTTGAATCAGCATAATTATAACATAGAAAGCTCAATCCCATGCTCACAAAGAGATACACACTGGAATTTTCAATGCAGCATTATGGGTAATAGAGAAATAGAAGTATTTTTAAAGCATTTAGATGTTCCAGATGTAAGAGAATATATAGATAAGTTTCCTATTAAAGAATATTACAAATACTACAAAGCAATTAAAATAAGTGAATTAGGTATGTATTTATTAACATGGCTAGATCTCAATAGGCAAATAGTAAAATGTTATGCAGTATTTTCATTTAAACAATGCAAAATAATAATAAATGTTGTTTTGGGATAAATACATAGTTAGACTATAAAGACACAGAATATGATGTATGTCATACAGATATCTTATAGTGGCTGCCTCCTGAGAGGAGCCAGGAGCTTTTGGAGTGGGATGTACAGATGGAGGAAGAAGAGGACTAGGGAAAGAAAACTGGGGACTTCAACATTATCTAGAATGGTGAATTTTTTTTTTTTTTTCATCTGAGGAATACAGCAAAATATTAACATGTGAGTTAGGTGGCATTATTTGTTACATTATCCTCTGTAAGATTCTGTAATTTATTATTGTTGCTTATAATGCACAAAAAGGCAGAAAGGAAATATTTCAAACTGGTAAAAATATTCTAGACATCATCTTTGCTGTTATGGATTGCATCATTACATAACATACTCAAGTCCTAAACCCTAGTCATGTGCATATAAACCCATTTGGAAATAGGAATTTTGAAGATGTTATTAGTTAAGATGAGGCCAAACTGGATCTGGGTGGGCCTTAATCCAATATGACTCGTCTCCTTATAAGTAGAGGGTATTTGGACACAGGAGTTAAGAGACAGATGGGGACGAGACGGCCATGTAAGGGAGGCAGAATGAATTATGGATTGGAACAAGTCACACTAGAACGCTAAGGACTTCAGAAAAAAACCACGATCCTGCCAACACCTTGATTTTGGACTTCTGACCTCCAAAACTATAAGAAAATAAATTCCTGTTATTTAAGTCCCACCATACTCCTCAAAATTCTGTGATGAGAATAAAGCCATTGGAGCTTGAGGGAGTGGGCAGGACTGTTGCTGTACTCTATTTTTTAGTTTTCCATAAGTATACACTAATTTTTAAATTGGAGAAAACGTCTTTGAACTAGGGAAAAAACATACAGGTAGTGATTACATTTTATTTAGTTCTGGTTCACATAAATATCTATTGACAGGATTTTGAAGATTCTTCCAAGCATGACATCCATACTCCTGCTTCTAGAGTAAAAAACTTCTCCAAGTTCTAAACAACCAAATTATAAATCTATTTGTGAGTTCCTAAAATTTTGCATAAAACATTAATGTACCAATGGAGACAGTATAACTTGCTTTTTGTCTTAGTTTGCTAGGCTGCTATAACAAATACCATAAAATAGGTTGCTTTAAACAATAAGCATTTATTAGATTACTGTTTTGGAGGTTATAAATCCAAATCAAGAGTGGGCAAGACCATGCTTTTTTCCCTGAAATCAGCAGCATTTTGGTGCTGGCTTGCCCCAATCCTTGGGAGTCCTTGGCTTTGCTCTCTGTCTCCTGTCACATGGTGATCTCTCTGCCTTGCATCTACTCTTCCAGTTCCACTGATTTCTGTCTCCTTCCTGTGGCTTATAAAGGAATATAGTAAAAAGAATTAGGATCCACCATGGTTTAGTTAGGCCACACCTTTAAAAGGCCCCATTTACACAGAGTTCACGCCAACAGGAATATGGATTAAGACTAAGAACATGTCTTTAATTGGGGTACATAATTCATCTACCATACTTCTATAAAGGAGACTTTCTATAAAGTCTGGTCCTTGAGAAAGGATAAAGCAAAGGTTTCATAATGGCTGCAGATTACTCTAATGCTTTCATCATAATCTATAATTCTGTAAAAATATACAAAAAAGCATCACAAGAAACAAATGTGATATGCCTTCCAGTCTGAGTTTTACAATGATCACAATAAAGACTCTGTGGAAAATAATACACTGAGAAAGTAATAAAACCTGTCACTGTAATCCATTCCAACAGGAAACAAAATTGAGAGAACTCACCCCAAACAAGATGGTGGAGTGAGGTGCTCCAGGGCTCTGTCCCCTCACAGAAGCTGAGCAACCAGCAAGAACTGCAGAAACATCTTTCTCAAAGCTCCAGAACATAGTTAAGGATTATAGTAACAAGGCAAATGCCAAAATCAAGAAAAAGGCTATTTGAAGGCTGTAGGACCTTGTGGCACCCTGGCTAGACTCTCCCACAACCCTCACCATCTTGGTGCAAAGCCAACCCATGTTCCCCATGGGGATCCCGGGTCCCAGTTTCCGAGGGAGGGGTAACCCTTATGCACATACTAGGAGCATGTGTGTCTGGCTCAATCTGGTGGTAGCCCGAGGGACTCACTGTCCCAGAACATGCCTGCGGGTAGAAAGCAGTTCACAGAGCTCCCCTACAGAACAAATGGGGAGGGCAATCAAGTCATGCTGCCTGGGGCAAAGGATTTTAGGATATTCAATGCAGTTCCCATAACTGTGAGGAAATTGTTTCCTAGGGAAGAGGGAACTTACATATCTGTATAAACTATGTGTGTAAATGGGGGAATTCCTAGGGCCACATGTGCATACCCAAGACAAAACAGATATGTAGAAAGTATCAGGGAGGCCCTTAAGCTTTGGCCTGAAACTATTCTCTAAACTCACTGTATGGAGAAGTCCTGAAGGAGAGCACTTGCACAGTTCAATATGCATGCAAAGACTGGGAAAGGGGTTTTCTTCCACCACCCCCTTCTCCCCCCGTTTTTTTGTTAGCTATGGGCATCCAAGAAAGCTCTGTCATAACACAAATCGGATACAAACATAAGAAATAGAGGCCTCAGGCTCTAAATTTCAGCAATAACACATTAAAATATCAAAATGTCCAGGTTTCAACAAAAAGGTTACAAACCATACAAAGAGCAGGAAGCAATGGCCCAGGCAAAGGATAAGTTTAAACCATTAGAAATTCAGTGAGGAGAAGCAGACCTGGAAAATAACAAAGACTTTAAAGAATGGTCCTAAATATGCTCCACAAGTTAAAAGAAAACACAGACAAAGCAGTAAAAGAAATCAGGAAAATGAGACATAAACACAAAGGGAGGAATGATAATAATGAAAGGAACCAAATAGAGCTGAAGACCACAGGACAAATTTAAAAGGACCTAGATGGGTTTGACAGCATGTGGAGCTGGCAAAAGAAAGAATCAGTGAACTTGAAGGTAAGACAATTAAAATCATTCCATCTGAGGAAGTAAAAGAAGAAAAAGTGAAGAAAAGTGACCAGAGCCTGAGAAAATTGTAGAAAATCATAAACTGTACCAATATATGTGTCTGGGAGTGCTAGAAGGAGAAGAAATAAAGGGACAGAGATAATATTAAAAGAAATAATGGCTGGGGGGCAGATGTGGCTCAAATGGTTGGGCGTCTGTCTCCCATACTGGAGGGACCTGGGTTCGATCCCCGGGACCTCCTGGTAAAAAAAAAAAAGAAATAATGGCTGAAAACCTCCCAAATTAAAAAAAAAAAAAAAAAAAAAAAAAAAGACATGAATATAAACATCCAAAATGTTCAGCAAACAGGATAAATGCTAATAGACCCACATAGCAATATATTATAATCAAATTCTCAAACACCAAAAATAACGAGAGAATTCTGAAAGTCGCAAGAAAGCAGCAATGTGTCACGTACAGGGAGGCTCAAAAAGATTAAGTGTCAATTCTCACAGAATTGTGAAGAGGCAAGAAGGTGCTGGAAGGACGTTTAAAATGCTCAAAGTAAAAACTGTTAACCAAAAATTCTATATCCAGCAAAGCAGTCTTTCAAAAATGAGGGAGAGGTTAAGGCATTCCTAAGTAAACAAAAGTTGAAGGAGGTCATCACCACTAAACTGGCCCTACAAGTGATGCTAAAAGGTATTCTGCATGTTGAAAGGAAAGGACAATAGACAAAAGATTGAAGCCACATGAAGAAATGAAGATCTCCAGTAAGTGTAATGACATGGGTAAATATAAAGTCAGCTAGTACTGTTCTTTTTTCAGTTTGTAACTCCAGTTTTTACTTCCAACAGGATCTAAAAGGCAAATGCATAAAATGTTTACGCAGTGGTTTGGACTCATAATGAACAAACACATAATTTGTGAAAAACACAAAATCGGGGAGGTAATGGCGAGGTGAAGGAAAATAGTTTATACTGTTGAAGTTAAGTTGGTATCAAAGCAAACAAGATTGTTATAGATTTAGTAGGTTAAATTTAAGCCTCATTGTAACTACAAAGAAAATATTAGAGAATATGCAAGCTCATAGAGTCAGAAATTAAGAGTACAGGTTGCCAGGGCAGGAGGCAGGGAGAATGGGGAGTTAATAGCAAATGTGTATAGGGTTTCTGTTTGGGGAGATGGGAAAAGTTTTAGTAATGGAAAGGGATGAGGATACTGCAATATTGTGAATGTGATTAAATCCATTGAATGATATGCTTGGGAGTAGTTGAGATGGGAAAGTTTACATTATCTAAATGTTCCCACAATTAATAAAAAAAGAAAAGAACAACTAAAGAGACAAGGATAATTAAATGCAATACATGGTCCTGGATGGGATCTAGGAAAGAAGGAAAAAAGGATCAAAGGGATATTATTGGGACATAGGCAAAAACTGGAATATAGACCATAAGTTTGATGTCGATGTTAACTCTTGAACTTAACAACTGTACTTAAAGTGGTTATGTAAGTGAATATTCTTGGTCTTAGGAAATGAACATAGCAGTATTAAGTGTTCAAGGAGCATGACGTACACAACCTGCACTCAAGTATTCAGAAAATTGACTGATATATAGATAGGCAGGTAGACAGGTAGATGGATAGAATAATATAGTAAATGGATAAAATGCTAAAATTGGTTGATCTGGTGGGGTAGAGGTATGTTGGAGTTCTCTCTGTGTGATTTTTATTATTATTTACTGTCCTGCAAGTTTGAAAATATTTCAAAAATGTTTTTAATTAAATTTGTTATTATATGTGATGAATATTGGTCAAATAAGTTTATCTCACCAAATCTCAGTTTTCTCATCTGTACAGTGAGAATCCTACCATCCCACCCAATCTCAAATCGTTGTGGGAATCAAATACAGTAAGTAGCTTTAATTAGGAAGAAATCTGCATGTCTACTCTGTTGAGGGGTGCATTGAGTCCAATGTTTGGCCAGAGCTGACATTAGAGGTATAATTAAACTGAATATGGGTGGCTTCATTTGATCACCCAGGGCAAAAGAAAAATCATCTCAGAAGATAGAAATCAAATGAAATGAAATAATATAAGAAAAGAGAGCCGTTTTCTGATGAATGAACATAAAAACTTTAAATACTGAAAACTGAATAAAAGCATGACAACAGAGTAACTCCTATAATAAGTATCTCAAAGGGTGGTCACTTCTACTAAAAAAAAAAGTAAAACGTTATGTATGATTTACAGCTATGTAAGCATATAAATGGTATACAGAAAAAAGGCACAAAAGTGAAATCAGATGTGTCAGAATGGTCAATCATTTCCCCAAAAATATTTTTTCTACTTTGTACCTATTCCATGGAATAGTCATCCTTCCTTGTCACAATTCACAAATATAAGAGGTGACTTAGGAATGAAACTACCCAATTAACCAACCAGACAAGCAATATCAACCTAGCCCTCAGGAGAGCAAATAGCCAGAAAACACTCATGTCCACAACGTTGCTATATTGGTTTTATAATTACACAAGTACCAGAAGGAAAAATAATCCCCAAATTCCAAAAGCATCTTACCAGGGTGATGTCTCGGGAGGCTGCAGCTGCGCTCATATGCAAACTAGGCTGCCTCACAGAGCTACTGCAGTCAAGGGCTCGAGCGAATGTTCCAACAGCACTGAACAAACCACAGAAATAATGAGGAAATATGAAGCCTCTGTTATTTTCTATGTTCAAGAAAACATGTTTGGGTAGTGAATGAAAATTTGTCAAAAAAGTCAAAACAAGTTCTTGGATGCTTCAGAATAAAAAATCATAACGTATTTTCTAAAGATTTAATAATTGACAAACAAATTTACCATATATGGATAATTATAATTGAATAAAGAAAAGGTAGCACAAAGAAGGGGAAGTTGGTGTTCAAATTTGCTCAGAAAATGAAAACTGAATAATAAGGGCATGACAACAGAATAGCTCCTATAATATCTGAAAATGAGAAGGTGAATCAGCTGTAGAGTTTGACTATTACAGCAAAGCAAATTCTGACCACTTTGTTAACTTAAATTATGAAATCTCAATAACATTTTTTCCTTGAACTGAGGTCACCAATTCTAGCAATCTCATCCCTTAAGGACTCAATATAGGGAAGCAGCTGTGGCTCAATCAGTAGGGCTCCCGTTTACCATATGGGAGGCCCCAGGTTCGGTTCCCGGGGCCTCCTGGTGAAGGCAAGCCCGCACGCATGGCGTGGTTAGCTGACCCAGCGAGCACAAGCAGCAAGGGGGGGATAAATGAATAAATAAATAAAATCTTTAAAAAAGACTCAATATATATTTCTGCTAAAATCACATGAATTTAAAAAAAAATTAACACAATACTGATTTTCATTTAATGATTTTAAAGGTATTCCTATATATATGTAAAGAATCCTAACCTCAAATATGAAGTATGAAATGAAGATAAGCCTCACTGTTGATGAAGAGATTTTTTTTTTAACTATTTGATTAAAATATAACCATACAGAAAAGCATACAAGGTACAGCTGTTTAATTATCACAAAGGGAATGCACTCATCTTACCACGCCCAGGTGAAGAAATAGAGCATGACCAGCATCCTGGAAGACTCCAAATGCTCCTTCTCAATCACTATTCCCTCCCTTCTCCCCAAAGGGACCCACCATCCTGGACTCTTAACACTAAAGAATGGTTTTGCTCATTTCTGAACTTTAAACAGAGTTACACAGTACATACTCTTTGAATGCATATCTTGGGTGCACAGCTATATGCTTCTCTGCTGGGCATATATTTATGAGTGAAACGTAAGGGATGCTTGTGTCAGATGACAGCAAACAGTTTTCTAAAGCAGCTGTATCCATTTACACTCCCACCAGCACAATCTGAGAGTGCTTGCTGCTCTACATCTTCACCAATGCTTGGCATTGTCAGTCTTAAATTTCAACATTTTGGTGAATGTGGAGTTGTATCTTATTGTGGCCTTACTTTCTACTTAGAAGATTAAGAAGAAAACAAACAAACAAACAAAAAAACTAGGTGCACTTCTTAGTGGCCCCCATGCTGGCTTCAAGGAAAAGGGAAACATATGGTTATTGGCAACCAGGAAAAAAAAAAAAAGGAAAAAAATTGCAAATCAAATTTGAAAAATTTAAAGTCTTATAAAAGTAAGCCATAATCAGAGTAACCTGTCTGGAACCTGTAAGACAGTGGTTTCATCAATAATTCATTTCTACTCCTGAATCTCCACTGTCTGCTATTCCACTGATTGGCTCTTCCTCAACAACAGACATTGAATTTCTTTATCTGATCACTTAGCAGTCAGGGGTGTGGGCTCGAGGGGTGTGGCCACCAACACCTGTGTGACTTCCATGGAGACTGATTCTCTAAACAGTGAGGATCTAGGGGTGGGCTAAGACCATATTTTCCTTTGTGTTATAAAAAAATTTCACCAGAAAATCATAGAGAATAATATAATGAAGCCCCTAGTATCCACCATCCTGACCTATTTGATGCTAATACTTTGCCATATTTGGTTCGTTTTTTTAAAGAAACAAAGTAGTATAAATTTCATTAAGAGGGAAGCGTCTGTGGCTCAATCAGTAGGGCTCCCGTTTACCATATGGGAGGCCCCGGGTTCGGTTCCTGGGGCCTCCTGGTGAAGGCAAGTCTGCCCGCACAGCGTGGTTAGGTGACCCAGCGAGCACAAGCAGCAAGGGGGGGGGGGATAAATGAATAAATAAATAAAATCTTTAAAAAAAAAAATTTCATTAAGAGCTCCCCACACATACTCCCACATCCCATTCCCCTCTCTCTCTTTAGATATAACCACTTTCTTAAATTTGATTTTTATTTTCTCCAACATTTTGTACTAATACTACATACATATGGTTCCACTAATGAAATGAAGCATTGTTTTGCACATTGTAAAACTTTTAACAAATGATTACTCTGTATCTCGTACCCTCGTTGACCATTATTTGAGATTAATCTTTTTGCTACATATACCTCTGATTCATTCATTTTAATTGCTGTAGAGCAATATTCCACTACATGATTATAACCCCATTCATTAATCAATTGCCTACTCACATACTTATATTTTTATCCAATTTTTCCATTATCACAATGTTATTATAATCTCATTTACTTTCCGCTTTGTGGTAATTTTCCCCATGAGCACCATTAACTTTTATAATTCAAAATATAAAAATAGGGGAGATGTAGCTCGAGCGGTTGAGCACCTGCTTCCCATGTATGAGGTCCCAGTTTCGATTCCTGGTACCTCCTAAAAACAAAACAAAAAACAAACAAACAAAAAGAACTTTCATTGGGGAGTGGATGTAACTCAGCAGTTGAGCACTTGCTTCCCATGAATGAGGTCCTGGATTCAATCACTGGTACCTCATATCAAAATATAAATAAAATAAAATAATAAAAATAACACCCCATTCATTTCCTCAAGAAAGGAGGAAGGAAACCAGTCAGCCTTAGAGCTCTCAAAGGAAAACCCTATGCTTATTGACAGGCCTTAATAGAAAACATGGATTGAAGAACATTGTCATTTATGCATGGATGCAGTAAGAGGAATTCAAGTTACACATTTTTATTGATACCTCAATTACTCGTGTCTAGAGTAAAAGAGATCACTGCTTTAATTAAAGATACAGATTTCAGGTGTTGGATTTCTTCTTTATACTGTTCTGTAGTGTTTCAACTTTTTACAAAGATCATTTGCTATTTTCCTAATCAGTAAACAATAAACCAGTTTTTATTTTTAAAACAGAAATTAAGTGATATTAAAACATTCTATAGGAAGTTGTATAATATTTACAAGGTTTTTTACATAACCAGAAAAATAATACAACCAATGAAAGAGCAGAATATAAAGAAAGGAAAATATATAAATCAATAAATTCTTTTATAAAAAGAAAAAAATATTTATTTCAATAGCGCTATACTCACCGTGCTACAACTAAAAACTGGTCAATCTGCCGATCGGTAAGCGGGCTATTTGGATCCCAAACTTTAACTTCCAATTTTGACTGTTCCCTGTCATCTGATTCTCCTGTCCAGAAAACAAAGGAGACAGAGGCTCATTATTCACAAGGTGTACAGTCACATGTGGTCGATAACTTCAGTCACCACCACATTTGACGTGTTTAAATGTCAGATAAATGTTCGTGGTTTTGGTACATACGTTTGGATGGCAGAAGTACAACAATTTGTAAAGTGAACACTGATGGTAAAACAACCAAACCATCCATGACATGTTTCTTCAGTTATTCACATGTATTTCCTGAGTATGCATTTGTGTGAAGCATTAAGCCTCATGCTGTTAGGGATTTAAGCACAACAAGGACGCACTCCTGCTGGAAGATGCTTAAACACTGATGCATGAATAACTATGATACAAGTGCAAAGAGATAGATGTTATAAGAAACATAGAGATATTATGGCTATATGAATCCAAATATTACAGAAATCATTTCAGGCTAGCAAGGGAACGACATTATAAAGGGGGTGATATTTCTGCTGCGATCTGAAGGGTATAAATTCACTATCAAGGGAAGAAAAAGAAATAAGAACATGAGCAAAGTCATGGGATATTAAATGTGATAGGAAGAAAAGTAGTTCATTTTGTCTAGAGTACATTAAAGAGAATGGCAGAACATCTAAAAGAAGTAGGTTATGAACATATTACTGAAAATTCTTTCAGGCTGAGCTGAATAGATTTTATTTGGAGATAATGAGAAGCCCTGCTTATTTAGTAGGGGAGTCACAAGACCAGAACCATACTTCAAATTTCATACTTAGCTAAGATATAATTTGCTCTACAGAAAAACCTAATAAAGATTGAGAGTTATGACATCAAACTCCTCTAAGAGTTCCAGCTGGAAGTAATGAGGGGCTGAAACATGTTAGTGAGAGTGGTGATGGAAAGCAAAGAGAGAAGATTTAGGAATGTTGGTGATGGACTGGATGTAGGCAGTGTTGGCTTTAACAGAAAGAAGGAACACAAGCAGGAAATGATGGCAACTGGAAAGAGGAAGATAATGTAGGATGCTTCATTTTAGGAGTAGCTTATGAGGAGATATGGCCATTAGGCCATCAGTACTCAAAGCCAGGACAACGGATAGTAATGGAAAAAAGACTTGAGAGTTGAATGGAATTTTAATTTATAGCTATGGATTTCCTACTAGGCTAGTAGCTCTTTGATGATAAGGACTGGTTTGGCTTTATTTCGCTTTTGATTACTGCATCTCTAGCAGAGCACCTTGCACCAATTGGTGCAACAGTCTGAAGCCAAACATGCTCCGGGTAACTGACAAACCCAGGCTACAGGCCACCAATGTGTAAAGTCCTAGAGTAGGCGCAAGCTTGAATCACTGGCCCGAACAGAGAAAACTGGGAGGACAAAATCAGCCATTCTGCCTGCAATATCCTAAGGCAGCTACTGCTGATATATTGGGGACTTGCCATCCTGCCTCTTGTTCAAAGGCAGGTAAGCAGAGAGAAAATCTTACATAATCCCAACCTAAAGCACAGAGTAGATCGAGGGCCAGGCCAAAAGAGATCTAAACAGTTTGAAAGGATTTTATTTTTCATTGTTTTTTTTTTTTTTTTTTTTTTTTTACAATTTTTGGAAAACTAAACAAATATGGTAAAATTAAATTTTTTTTGTAAAAATTGGTAAAAAAAAAAAAAAAAAAAAGGATTGCAAATTGCATGAAACTTGAAGAAAACAGCACAATTTCACTTCCCTAAATCTTAAAATAATCTAGCCATATAGTCTGCATCATAGAGCAGAAAGAAAACTCAGGTAGTATAAGAATTCTACATAAATTCAATTTCAAACAATAATAGAATATCCTTTGATGCATTTACACTAACATTAAAACTACAGACAACACAATGGGAGGAGAACAAAAATATTTTTTAAAAAATGAATGTAGAAATTCAATTTTTAGAGATAAAAAGAGTAATATAGAAAATGAATATAGAAAGTATGGAAACTCTAAACTAAATAAGGCGTCCGCATTTTTATTTATATCACAGATTGATCACTTCTTCACAGGGGAATAACCTTTAGAAGCCCTTGAATGAACTTATTTAGAATTTGTAAAAATAAATTCTCAGCTAAGCTAGCAGCAATCTTTGGAATGGTCTCAGGAACTGTAGGATAAATCAAAGACTGAACACCAAAAGAAATTCTGTTCTCTAGTAAACAGTCTTTCCAGTGTTTCCAATAATCTTGCTTCCCTCCTCCATATGGATTCATCCAGCTGACTCCAATCTGCTCAAGTCCCACATCAGCAAGTAATCCAGCCCACGAAGAGCTCCCTAACCTCCCAATTCCTACAGATGTATCTACCAATTAATTACATTACTGTATACAGCTTATTATTTTTGCTTCATATAATTTTGAAGAAATGAGATCCAGCATGATTTCAAATGTGTTAATCCTAACCCTCCAGCTATATTTTAATATTTCTAGAAAGCACTGATGAAGTATTTCTTCAGAATATCCCCTAAGAGTACATAATACTGTTCAAATACTCTGAAGAACTGAGGCTGTATGAAACTGTCATCCTAAAGGCCCTTTCCTGGATGAGTGAAAACATTCTTTGATCTTAATACGAATCATTTTATTTGTGCCACCCATCAGAGTGTTATACTTTTATGCTATATTTAATTCAGAAAAACACAAGGGTGCTATCTATCACCATTTTTGTTAATATTGTCCTGAAAGTTCTGGCTGATGCAGTAAGTTATGAATCAAAGGAGTAATACATTATTTGAATGACATAATAAAAAATGAATAGAAAACTCATGGCATTTCAAAAAAAGAAAATACAATGTAAAAAATCACCTTCATTATAGTAACAAAAATATAATGCACTAAGAAATAAAATCAGAGATACACTTACATAAAGAAATTACAAAGTTTCAAAGAAGATAACATGAGTAAATAAAGAGATCTTTTGTGAAGATTTAAATTCTTAAGGATATCATTTCTCCACAGGTTAAATTCATAAGAAATTAGTTTTGGTAGTCAATAAAATGATTTGAATATTAATCTCAACAAATCAAAGAATATTATTATTATGAAAATAATAATAAGGAACAAGGAACTAAACTGGATAAGATTATAAAATAAAAGTAATCAAATCAATTTTGTGCTGACACAAAAATAAGCAGAATCAAAAGTACAGAGACTAATAATAATTTTTAAATTTTAAGTATCATTATACTTATGTAAATATTGACTAACATTCATTGAGTGCTTACTAGATTCCAAGAGCCACTCTTTATATGCATTAACTCATTTAAACATGATTAATCCTTTACTGCAGGATTTCTCAACCTTGGCGCTACTAACAATTTGGGATGAATAATTCTTGGTTGTGGGGCCTGCCTGTTACATTATAGGATGTTTAGCAGTACCCCTGGCTTCTACCCACTAGATGCCAGTAGCACCCACCTCACTTCACTGTATTAGTTGTCACAACCAAAAATGTTTACAGAAATTGTCTAATGACTCCTAGTGGGCAGGTGGGTTGGCAAAATCGTGTGAGTTAAGAATTACTGTTCCAAATGGTTGCAATCAACACTTACTTACATTTAATTGCTGTAGACTGGTGTTTCTGAAAAGCTTACATTCTACAAAATTACACACGAAAAATAAATGGGTTTATGGAAAAAACAGAACAAAACTTTCAAATCCTATGGAATTTGATAACCAGGGCACTTAAAAAAAAAAAAGCTGTCATAATAAAAACACTAGCACAGATATATTTGCCCTGACATTTGCACTTAGCAGGAAGATCAGTTAATCCTTTAACTCCTTAAACCTGGGACTTTGGCTTTCTCCACTGGTAAGTCAGTGTGTACAGTTTCAACAAAATTAAAAATTGGATCCAGGGGATGGAGATGATGGTAGCACAATATTGTAAATGCAATTAATAGCACTGAAATACAAACCTGAATATGATTAAAATCGGAAATATGTTAGAATATATATATGGTAAAAGAATAAAAACTTTTTAAAAAAAATCCATGAAATTACACTACACAGACAGTAAACCTAAGTTAAACCATACACTATAGCCAATAATACAATCATAAAAATGTGCAATCATCAGTTATAACAAACGTTCCACACAAATGCAAGGTGTTGGTGCCGGGCTGGTATACGGGAATCCTGTATTTTGTTCATGATTGTTCCATAAAAAAACTGGATCCAGGTTACAGCTCATTTTTTTTTGCTAAACACTGCAAGAAATATCTTCAAATCTGTATGTGAAACTTCCCCATAAGGTGGAAAATGCCACAGTTTTTGAGGCCATTAACCAGCTACTACTTATAAAGAGAAGATACTTGTATAGAATTTCCATCTTTTTTCCCCCTTAAGTGTCCTTTATCTGGGAGAATACCTACCCCATTGCTGGGAAAAACCACATATGAATCAATACAATTTCCCCTCTATACTGACACTATTTCCCTATTTGCCAACTGTAAATTCAAGGTAACTGAGGAGGTATTAAAGCAGGAGACTTTAATTATCTAACTCTCAAAGAGAAACATCTCCTGAAATGCCAAAACTCTGACAAAGTCATTCAATCAGTAGCAGCAGACAGGAGGCAAAAGGAACAGTAACTATCATAGCTAACAATGTGAATTTACTACATGCTGGACATTGTGCTAAATGCTTTACAAGAATTACTTCATTTAAACACCACACTATGATCTATGTACATTATTACTTCCTTTTAAAATAGAAAAACATGGAAATTTAGAACGGTTTAAGTAGTTTTTCCAAGGTTACTCAACTAAAACAAAGTTCACCCAGGTTTCTACTCAATCCCGTGAATCCAGTCATTTGAGTTTAATAATTTAATATTATGGTAATGTTAACAATTAAAAATCTTAATTAAATATGTAAAATAGACTTTCTTAAAATTTCAGTTATAATATAGTTAAATAACTCAAAACTTCCCACTTATTTTTTTCTTATGGCAAATTCTCTAGGTAGTTTATTCAAACTCAATGAAAGATTTAAAATCTCAAAGAAACCTTTATCTTAACTTGCAAACTGCATACTGATCTTTGCAGATCTCAAGAGTTTGTTAGATGGTGGATAGCCATAAATGAATTTTCAAATTCCAAAGTCACATAAAAATGTATTCACTAGCAAGACAAATGACACAATGATGTCTCAGAATCCAGCAAGACCCGTTCACAAAGCAAGCAAGCTTGTAACATTCTGGCTCTGGGCTGCTGCTGCCACCTACCCAGGATATGAATTCAAACTCTGCATCCCATGCCAGTGCCAACTGTAATCTGGCCATTGGCTGAAACACATCCACTCTAGAGAATATCAAAAGGGTCAGTAAGCACGGACAGCAGAAAGCCCGAAATACCCATTTTTGCATTTGATGTTTCCTACCATTTAACTTCCCTGCAACCGGGTACTAGCTACTTATAGAAGTTTCTGTGATAATAATGCCTGTGTCTCTCAACTGGTTTAGCTGTTAGAGTTAGCTTCCCTGAAAATGCATTAATTAGGGGGGAAAAAAAAAACAAGGGATCCTTTAAACCTTGCATCTAGCTGGTTGCCTAATTACAAGTAAAAAGAAACATTTTGGATACACTGAACACTTTAGCCTGAAATAAGAGGACAAAATGACTTCTTTAATGATGAAAAAGATAGTATTTTTCTTTGTTAAAAATGACTACTGATGAATAAACTTAAGTTATTATTAATAAGTTAATATTATTAATAATAATATTAATTAATTAATAATAAGCTTAATAAGAAACATAGACAAAACCTGTATGAAGAAAGCTATATTTAAAAAAACAAAACAAAACAAAACAAAACAAAAAAACCTTCCAAAAAGGTCTAAAGTAGACTGTGGCAGTTTGGTATTGTTTATGAATTCAAAAATAGATATTGGATTGTGTTTGTAAACTGGTCTGTTTCTCTGGGCATATTAGATTGTATTAGATTTAGAGTTTTCACATTTACTTTATTAAATAAGGATTAGGGCTTTTATTTGACCATGTCATTAGGGCATGCAGGGTTGAGTCCCCACCCCCTTGTGGGGATAAAAGAGACTCACACACGGAAGTAAATACATGGAGAAGGAGAGCACAGAGAGTTTAGTTTTGGACGCTGGAGCCCCGGGGAGAGAGCCAAGCCATCCGCCTGACAGTTTGCAACTGAAGAGATCAGAGCCCTGAGCAGCCTAGAAAGCCCAGAAGGAAACGAGCCCTGGGGAGAGAGATAAGCCTTATGCTAGCCTACAGCTGAGAACAGAAGGAATTGGGACCACGGAGCCTTAGGAGGAAGAGGCAGGCTGAACCCTCTCAGAGACCAGCAGCCATCTTGCTCTAACACGTGGCAAAAGACTTCAGTAAGGAAAGTAACTTAGGCTTTACAGCCTTGTGACTGCAAGCTTCTACCCCAAATAAACACCCTTCATAAATGCCAACAGATTTCTGGTACTTTGTATCAGCAGCCCTTTGGCTGACTAATACATAAAATTAGGGAACAACAGGAAAAAAATTTCTTGTTTCTGTTTAGTCTCTCGACATCAAAATGACAGTTCTTTCTAAATTGATTTATAAATTTACTCTGCTATTCAAGTTGATAAACTTCATTTGGAAAAAAATAAACAGGAATAGGTAGGAAAACACTGAAAGTAAGAGCTAAGAGAGAGGGGGACTAACATTACCAGATATTAACACATACCACAAAGCACCTATAGTTAAATTTAAAAAAGAAAAAAAAGAAAGAAAGAAAGAAAGAAAGAAAAAGGAACTAGAGCATGATCAGGCAAACAGCAAAGAGACCAGTGGAATAGAAGAGAAACCTCAGAAACAGACTCAGGTAAGACTCAACATTATAACATGATCAAACACACCCCAAAGTAAGACAACATTTTAATGCAGGTTCAATCAAAATCCAAATGGAACCTGGGAGGGTGGAAACTGACAAATTGATAATAAATGTCAACAGGAAGAAAAAAAATCTGTGAGAATAGGGACTGCCAAAAATTTTTAAAGAACGTTAATAAGAGAAAGTTTGCCCTACCATAAAATGAAACACTAATAAAAGACAGATTAAATAAATATGGATCTATTACAATGGAGGAGTGAGTGAAATATAATTTTGTGGATACCTATATATATTTGTGTAATAAGCAGTCTGGAAGAACATGTTAAATTAAAAACAGTAGCTATTAGCAGGTAAGGAAGGATGATCTGAGGGACTACTTTTCTGTTTCCAGTGTAGTTGCATTTTCTACAAACTTTTGTATTGCTTATAAGATAAATTTTAAGATTTAAAAAGTGGAACAAAGCAAAGAAAATACAGTGGAGCCCCTTTATTATGCTGGGTTATAAAGAAATTCACTACATGCACCTCCAACTGAGCACAGCTTCTTTGGGGACTGACTGTAAGGAAGAGATGGCCCTCTAAGAGCTGTGGAGTGGCTTTTAACTTGTATCCCTCTGAATCCTAAGGTCCATGGGAGAGCCTCAAGAAGCTCAATGGATCACCATTCCCCTGGATCCAATTTCTTCTATCTTACTTCACCCACAACAAGCTGACTTATTTAAGGTTACACTGCATAATACTTCATTTAAAGAAAGGGTTCTGTTGCTCGAATAATGTTTGTAAACCACTCACCAAGAAGACTACCAGGAGAAATATTACTTTAAACATCAATGAAGAGAAGCAGATGTAGCTCAAATGGTTGAGCACCTGCTTCCCATGTACGAGGTCCCAGGTTTCATCCTCAGTACCTCCTAAAAATAAACACATGAAAAAACCATCTCTCACTGGGGAGCAGATGTAGCTCAATGGTTGAGCACCTACTACCCATGTATGAGGCCCTAGGTTCAACCCCTAGTACCTCCTAAAAAAAAAAAAAAAAGTCAATGAATACTTGTTAATGAACTGTAAGATATATTAATACTGTCACTTCCTTAAATTCAAAGAAGGCCTTGTCATAACTGCCATAAGGGTCCAAATGACAAAAACTATTAGCAAAAATTCCTCCTACCAGCAAAATAAACCTCAAGGGCCTTAAGTCCTTTTTGGGAAGGGTTGTAGAATAAATTATTCCACTTTATGTATTATTTTGTTTCCTAAAACATTTTTAACAATTTTAAGCTATATCGCCTTCCAAGTTAGATCACTTTATCCTCGCTTTATACTTCTCAGAGGATAAATACTATATTTAAATAGTTTTTCAAATAAAAAGGAACCTGTGAAATGCCACAATGTGACTCTGCAGCCCACTGTTACTTGAAACATCCTAGATTCATTGCTTCATTCAGCATTTCTCTTTACATCAGCAATAAACAAAAATTTCTAGACTTATATACCTAGTCTTATGCTCAGAGCAAGAGAAGATCACACACTCCATAGCTTGGACAGCCCAACATATTTAAAGTTCAAAAATAAAAACAGTATCTAAAAAGACAAAACAAAACAAAGCAAATTCCACCAACAGCATGGTCTGCAGCAGTTCAGAGAAGAGTAATAAAAGTCTTCTTGGGGAATATAAGAATTAAGCTGGGTCTCTGTGCTGACAGCCCTTGGATAATCCTTCAGAAAAACAGTAGCGTCTTTCCTGGGCTTTGGCCTGGGCACAGATGGACTTGCTGAACAATCACTAGGAGCTTATACATTTGCCAAAAACTCACAAAACGATATACTCTAAAGTATGAAATTTACTGCATGTAATTATACTTTAATTAAAACAAGAAAAAAAAAAATCCATGAATAGCAGTGGTTCCTCAAAAAGTTAAACAGAATTGCCATACAACCCAGCAATTCCACTTTTAGGTATATACACAAAAGAATGGAAAGCAAGGAATCCAACAGATACTTGTACACCAACGTTCATAGGAGTATTATTCACAATAGCCAAAAGATGAAAAAAATCCAAGTGTTTATCAACAGATGAGTGGAAAACAAAGTTACATAAAATAGAAAATATTCAGCGGTAAAAAAGAAAATGAAGTTCTGATACATATGGTTGAACCCTGAAAACATTATGCCACATGAAATAAGCTAGACACAAAAAGACAAATATTTTAGTAGTCTACTTAAATGAAATATCTAGAATAAGCAAATTTATAAAGACAGAAAGTAGATTACAAATTACCAGGGGCTGAGGGAGGGAGTAGAGAGCTATTGCTTAAAGGCTGCAGAGTGTGTTTTGTGTGATGAAAAAGTAATGGAAGTCAGTAATGAAAGCACCACATTGTAAAAGTAATGCCAATGAACTGTACACTTAAAAATGGTTAAAATGGCAAATTGTACATACATTATTGCAATAAAAAAAAAAATCACCGTATAAATTGGCATAAGCATTTTGGAAGAGATTTTAGTATTATATATAAATTTTAAAACACGCATGCCCTATAACTTAGTAATTCTATTACTAGGAGTATATTTTCCACTTATACGTAAGTATATACTTATTCATTTTACAAAAAGATACTCATTATAACACTGTTTTCAAAACTTTAAAATCAAAGTTTTTTTTTTTTTAAGTAAAATAATAGTGAACACTTAGGTACAGTGTTTATAAGTCCAACATTAAACATTAAGGACTACAAACATCAAAAAGTATTTCCAGGGAAACAGATGTGGCTCAAGCAATTGGGCTCCTATCTACCATATAGGAGGTCTAGGGTTCAATTCCCAGGGCCTCCTGGTGAAAGGCAAGCTGACCCGAGTGGAGTGCTGGCCCACGCAGATAGCTGGCGCAGCAAGATGACACAACAAAAAGAGACACAGAAGAGAGATAATAAGAGACGCAGCAGACCAGGGAGCTGAGGTGGCACAAGAGATTGAGCACTCTCTCCCACTCCAGAAGGTCCCAGGATCAGTTTCCAGTGCCGCCTAAAGAGAAGACAAGCAGACCTATGTCTTAACACACAGAGAGCAGATAGCGAGTGTAAAACAACAAGGAGCGGGGGGGATAAATAAAATAAATCTTAAAAAAAAAAAAAAAGTATTTCCAGAAGACAAGTTGATTTACAAAAGTCAGAATCCCAGCAAATACAATCTCTCAATATATAATAAACTGATTCACTATTCAATCTATTCAAAGCAACTTTCAAACAGATAAAGCATTCTGTTCCCCAAGCTTAATCTTTGTAGAGTGACCCTTTTAAATACCTAAATTCATGCAAATACAGGAGTCTGCAGCCTGGCCCACTCACCACCACTGACACCAATGTGCACTATGGGTCACAAAATCCATTTTGAGTATCTGTTGCTTTAACTTTTCAGCATCTGTTTTTTAGAAGTACAAAAAGATAAAGGAGGAGGAGAACCCATGGAAAAGCTCGCATAGTTTAACAATCAAACTTTAGGAACAAAAATAGAGGCCTTCCAGTATATATCACAAACCATAAAAGCTCTAAAAGAAAAGATTAATAAAATCTACATTTCTGCATGGCACAAAATTAAATAAATAAGCTATGCTTAAATTTAAACTCACTATTAAGATTTTTTTTTAAATTAAATAATAAAGCATGGGAGGGGATGCTTGCAATACTTGTGGACAAAGGGAAAGTACCCTTATTCAAACAGCTCTTGCTAATAAATTTGAAAAAGAAAAAGAATCAAATATAAAATGCATAGGAAACTTACAGAACTAAAGACAACTGTAATATCAACATTTTAAAAATCCAATTAAAACAATGAGATATCAATATGTGCTTACAGAAAAAATTAAGAAGAAGGTAGGAAAAGAATTTCTAATCAGTGTTGCTGAAAGGATCTGATTTTTTCATACATAAATTAATACAGGCTTTTTGAAGGGCAAAGGAGGATTTCCTATGTTTAACATGTGTATACCGTTTCACTTCCAGGCTGTTATGCTCAAAAATTAATTACATGGCAAAAATATGTGTATAGATTTTCTATTAGCATCATTTATAATATCCAAAAATGTTAAACACCTAAAAGGAAATTATGATATATGTCTGCAAACATATGAATTCACTAAAGAGTAAAATTCACTAAAAGTATGAATTCACTAAAAATTGATGAACTTATGAAGAAAGAAAGAAGCAAGCTGCAAAATAACAGGTACCACTTGCCACCGTAGGTAGGCCATTCCTGAATGGATAAGCCAAGGTGTGAATAAAAACAAACAAAATTAGAATAGTAACTAAACATGAGCTTAGAATGAAGGAAAGGAGATGGCATTCATTTTCTACATTATACATTTCTTTATATTTGTGTTTTTATTTTTAACAGTAAGAATGTTTTTTGTTTTATTATTATTATTATTGAAATAATGAAAATGCTCTAATAATGATTGAAGTGATAAATGCACAACTATGTGATTATGACAAATACCATTGATTGTACACTTTGGATGGACTGCATGCTTTATTAATATGTATCAATAAAACTGATTTGTTAAAAAAAGAATGTTTTACTTTTGAAATAAAAAAATAAACATTTTAAGTATACAGTCATGACAAGAGAAAGTAAGAAAAATTAAATATTACTAGGAAGATCTGTTTTATAAACGCAAATTTTTGAATCTTTCCAGTGCATAAATGATCCAAACCAGCCAAAATTCCCCACCAAATTGTAATCTATCACTACCTTCCATGTCTACTTGAACAAGATGGCTTAAATGGATCGAATGGATTGAAGAATTTCAAACACTGGAGCGTGTCACACGTCAAGTTCTCAACACTAAAACACATATCAATTACATCTTAAAAGCTGTATTTAAAAGAAAAACAATCATAGAAATCATAAAAATGTGAAATCACAAATGAATAACTCATCAAGTAATTTACTTTCCATTGCTATTTATTAAATTTCTAAAGTTGGAAGAGCTCATAACCTTCAAACTTTATCCCAAAAACTGCTTCTTCAATATGAGGAGAAGAATATTTGAGTTTCAATAGAAAGCAATAAATATTTTGTTTTCATAGGACTTTTAACCGAAAGAAAAACATACCTTCTAAGAGCATTTCTGGAATGTCTGCTTGATATCTAGGTCCCACTCTGATTTCACCTTTGTCAGCTAGTAGTGTTTTGACTGAGGGGTCATAAACCAATGAATAGAAAAAGGTATCCTGGAAAAAAAAAAAAAGACAAACTATTAAGGGAAATTAATTCCTCCTATTTAAAAAAAAATAAAGCAATAAATCCAATGCCACACTAATGAAACCATAAAAATTCAGAGTGTATAAAATTTCATTTCCGTGAATGAACTCAGTCTTTAAGGAGAGCATAATGTCATTGTCATCATGTAAAACAGTGCAAAATTAAATCCAGGCACTAGAAACAGCTTACAAAAGAGGCAGATTAGAAAGCTGTGTTATTATTTGTTTTAGTCTAAAGAAAGCCATTAATTGTTCTAAAACTGGGTTTTGAAAGTTAACAAAGTTAAACCACCTGAAATCAAGTATTCATCTGCTCTAAACTCCATTCCAAACAACAGGGAGGCCTTTGTGAATATTAGGGACTCTTACTTTTGGAGTGCACACCCCACATTTTCTAGAAATATTAAAATGCACACCTAACTCACATTGAATAGATGCTAAGCATTGAGTTTATACACAGCTTACTAATCAAGATGTCACTACTTTGTAAATGTGTAAACATGAATAAATTATAATTTGGCATCCATATGTATCTATAGATAGGTATATAAACATGACTATAAACACTGCTTTTAGCAATACACCTACCAAACTCTCCAACCGTGCCATAAAAGCTCAAATGCCCTCGTTAGCCTAATGGATAAAACAGATTGGCTGCCCATCCTCTGCTCATTCTGCATAACTCCTGGAAGCCATCTGAAACGAGTTTTGTCTTCTGTTTCCCAGTGGGATTTCGAGTCATCAACTGCCTTACTTTTCTGTATTATATCCAGGAAAGCCCTATCTCTACCATCAGCACTTTGCCAAGACCGAGCCAAGCAAGCTGCAAATAAGGGATTGTCTGGCAGATGCTCAAGCTCTCTCCTCTTAGGGTGCTTACACACTGTGATAAAGGGAAAGGAGAAAATCAGAGACAGTTATACCATCCACTGAGAAATTCTGCACTGTATTGTAATCATGGGCCGCTGTTAGGAGAAAAGATTAAACAGTAAAACTGTAAAAAAGAAAAGAAAAGAAAAGAAAGAAAAAAAAAAAAGTCACACCAATATGTGACAATTAATGCAGATAAATGCTATCTAAGGAGAAGGGAAAAATCCACAGAAATAAACTAACCAAGCTGTGTATCAGAGTCATAGGGGACAATCAGTATGCAATCAGGTTTTTGTGTTTCTTATAAGACACAAGAAATAAAGAATATTATAATAGAACTAAAGTTGTTACTACTGGCTCACTGTCAGATTTAAAAGTAGATACACTTCAGGTCACTTTTTTTAAAAGAGAAGTTCTGGGTTTACAGAAAAATTATTCATAAAATATAGGGTTCCCATATACCACCCTATTATTAACACCTTACATTGGTGTGGTACATTTGCTACAACCGACAAAAGCACTTTTTTTTTCCCTTGAGGTACTGGGATCAGGGATTGAACCCAGGGCCTCCTGTGTGGGAAGCTGGTACTCAATCACCGAGCCACAATGGCTCCCCTGAGTTGTTCCCCTCATTTGTTTGCCTGTTTTTTTGTTTTTGTTTCTAGGAGGCACTGGGGACCAAACCCAGGATCTCCCATGTGGGAAGCAGGCACCCAATCACTTGAACCACGTCCACTCCCCAAAAGCACATTTTTATCATTGTACTATTAACGATAGTCCATGGTTTTTAACTTAGGGTTCACTGTGTTGTGCAGTTCCATGGATTTTTTTTTTTTTTTTTTTAATTTTTATCCTAGGAACATATATATAAAACCTTAATTTCCCCTTTTAACCACATTCAAACATATAATTCAGTGTTGTTAATTACATTCACAATGTTTAACTACTATCACCATCATCCATTCCAAAATTTTTCCACTGTCCTAAACAATAGAAACTGTTTTAAGCTTAACTCCCCATTCTTTACCCCCACCCCATCCTGTGGTAACGTATATTCTATATTCTGACACTAGAGGTTGCATATTCTGATTATTTCATATCATTGAGATCATACAATACTTATCCTTTTGTGTCTAGCACATTTCAGTCAATAGGATGTCAGAACCACAAAATTTCTCATAGCTGAATAATATTCCATTCTGTGTATATACCACATTTTGTTTATCTATTCATCTGCTGACAGAAATCTGGGTTGCTTCAATATTTTGGCAATTTTGACTAATGCTGTGATGAACATTGGTATACATACTAATATCTGTTCAAGTCCCTGCTCTCAATTCTTGTGGGTATATACCTAGTATAGGCATTGCCAAGTCATATGGTTATTCTATACTTAGCTTTCTGAGGAACCTCCAAACTCTCTTCCATAGTGAATGCATCATTTTACACTTCCACTAACAATGTACAGTGTTTCTATTTCTTCACATCTTCTCAACACTCATAATTTCCCTTTTTTTTTTTTTTTAATAGCAGCTATTTTAGTGTGAGTGAAATGGTATCTCATTGTGGTTTATTTGCATTTCCCTAATGGATAATGATGCTGAACATATTTTCATGTGCTTTTTGGTCATTTTTATATCTTCTTTGGAGAAATGTCTATTCAAGTCTTTTGTCCATTTTTTAATTGGGTTGTGTGCCTTTTCAGTGTTGAGTCAAAGGATTTCTTTATATACTCTGGATATTAAAACCTTAATGGATATATGGTTTCCAAATATTTTCTCCTGTTGTGTAGGCTGCAGTTTTGCTTTCATGCTAATGAAAGTATGTAGAATTTTTAATTAACGGATAAAGTTGATGTTAACACATTATAGTGAGTATAACTAAAATGGCAGGATAGTCTATGGATGTAAATGTCAATTGAAAGAAAGCTACAGAATAATCTAGGGACTGATTAACATAGTGAACCCGGTGGTGGATGAGGATTATGGTTAATAGCACAAATAAAGGGGAGCCAGTGTAGCTCAGCAGTTGAGCACTTGCTTCTCATAGACAAGGTCCTGGGTTCAATTCCCAGCACCAGAACCTCCAAAAAGAAGGACAAATATAAGAATGTTCTTGGGAGGCAGCTGTGGCTCGGTCAGTGGGGCTCCCGTTTACCATATGGGGGGCCCCGGGTTCGGTTCCCGGGGCCTCCTGGTGGGGGCGGGCCCGCCCGCACGGCGTGGTTGGCTGGCCCAGCGAGCACGGGCAGCAAGAGGGGGATAAATGAATAAATAAATAAAATCTTAAAAAAAAAAAAAAAAAAGAATGTTCTTCTACGAACTAGAACAAATGCATGTTGCTATTACAAGGTGGTAAGAATATGATGCCAGGGAAAAATACAATTAATGTAACTTACAAACTATAGTTAACAGCAATAGTATAATATTCTTGCATCAATGTCAAAGAAGGTACTATATAAATGCTAAGGGTCAATAATAGGGAGGTATGGGGGTTTTTCTTTTGGAATAAGGAAAACATTCAAAAATTTACTGAGGCAATGACTGCACAACTCTGTGATCAGAGTGAGTGTACTGAGTGCACACTCTGGATGGACTGTATAAGGCATGAGACTGTGTAACACAATGAACCATGTGGTGGATGACGGACTGTGGGTAACAGTACAAATATGAGCGTGTTCTCTCATGAACTATAACAAATGTATAATCTAATACATGGTGTTAATAATAGGGGGTGTATGGAAAAATACACCAAATGTAAGCTATGGACCATAGTTTGTAGTAATGTTTTGATATTTTTTCATAATCTGTAACAAATGTTCCACAACAATGCGAGGTGTTGGTGGAGGGGCAATGTATGGGAATTCTGCACATTATGCATGATTGCTTTGTGAGTTCACAACTTCTCTAATAAAAAAATATATATAGTATTAAAAAAAAAATCAGTTTGCCATAAATTTGAGGGTTGATTTCTAAGTTCTCGATTCCATTGGTCTATACATCTGTCCTTGTGCCAGTACCATGCTGTTGGGACTACTGTTGCTTTGTAATAAATGTAAAAATTGGGAAGTGTGAGTCCTCCAATTTTGTTCTTCTTTTTCAAGATGATTTTGCCTATGCAGGGCTGGTTACCCTTCCATATAAATTTGATTATTGGCTTTTCCATTTTTGCAAAGGAACAGAAATGACTCAATCTCTTTACTAGTTATTGGTTTGTTGAGATTTTCTGTTTCTTCTCGAGTCAGTGTAGGCATTTTGTGTGTTTTTAGGAATTTGTCCATTTCATCTAGGTTATCTTATTTGTTAGTGCTCAAGGTGTTCTCCTATAGCCCTTTTTATTTCAGTGGAATCAGGAGTAATATCTCCCCTCTTTATTTCTGATTTTAGTCATTTGTTCCATCTCTCTTTTTTCTTCATCAGTCTTGCTAAAGCTTTGTCAATTTTACTGACCTTTTCAAAGAACCAAACTTTGGTTTTGTTATTCTCTCCATTCGTTTTTATTATTCTCTATTTCATTTATCTCTGCTCTAATCTTTGTTATCTCCTTTCTTCTGCTTGCTTTGGGTTTAGTTTGCTCTTCTTTATCTATTTCTTCCTATTTTGAGGTTAGGTCTCTAATTTGAAATCTTTTTTTTTTTTTTTTTAATTTTATTGAAGTATATCATTCATACAGGAACACATATAAACAATAATTGTATAGTATAAGTTGTGGACTTACAAAATAAACATGCATAACATTATACAGGGGTCCCACACATCACCCTACCACTAATACCTTGAATTGTTGTGATATATTTGTTACAAATTATGAAAGGATATCATCAAAATATTACTAACTATAGTCCATATCTTACATCTGGTGTATTTTTGCCCCAACCCACCCTACTATTATTGTTTTTTAAAATATATTTTTATTACAGAACTTGTGAACTTATAAAACAATCATGCACATGTGTAGAATTCCCATACACACCCCTTTACCAACACACCACGCTGTGGAGGAACATTTGTTACAGATTATAAAATAATATCATCAGACTATTACCACTAACCATGGTCCATAGCATACATCTGGCACACTCTTTCAATACTCCCCCATTATCAACACAGTACATCTTTGGCACTGATGCAAGAATATTACAGCATTGCTGTTAACCACAGTCCACAGGTCACACCAATTGTATTTTTCCCATGCTTCTGCACATTCCCATCACCCTGCGATAGTGACGTACATCCGCTCTAGCTCACAGAAGGACACTTTTGCATTTGTACCATCAACCACAATTCTCATCCACCTCTGGATTCGCTGTGTTATTCAGTCCCTAGATTATTCTCTAGCTTTCTTTCAAATGATATTTACATCCCTAGACTCCCTTTTTCAGCCACAATCCCATTTATAAACCAGCTGTTACTCACTATAATGTGTTACCATCAACTCTATTTCCACACTTTCACAGTCAAGTTAATTAAAACTTCTGCATACATTAAGCATCATTAGTCCTTCTCAGCTCTCCTCTTATCTCCTAATAACCTATACTCTAGGTTTTAACTCCATGTGGTTTTTTTTCTTTGTATTTTTAGTTCATATTAATAAGACCATGCAATATTTGTCCTTTTGTGTCTGGCTTCCTTCACTCAGCATAATACCTTCAAGACTCATCCATGTTATCATATATGTCCCTCTTTCTTCTTTTTTAATGTAAGCATTTAGAGTTATAAATTTCCCTCTCAGCACTGCCTTTTTGCTGCATCCCATAAGTTTTGATATGTTGCACTTTCATTTTCATGTGCCTCAAGATATTTCCTAGTTTCGCTTGTAATTTCCTCTTTAACCCATTGGTTGTTTAGGAGTATGTTGTTTCATTTCCACATTTCTCCCTCTGTTATTGATTTCTTGTTTCGTTCCATTGTGTTGCAGAAGATACATGGAATGATTTCAATATTTCTGGATTTATTAAGACTGGTTTTGTGACTTAAAATACGGTCTATCTTGGAGAATGATCCATGTGCACTCGAGGAGAATATGTATTCTATTACTGTTGGGGGAAGTGTTCTATATATGACTGTTAGGCCTAGTTGGTTTAGAGCATCATTCAAGTCTTTTATTTCCTTATTGATCTTGTCTAAATGTTCTATCCATTATTGAAAATGGTGTATTAAAGTCTCCTACTATTAATGTAGTACCATCTATTTCCCCATTCAAATATGCCAGTATTTGCTTCATATAGTTTGACTCTGCTGTTAGGTACATATTATATTTATAATTGTTATATTTCCTTGTTGAATTGACCCATTTGTCAATATATAATAACCATCATTGTCCCCTGTAACAATTTTTGACTTAAAGTCTATTTTATCTGACATTAGTATCGTTAACCCCACTCTCTTTTAGTTACTACTTGCATGGTATTTTTTTTTTCCATCCTTTCACTTTCAACCAACTTATGTCTTTGAACAGAATGATGATAAATCCTATCTTCTTTACTAACTTTCACAAGCATAAGTTATAAAGGCCATTAACCATTTTGTCTGCCTTACATGTTTGTTTATTTTCCTTTTAGCTTTCTTTATCAGGTTTCTGATACATAGCTTTGCATGTTTGTATCAATATTTTTCTGGTATGTTATGAAATAAGGGGACAATACTTTTGGATACAGCAAGAACTATTTTAAATAAAGCACACGCATATAGGAAGCAGATACGGCTCAAGGAATTGAGTGCCCACCTTGCACATGGGAGGTCCTGGGTTCAGTTCCCAGTGCCTCCTAAAGAAAACAGACAACGAGCAGACAACAAGGTGAAAAAACCGAGTAGACAACGAACAAAAATAACGAGCAGACAACAAGCAAAAACTAATGAGCTGTGCCAGCTGGGCCCTGAGTCTCAGCGGAGTTGCAGCACCTACTCTCCAGTTCATTGGACTCACCCAGGATAGCTGACAGGGAGGTGAGGATGGACAACACCAAACCAAGGAACCGAGAGAGTCTACAACTGCAAGCGAGAAAATCCTATCCATCAGCCATATGGGATAGAAAGCCCCTCTCAATTAGAGATGGAGTAGGCATCATCATCCCAGAATTCTCAGGATTGGTGAATAAAATATGGACTAGAGTAGACATACTGGTGTTAGACTTATTGTGATTCTAGCCATGGAAGAAATTACAGTATTGATGTGGAGACAGTGGCCACTGGAGGCTCTGGGGGCAGGGAGAGGGAAAAAGAGGTATAATATGGGGGCATTTTCAGGACTTGGAATTGACCTGGATGACATTGTGGTGACAGATACAGGCCACTATATATCCTGCCATAGCCTACAGAATTGAGTGGAAGAGAGTGTAAACTACAACGTAAGCTATAGTCCATGCTTATTGGCAATACTCCAAAATGTGTTCATCAATTGCAATGAATGTACCACACTAATGAAAGAAGTTGTTAATGTGGGGAAAGATGGGAGATCTGGGGAGTGGGGCATATGGGAATCCCTTATATTTTTTTATGTAATAATTTATGTAATTTAAGTATCTTTTAAAAATAAATAAAAATATATTTTAAAAAAGGAAAAAAAATGAGCAGGGAATGGATATGACTCAATCAGTTGAGTGCCCACCTCCCAATGGGAGGTCCCGGATTTGGTTCCTGGTGCCACCTAAAGAAAAACAGATAACGAGCAAAAGCAATGAGCAGATAACGAGCAAAAAATACTAAAAAACATTGAATTATACACTTAAAATGTGTGACTTATAAGGTTTATGAACTATATGTCAATAAGAATTATTTACTGTATATAATGTGGAATATTCTGTATATAAGAATTTTCTCCCTTTAATGAAGTACATATTCTAATTCAACTTGTTAAAATGTTTTTAAAAAAAATTTTTTAATAAGTTTTTTGTTGAAGTTTATAGAAAGAAATATTTTTAGTTGACAAAGTTTATTAGGATTCTAGGAAAGAAAACAGACCAGATGGTAAAAATCTCATCTGGAAAAAGTCTTAAGAGAAAAGCCATTTGTAAAACAAAACAAAAAAAATAAAAGCAAAAACAAAAAACAGGAAGGGAGTTACCAAATACACCAAAGTCATTTATTTCATAAAGCCAAAAATACATATGAGTATTTTAGTACATTTTAGTACATTAGTAGTACTTATACTACTCTAAATTAATGCTGTACTTTTAAAAGCCCTTTATTAACAACTGAAAAGGGAGAGGCATATGCGTTTTTGCCAACTCTCATCTCAGTAAAGCAGAAAAATAAAATTATTCAGAATGTGTTTTCTAGTCCATTACACTTTCACTGTAATTCTACCATGATGATGCAATGATAAATTGGTATAAAACGAAACAAATTCAAACAGAACCAAGCAAAACAAGTATAACGGTGAATTACCTCCTTATCAAGATATGACAGTACTGACTCCGTCTCATTAAGAAGGGCTACAGTGCATTTTCCCCTGTTGAAAGAGAAAAAAATGAATAAATATAAGAAAGGCCACCTTCACAGTGATGACATATACAAAATAAGGAATTCTGAAAAAGAGGGATTGGTGTTAAGAAACTAGATGGCCATCAGAAATATATTTAAATGTATATATTTAAATCCATTTTACAATTTTAGTGTTGGGTAACCTACAAATAAGACTGCCTCTGCAGGCATTTATTGAGAGGTTAATCAGTGAAAGGAGCTATGCTGGGCAGTGATTTCTTAGAACACAGAACACTTTTTAAATATTTCCTAATTATTCAAGAAAAAATAAAATGAGATCTTCAGAGTAAGAGTCAGTCTCTGAATCTATAAATAGTTAATTTTATAAAGGGAATCTTCAAAGACATCCCCATGCCAACTGGTGTCTGAAATGTTTGTTCAGGTAACGGCCTAAAAATCATACCCATTTATATCAGGATGCAACTAACTTACCTTTATTGAGATTTCTCCAAAGAGAAGAATAGTTAAAATTTACACACAAAGAATCTCCATAGAGCAAGGGGTTAATGTGGCAGTTTAAGATTATTTATGGGGGACGGATGTGGCTCAAATGGTTGGGCGTCCCTCTCCCATATGGAGGGACCCGGGTTCAATCCCTGGGACCTCCCGGTAAAAAAAAAAAAAAAAGATTATTTATGAATCCCCAAAAGAGGAGGATTATGTTTGTGAACTGGTCTGTTCCTCTGGTTGTATAGCCCTTTGACTGTATTAGATTGTATTAGATGTGAGGGGCCTTTGACTGCTTACTTGATAAAATCAATTTAAGGCTTCTGATTGGGCTATGTCAGTAAGGTGTAGCTCAGGTTGAGTCCCTGCCCCCTTGGAAGGCCTATATAAATGGACACTCATTCAAGAAAACACAGAAGAAGGCATGGAAGAGGAGAGAGCTCTGTCATGTTTGATCCTGGGGGCCCCGAGGAGAGATAAGCCATCCGCCCAATAGTTTGCAGCTGAAGAGAACAGAACAGCTGAATAGCTGAGAAGGCCCAAAAAGAAACAAGCCCTATGCCAGCCTGTAGGTGAGAGGGAGGAAGGCTAAACCCTTACAGAGATCAGCAACCATCTTGCTTCAACATATGGAAACTGACTTTGGTGAGAAAGCAACCTTGAGTTGGACTCTTTAGGACCTTGTAACTGTGAGCTTTTACCCCAAATAAATACCCTTTATAAAAGCTAACAGATTTCTGGTATTTTGCATCAGCATTCCTTTGGCTGACTAAAAAAAATCAGTATAAATTCTAGTATGTTGCAATCTGATGGCTTTACCTTTGAAGACAGCCAGGGTGAGAGTTTGGAAATTAATGTCTATAAAAGTACTTGTCTATGTGAATATTCTCACAGACCTGATTTTGTGATAATCAGTAGGCTAAACATTCGCCATGCATGTGTCCCCAGACCTAGTTTTTCTCCCTAGGTCTAGTTTTTAGAATGCTGGTGATAAACTAAGCCTCATTTATTATATGACGATCCTGTATGGGAAAAGACTGTATCTTTGGGTATCTTTGGTCAACCTAAAGAGATACAGCAGGGGGACGGATGTGTTTCGGGTGGCTGGACGTCCGTCTTCCATATGGAGGGACCTGGGTTTGATCCCCAGGACCTCTGGTAAAAATTTAAAAAAGAAAAAGATAGAAGGCGCATGGGCTGCCAGGCCCAGTGTGCGGGTGCGCTACGAGGCCCCGTGAGCCACACAAGATGATGACGTAACAGGAGAGTGACACAAGGGAGAGCCAAGACAAGACGCACCAAAAAACCAGGAACTAAGGTGGCGCAGGCGGTAGGACGCCTCTCTCCCACATCGGAGGTTCCAAGGATCGAATCCCAGTGAAGAAAGGAGGAGAAGAATAAGAAAGGGTAGGAAACGGACACAGAGAGTTGCCCAGAGAATGGACACAGAAACAGCAAAAGTGGGGGGGAGGGGTAAAAATGGGTAAACATAAATAAATAAATCCTTTTAAAAAATGTATAGGGGAGGAAGATATGGACTATAGTTCGTAGTAATACTTTGACAATACTCTTTCATGATTTGTTAACAAACATTTCACAACAATGCAGGGTGTTTGTGGGGGGGTGATGTGTGGGAGCCCTGTACGATGTTATGCATATTTGTTTTGTAAGTTCACAATGTTTACTGAACACTTATAGATTATGTATGTTCGTGTATGAATGATATACTTCAATAAATTGTTTAAAAAAAAAAAAAAGGACTTGTCTAGACTTGAGAAAAAGTAAGGTTATCCATGTAGCAGGATCTATCTACTATAAAAGCACTTTAAAAATTATCCTCATTAGCTTTAAAAATTCTAGTTACAAATTTGACTTTTGGTAGATTAGAAATACTGGTCAGGAGTCACAAAATATCCACAAAAAGCCTTAAGATAATTTGATTTTTAAACAAAGCCACAGCCTTCCCACAACAGAAAACAGAGACAACATGTGTACACTACCTAAAAATATAGAAGAGCTTGCTATTGGATTATCAGAGTGAACTACAACTATTCAAAGAAAAAAATTACCAAAAGCAAAAATAAAATAATAATGCAGAGGTCAAAAATTAGTTTTCTAAACATTTAACTTTTAAAAATTTCTCTCTCTTAAGCTAACATCACTTCAAAAGATTCCCCTGAGAGCAAAAAAACAATCTCTAATTTGGTTATCAGAAGGGCTATTAGGGCTTTCTGTTGTTCTAATATGTTTTATTCTTGCTATTAGAGAAGCAGAAAAATTAACATTATTACTTCAGTGCACACAACACTCAAAGTCAAGAATTCCTTGACATGCGCTTACGAACGGCAGCATTACAACCAGGGAAATTCTCTGTTGCTGTTAGTAGATCTACAGCTGCCACAGAATAACTTGTGACCTGGGAATATGTGCTCACACACGCAACAGGCTTAAGTAATAAATGGAGTTTCTAAAAATAGTTTTCATTTATTTTTGCCTCAACATTTGACAAAGCAATATTTCTAACATTTAATTCTTCATCATTTATAAGAAACAAAATCTTTTCTTTTTAGTTCACTAAAGTCAGTTTATTGTTTATGAAAATTGGAATTAGGAAGGCCACAACCTGCTGTAAAAGGTTATTTTACTAGAAAGCATTGTCTTTAATAGTCACTTGAAATTTGACGGTTAATAGACTCTGAAAATTCCTACCAAAAATATATCATACTCAAAGTCTCCTTGATACTGTCTGAAATGATAAAAGAATTTAAACTGAATTATTAAACTCTTATTTTCATACTTACACTAAGAGATAAGGAAACATTGGTTATACTGTTTTAGAAGTACAACACGGTCACAAAATCAACACAAAGATACCCCAGTCAATCTAAAATACAACTTGTTTTTGGAAATGTAGTTTTTATACAAACATGAAAGGATAATGAGATATTTTAATTTAAATTTTTTCATTAATGTGGTTATAGTGTGCTTTTTCTGTAACTTAAAAAAGAAAATCCGACACAAAATTTTCATGTACATATATTAACAGCTAAAGAAGACGTTGAATCAGAATTATTTTATGAAGCAAATACGAATATGTAATTAACACATTTACTTCCATGCCAAGAGTTGTTAATAAAAGTGTTTTAAAAGGAGACATAAAGCATTGGTTTCCTTTAAGCTCAGGAAATCTTGGTTCATAAAGACATGGTAAATTTTATTCTAACCAAAAATTAAAGAAACTATCATCAAATTCTGAATGAATATAGATAACCAAATAGATTTATACTGAACCTCAAGCAATGAAACTAATTGTATCTCTTCCACAGTATTTTAATCATAAAAGAATAAAAATACCCAAACATGATATAAAACACATCAAAGAAAGATTACTCCAGGCCCATGTAATTATTCACCTATCTTTTCTACAGGGAACCTAATGAAACATGGTGTTTCTATAGAGATAACGTGTGGTCTCTATAAATCATTCAAAAAGATTTGGAAAGTATACTCTGTTCCAGATACTGTGTAGAGTGCCAGAACAGAAAGACATCTGAATAAATAATTATGACACCACACGGTCCCATGTTTAATGGCAGGTACCGATCAGACTGAAATATGCTATTTCCTTAACAGAATGTTCAGTATAATCCCCTAGGCTCAAAAATAATAGGTAAAAGTGTACACAGAGGTTATATATTTCTTTTATCTGAAGATGTTACATATTTGTCTAAATAAAAAAAGAGAAACTTTACATTAGCAGTCATTTCCCCACTGCTTAAAGAATTTCCTTTAGTTTGATACAACTGAAAGTTTGTAGAATGGCTCAAGACCACCATTCCTGCTTGGAGAAATGCAGAATGTTTACTGCCACACTAGACTTACTGAATTCAGATATCTTGGGGAGGGACTGAGGAATCTTCTTGAGTAACAACCATCACCAAGTAATCCTTGGACACACTCGAATTGGAAGACCACTAATACAGATCAGAGTCTGAATCCAAACTCCTTGTTCAACAAAAGCCTTCTCTCTTCATTAAAGAAAGACATTTCTTAGATTTTTGAGTCTTACATTTGGATTCTAAACAGTTTTCCATATAAAGTACCATGCTAGGTTCTGTGATTGGAGATTTGATGAATAGGCAGTTTTACACAGTATTTAATTCACTGAATACAATGAACAACCAAGAAAAAAGATAATTAAGTACAAAGATCCAAACTGCTTCCGAAAGATTAAACTTCTCAACAGCAACACTGAAAGATACAATAAAACAAAAGAATCAAAATTCTGGGGGACATGATTTCCAAACCAGAATTATATGCCTAAACAATCAGTTAAGTGCAAGAAACATTTTTAGATATGCAATGACTCAAAATTTTTACATTTTGGGAGACTATTCAAAAGGAAGATGCAAAACACTTATTAATTTCAAGGAAAGAAAAAGTTGTACAAGAAAGACGATGTAAGGACTATTTTCATGTTCATAAAATGAAAACATAAGTATTAAACAAAAGTGATATACTGGAAACATGAGGAAAAGGGGATGGAGGAAAAGAGAGAAGTAAATAGAATTGTCTAAAATTGGGTATTATATGAGACAGCTATGACTTGAACAGATACTTGTACACTAATGTTCACTGCAGAATTATTCACAATAGCCAAAAGGCAGAAGCAAACCAAGTGTCCATCAGCAGATGAATGGATAAACAAAATGTGGTATATCCATACAATAGATTATTATTCAGCCATTAAAAAGAGTGAACAAGCAGTTGTAGCTCAAGTGGTTGAGCACCTGATTCCCAAGTAGGAGGTCCTGGGTTCAATCCCCAGTACCTCCTAAAAAAAAAAGGAGTGAGGTGCTGATACATGCTCTAACAATGGACGGACCTTGAAGACATCATATTGAGTGAAATAAGCCAGACACAAAAGGACAAACATTGTATGATTTCTCTTATATGAAACACTTAGAATAAGCAAATTCATAAGAGACAGAAAATAGAATAGTGGTTACCAGGGGTGGGGGGAGAAGGGGAACAGGGAGTTATTGTTAAATGAGTATGAGTTATTCTGGAAATAGCAGTGAAAATCACACAGTACAGTCAATGTACTTAAGGTCAAAGGACTGTCTACTTAAAATAGTTAAAATGTTATGTATATTGTCCACAATTAAAAATAAGTAATTTTTTTCTTCTTGCCCCCCCTCCCAGCTTGCTGTCTGTGTCCATTCGCTGGGTGATCTTCTGTGTCTGTTTCTTGCTTTCTCTTCTCATTTTCCTCCTCCAGGCTTCAATCCTAGTCCTCCAGTCCCTTCAATCCTAGGGACCTCTGATATGGGAGAGAGGCATCCTGTCACTTGTGCCATCTCAGTTCCTGGTACGTCTCACCTTGACTCTCCCCTGCATCTCTCTCTTTTGTTGTGTCATCATCTTGCTGTGTGGCTCGCCACAGGCCTGGCTCGCCGCGCTGGCCCTGCTCGCCTGCTTGCCTTTTTACCAGGAGGTCCCGGGGATCAAACCCAGGTCCTCCCATATGGTAGACAGACGCCCAATCACTTGAGCCACATCCGCTTCCCAATAATTATTTTTAATAATTAAAGGGAGGCAAAACAAAAGCAAAAAACTGGAAACTGCATTTGCGTATGAAAGGCTGGAGACAGAAAAGCCAGGAAGAGAAGTCTGGGCTTACTAGATTTGAGAAGAAAAATAAGTAGTATTTCCGAAAGCTCATTCTGCCTGTGTTACCAGATTTAATCTAGGTTCTTTGACTTATGCTGCAGAAATGAATTTCAGAGCACATTGGGTTAGTTAGGCCAGTAATTTATTAAGGTAGGGAGGGGAGAGAAATGGGAGAAAATAACAGATCACAGGTCCCTGGTAGAGAGTAAGGGGCTGAAGAGTGATAAAGAGGGCTGATTTATAGACTACAATTTCCCATTATAGATTATAAATGCCCACGTTTTACTTGCATGTTGGTCCATGTAGGGGGGACACGGCGAGAGCAGGATGCAAAAGCTGAGAGAGAGAGCAGGAGTGGGAGGGACTTTTGTGCCTGCTTTTAAACCACTAATTATTCCACCCCTTTGCTAATGGCATAGGAGAAGTCCCAAGTGTTTGCTGTTTTGATTGATTACCCCACCCATCAGTACCCTGGGAGGGCCCAATTATAAGGCCCCTGGAGAATATCCCGGGCTTCTCCTGGGAATCTCTGGGAATCTCACTCTGAATGACAGTAATCTTGTGAGGGTCTTCCAGCAGCCATCCTGGGGGTACTGATGTCCACGTGGACTTCTTGCCAGGTTCAAGATCTGTCTATTGATTCCCTATATGAAGCCTGCTTCACCTGTGGCAGATAGAAAGCACCAAAGACCAGCCAGGAGACATTAATCCAAGGTTATGAACTAAGGAGGTAGCTGGGGACAACAATTATACTTATTACAAATAAGAGAGGAACTGTCAAAAAGTAATTTAAGGGAAAAAAAAAAAAAAAACTAATCTTTTTCTTGGTGTCACTATATTCCCTTTTATAGCTGGGAGAAAGTGTGTGGGATGTTCAAAAGAAAGAAAGAAGGCAGTATATGTTGGGAAGATCTTCCTTTCCAGAACAGGATGACAAATTAATCATTTGGATTATAAGGGAAATCTCATGGACATTTCCACTTGGGATGATATGTAGGCTATACTTTGCATCTAACTGCATTGTGATTTTCTTTGGAGAAAGAAAAGTTCAAGACCTTAGAGAGGAAAATGGTCGTTTCAAAGCAAAAATCATATAATATAATCACAACCTTCAAGAAAAAAAAACAGGTTAAATATGTAGACTTTAAAATGTTAAATTGTGATATGATTTTCCTCCATTTCCTGTATTTTTCCTCCAACCCTCCTACTACTAGCAATCCTAGGGGCCCAAGCACACCAACTAATTAACTTCCTCATGTTAAATTCATTTGTTAAGTAGTACTACTTATAATGATCAATAGTACACTTTTGGCTAATTCAGATTTTGCTTACAGAGACCAAGAAAATAGCTGAAGTCCAATAGTTTAAAATAAAATATTGGCATAATGAAATCCACAGGAAGAAACCTACCTTTATTAGACTTTTTAAAAAAGATTCCAAATGATCTTCTTTAGCATCAATAGCCAAAGTGAGGGAGACTGATAAGCCACAGTGAAGTTCTATTTTATACTTACACTATAAACTTGTATACTTAAAAATTAACAATATTTATGTTTCAATAAACATAAAAAAACTAATGTAAATAACTATTGTATTCTCTGAAGATCTATTTAAAGATAAAAGGTCTCAGACACAGCATCATAAACTATATTTACAAATTACAAATCCCCTTTCAGTTAAACCTGCCTTGGCCAATAGAAAAATATGAATACAAAATATACAAAAAAGAAGCAGGACCTATTCAACTATTTTACTTGGTATAATTTGTTTTACAGATACATTCACAATGACACGTGTAAAATGATCTAGACACAGGTTTATTCTTTGCAGTTTTTTTTTTTCTTTTTTTGTTACTTTGCAGTATTTTTTTTAAACAGCGCTAAGATCAAAGCAAACCAAATAGCCATCAATTAGGAGTCAATAAATTAGGAATATAAAGCAGCCATAAAAAAAGAAAGAGGCCGATCTTCATGTTTCAATATGAAACCTTGCCCAAGATGTATCATTAAAAACAAAATATAACAGTGTTATAACAGTCCAATTTACTTACACACACACACAAACACACCTCACTGCTTCTATATGCATGAAATATTTCAGGAATATACATAAAATTCTAGTAACATTGAAGGGTGGGGAACGGTGCCAGTGTAAGACATTTTATTGTGCACTCCATTTTTGTGTCTTCTGGTATTTCAGCCATGTCAATATATTATTACATATTCTCCCCTTCAAAAATTTAAATTTAAAAAAGAGGTTTTATCAGTTTTCTGTGATCCCAAAAACATGAAGGTCTGAGCTATCATCGACTGCTTTTGGATCTCAAGCTAAATCAAGTATTCATACAAATCAGTCACCCAATCCCTAACCACAGTAATAAACTCACTTTGGAAATCTATTTCCATCTACTAAAGTAGGGGTTCTTAACCAGGGGTCCATGGAAAGATTTCAGGGGGTCTGTGAGCCTAAACTGAAAATTCAAAAAAACATTATACGTGTGGGGACATGTTAGTGCAGGTGTATATTTATTAAATAATACACAGTATAGTGTGGGCTTAGTAAGGGGTTCGTGGTTTTCACCTGAATGGCAAAGATGTCCGTGGAACCAAAAAGGTTAAGAACCCCTGTACTAAAGAGAGCATTGCAAAGGCTGTGGATCTTTGTTTTTCAAAAAACTCTGCTTATACATAGGCATTTTCTGTTCATTTATTAGCTTCTCATATGTATGATCACCTAAGGAAAAAAATTCTACCTTCAAAAATTACATTGCTCTAGGGATAACACATGACCCAAAAAGTTCTTTAATTACAGCCTTTGAAAATGGATGGAAATGTTTTGTCAAGGCTGAATATCTCAGAGTCACAATGCATTTCCAAATCAGTTTGATAACTTTCATAGAGATACAGAAAGTGATAAGTCATAATATTAGAAAGTACTTTTTTTTTTTTTCTCAGTGACCTAACTGACTGCAGGAGAAAAGGGATATTTTTAGACTCTGCAGAACAATAATGAATCAAATGACTGGTGATAGGCAAAGCATATGCGTTCATCTCCTCTTTTTGAGATGCCTTTAAAATGATAGCACAAGAATTAGAAATAACCTAAAATCACTTTAAAGAGAGTCAGAGGGGCTCATTAGCAGATTGAGCGATTTCAGAAAATTCCATAAGACAGAAGACAGGAAAGACTGACAGATGAGGGCAAACAGAGCAAACTATAGTCCAGGATAAACATTTTACTTCATGGGGAAATACTAGGGATATCTCGGCTAAGATCAGGAACAAGCCCTGGTGGCCCACCATATGCATTTCTATTTGAAAAAGCCCCTAGCTAATAGTGGCCTGTAGGCACATTCCTTCCCATTTTTTTCGCCCCGAGCATAGGTAAGCATTCACTGGAGACAGTGTGGCTAAAGTATGTGAATTTTATGGCATCTGGCTTGGCCCACTGGCTACTATATATATACCTGGTCCTGGCATGGAGGGAGCAGTGTCCATCCCCTACAGCACACGCAATAGAGTTGTCCTTAGACCAACTCTCTGTGTTGGCTGTGGACTGAGACCCACTGGCCATGGGGGACCAACACCCACTAGTGAAGCTGACCTCTACGTGAGTCGGCGTTCCATACAGACAGGGCCTGCGGCAGTCCTGCTTTTTTTAGCACTCTAGACCCCTGTAAAGCATAGAATGGGTTGGGACCCTAGAAATGCAGTTCCTGGTGGCAGGCAGTATTGTGCTCTTGCTACCCTTCATATGGTTAGACTCCTCCCATGGGGGAGATAATAGGCGTCTCCCTCTCTGATGGACAATTTGGAGCAGCAAGCATGGAGCAACAAATATTTATTCTGAAAAATTACTATATTTTCCACATACACAAAAAGCTCAAGAATGGCACTGTTTTACATTTCTGCAGATCTCTCTAATGTCTGGCTGAATAGACAAATAGAATTTCAAGTGAGTGACAGGTTCACTTCATTTTTGGAAAAATGTCTACCAAATGCCCACATCTAAACAACCATGGTTTGAATTTCAGTGGTTATTTCAAGTAAAAATGGTGTTCCATGAAAAAGGCAGCTAGTTCAGTTCACAATTCAATCATATCACTTCTTGTGTAAAGATAACCAGCACATTTTAATATGCAGCAGAAGTGGTTTAGGTGTATGCAGTATACTGAAAAACTCGGCTAGTGTTTTCCCCAGCTCCTGGGAGGTAACCATCAGTGATAGGTGTGTGTTGTGTTCTTCATGATGGGCCCAGGACCACACCTGATAGTTGCAGGGTGGGGCCAGTCGCACCTGCAGTCCTAGGGTTGGGACCAGCTACACCAAAAAAGACCAGCCATGTGATTATGGGATCGGGGCTGAGCCAGTCATGTCAGCACAACCTCCAGAACCTCTGGGAGGGGAGGAGGTCTGCAGATTGAGTTCAGCCACATGTGCACTGATGCCACCAATCACACCTACGTAATGACACCCCATATAAACTCAGAACACTGGAAGCTCTGCTGACTTTCCATGACTGAGAAGACGCATCGCTATGCTGGGAAGGTGACACGTCTGACTTCACTAGAAGAGGAAAGGACAAAGGAAGCTGCATTTAAGACCCTCCCATATTTCATTATACCCATCTCTTCCTTTGGATTCTTATTTGTATCATTTTATTATAGTAAAGCTATAATCATAAGTATAGTGCTTTCAGTGAGTTCTGTGAGTCACCATAGAGAATTATAGAACCCAGGAAATAGCGGGAACCCCCAAATCTGTAACCAGTTGGTCAGAAGTATGGCCCCCAGAACATGCACAGTGCCCCAAGGGCCATCCTGTGGGGTCTAACCTTCTGCGCAGAGTCAGAATTGTATTGAGTAACTGCAGTATTTGCAGTTGGTGTCAGAAGCTGTAAGAAGTTGCAGAACTTGCAACCTTAGTAGTGTATTTCCCATTTCTCATTTCTTCACACAGAAAGGTAAAACTATGTGTAATCAAGGGTCGAGATTTACTAAAATTAATCAATTGCTCTGCTTCATCAACAGCACTCAAATGTAACTGGCATTCTTTTAATTGCATCTCCCCCCACCCCCACCCCCCATGAGATGGCTCCCTCATCTGTTTGCTGGTTGTTTTTGTTCCTTGTTTTTGCTCGTTGTTTGCACTCATTGTCTGCTCGTTGTTGTTTTTTTGCTCGTTGTCTGTTTTTTCTTTAGGAGGCACCAGGAACCAAAACTGGGACCTCCCATGTTTTTGCTCATTGTTTCTGCTCGTTATCTGCTCATTTTTGCTCGATGGCTGCTTGTTTTGTTTTGTTTTTTCTAAAGATTTATTTATTTACCTTATCCATTTTAAACTCCCCCTTCCCCATTTGCTGTTTTGTGTCCACTCACTGGGCAATTCTCTGTATCGGTTTCCTGCCATCTCTTCTCATCGTCCTCCTCCAGTCTTCACCAGGATTCGATCCTGAAGACCTCTGATGTGGGAGAGAGGTGTCCTGCCACCTGCGCCACCTCGGTTCCTGGTTCTCGGAGCATCTTGTCTTGTCTCTCCCCCTCGTCTCTCTCCAGTTACGTCACCATCTTGCTGCATGGCTCCCAGGGCCTGGAGGCTCACCGGCACACAAAGCCTGGCAGCCCATGCGCCTTCTATATATATATTTTTTATTTTACCGGGAGGTCACGGGGATTGAACCCAGGTCCCTCCATATGGCAGATGGACACCCAACCATTTGAGCCACATCCGCCCCCCTACTTGTTTTGTTTTTGCTCATTGTCTGTTCATTGTTTTTGCTCATTGTCTGCTTATTTTTGCTCCATGGCTGCTTGTTGTCTGCTCATTGTTTGTTTTTCTTCTTTTGGAAGCACCCGGAAACTCCCATGTGGGAAGCAGGAGCTCAACTGCTTGAGCCACAGCCGCTCCCCTAACTGCATCTTTTTAAATGAATTATGGTGAAGAATACAATGACAGTAGCACAGTTTGGTGTCATTGACTTGATACAAGCTAATGCACCAGCACTTTTGCCTACTATTGCTTTTGCATCAGCAGTAAACAATCAACATAGGGGAAAGGCACATAACGTTATATTGCTGTTAGGTACAGTTTTCATTTTACAAACCCCTAAGGGATTTGGGAGCACCCAGTTGTCCCTGAACAGTACTTCAAATACCCCTTGTTTAAACCGTTCTTGGTCCTTCCCATTTCCATAAATTTTGGAATCTGCTTCTCAATTTAAAGAAACCCACACACACAGAGGGAACCCTGCTGAACTTTTGTTTGAAATTGTATTGAATTTTGGATCAAGGTGGAGAAAACTGACATACTTTCACATTGCCATGATTTCCTCAGCAACACTTTACAGTTTTCAATGCAGAGGTGTAACACGTCTTTCTTTAGATTAATTCCTAGGTGTCTGGTGTCTTCTAATGACACTGTAAATGATATCTTTTTAAATTTAGTTTTCTAATTGGCCCCTTCTTCACACCACATATATATATAGTGTGTATACACACATACACATAAAAGACCTAAACAGGAAAGGTGAAACAGCAAAACTCCTAGAAGAAATCATAGGAGAACACTTTAAGAATCTTAGGAAATCTTGCCTATTTTAAGGCAGTGACTACTTGGACTCATTTTTGACTGGGTGCTCTTTCTAGCAAACTACTCTTACTATTGTTTCCTTCTGCTCCTTCATCCACATCAAACAAATCATGTACAGTTGTCAACTTCCCAAGAAGTAATTTTTCTGGCCTTAATTTAAATGTTTCTCCTCCCACTGCTTCATCGTTCATGTTCCAACTATATTTCTCACACACGTAAAAAACACCAACCAACCTAGAAAGAAGGAAAATGTCGACAGATACACTGAAGAGTAAGCACTACTTAAAAAGAGAGTACTGTAGCTCCTCTGCCACTCCAGGAAAATCCCAGCAATATGCAGCCAAAATCCAACTACAAATGTACAGAAGATTAAAAAAGAAAAATGCATTCATGATACACTTTCTGTCTTGCTCATCTTCTCCAGTAGGCAGAGGGAACCAAACCCAGGACTTCCCATGTGGTAGGGGGAAGCTCCATCACTTGAGCCGCATCCGCTTCCCAAAATCATTTTAAATATGTACTCCTAAGATTAGAAAAAGGTCTGCTATCAAATTTTATTAGTTTACTACTTTATTACTTGTGGGGAAAGGATGAAGAAGACTTTTCAACAGATTTTCATCTATGTTCTCTTCAGGAGAGCCAGCCATGTTGTCAGGCAAGAAAGGAGATTAAAAATGAACACAAAATGGCATTTTCTCTCTCTGATGCCCAAATGTGCAAATTTTTAAATAATACCCTTTTACCCATTAAATCTAATATGTGTGTTCATTTCAGAAACAGTGTTAATACATAAAAGTATAAAGATGAAAATCGATTGCATTTTCTGACATTGAAACAATTCTACAATGAACATCCCAATATATGCATTTCTACAAACTTGCCTGTGAACTTGTATAAGATAAAGTCCTAAAAGTGGAATTTCTGGGCCAAAGGATATGCACACATTACAACTTGACTGATTTTTCTTACTATAATAACACTTTAGAGTATAGAAGAGTATCTATTCCCCTACCCTCACCAATACTGAGTATTGATACAAGAACTTTATTTTCCTCCCTCAAATAATTCTATTTGACTAAAAACTTCTATTTCATCTTCCTTTCTCATGATTTCTGTACACTGCTCACATAATCATTTTGTTTGGTTAAAAACTATATATACATAAATAAAGGCTCCCTATTCTCTGCCTAGTCCTCCATGTAAAATTTTGATGTTGACTTAGAATAAGTCACTCTCCCAGAGAGTCCTGAGGGGAGCTCATGATTCCACGTACCAAATCTTTATGACATAAACAGAGAAAAGACAAAAAAAAAAAGCCTAAATTTTCACTTAAGGTCAACTGTGATCAAAGACAGATTGTTCTATTATCAATTGATACACATATCTATTTGATATACAAGTTTAAAATTCTGAATGGCTAAAGAAATAAAATTGTGAATGGCTATTATGAATAGAAAATACAGAGTGGCTTATACCATTCTACATTCCCACCAACAGTGGAAAAAATGTTCCTATCTCTCCACAACCTCTCCAACACTTTTAGTTTTCTGTTTTTTTGATAGTGGCTGTTCTAATAGGTGTGAAATGATATCTCATTGTAGATTGTATTTCCCTAATCACCAGTGATATTGAACTTTTTGTGTGTGTGTGTTTTGCCATTTGTATGTCTTCTTTGGACAAATGTCTATTCACGTCTTTTGCCCGTTTTTCAATCAAGTCATTTGTCTTTTTGTTGTTGAGTTGTAGCACCTTTTTATATACCATGAATATTAAAACCTTATCAGATATATGATTTCCAATGCTTGCTCATGCTTTGGGTTTAAGATCCAAGAAACCATAATCTACTACAACATCCTAAAGATGTTTCCCTACATTTTCTTCTAGTAGTTTTATGGTCCTGACTTTGATATTAAGTCTTTGATCCATTTTGAATTGGTTCTCATATAGGGAGTGAGAATAAGAGTCCTCTTTCATTCTTTTGGTTATGGATATCCAGTTCTCCCAGCATTATTTGTTGAAGAGACTGTTTTGTCCCGTTAGCATGGATTTGGTAGGTTTGTCAAAAAACAAGTTGGCTGTAGAGGTGAGGGTTTATTTCTGGACTCTCAATTTTTATTTTATTCCACTGATCAAGGTATCTATCTTTATGCCAACACCATAATATTTTGACCACTGTACCTTTGTAATAGGTTTCAAGGTCAGAAAGTGAAAGTCCTCCCACATCAATCTTCTTTTATAGAATGCTTTTGGCTATTCGGGTACACTTTCCCTTCCAAGTGAATTTGGTAACTGCCTTTTCTATTTCTGTAAAGTAGGCTGTTGGAATTTTGATTGGTATTGCATTGAATCTATAAATCAGTTTGGGTAGAGTTGGCATCTTCACAATATTTAAGTCTTCCAATCCATGAACACAGACTGTCTTTCCATTTGTTTAGGTCCTCTTTGATTTCTTTTAGCATTATTTTGTAGTTTTCTGAATATAGGTCCTGTACTTTGGCTAAATTAATTCCTAGGTATTTGAGTCTTTTTGTTGCTATTGTAAATGGAATTTTTTTTTCCTGATTTAATCCTCAGATTGTTCAATACTAATATACAGAAACATTACTCATTTTTGCATGTTGAACTTGTATCCTGCCACTTTGCTGAACTCATTTATTAGCTCAAGTTGATTTGTCACAGACATTTCAGAATTTTCTAAATATAGGATGTCAGCTGCAAATAGTGAGTTTTACTTCCTCTTTTCCTATTTGGATGCCCTTTTTCCCCCTTGGCTAATAATTGCTGTAGCTAGAACTTCTAGCACAATGTTGAATAACAATGGTGACAGTATTCATCCTTGTCTTATTCCCAATCTTAGAGGGAAAACTTCCAACCTTACTCCATTGAGTACGATGTTGGCGGTGGGTTTTTCATATATGTTTTTTACCATATTGAGGAATTTTCCTCCTATTCCCATCTTTTGAAGTGTTTCTGTCAAAAAAGGATGCTGGATTTTGTCGAATGCCTTTTCTGCACTGATTGAGGTGACCATGCGGTTTTTGTCCTTCAATTTGTTGATGTGGTATATTACATTAACTGATTTTCTTATGTTGAACCAGCATTGCATACCAGGAACAAACCCTACTTAGTCATGGTGTATAATTATTTTGATTTGCTGTAGGATTCTATTTGCAAGTATATTGTTGAGAATTTTAGCATCTATGTTCATTAGAAAGATTGGTAATTTTCTTTTCTTGTAGTATCTTTATCTGGCTTTGGTATTAGGGTGATGTTAGCTTCATAAAATGTGTTGGGTAATCTTCCCTGTGCTTTAATTTTTTAGAAGAGTTTAAACAGGATTGGTGTTAATTCTTCTCGAAATGCTTGGTGGAATTCACCTATGAAGCCATTCAGTCCTAGACTTTCTTTGTTGGGAGACTTTTGATGATGAATTCAATCTTCAAATGTGATTGGTTTGTTAAGTTCTTGTATTTCTTATAGAGTCAATGTAGGTTGTGCATTTCTAGGAATTTGTCCATTTCATCTAGGTTGCCTAATTTGTTGGCATACAGTTTTTCATAATATCCTCTTATAATCCTTTTTATTTCTATGGGGTTAGTCTTAACTTGGCCCTTTTCATTTCTGATTTTATTTATTTGTATCTTCTTTTTTTCCTTTGTTAGTCTAGCTAAGGATTTGCCAATTTTATTTATCTTCTCAAAGAACCAGCTTTTGGTTCTGTTGATTTTCCTATTTTTTTGTTGTTGTTGTTCTTAATTTCATTTATTTCTGCTCTAACCTTTACTATCTCTTTAGCATATTCCTCTGTTTGGGCTATTTCTTCCTGTTTCTTTCTTTCTTTCTTTCTTTCTTTTTTTTTTTTTTTTTTTTTGAGCTCTTTCAAAGGATTTATTTGCTACAGAATTGCTTTAGTCCACTGATGAAAGAACTCAGGATTTCCACGTTTAAAAGGGTTTGCTCAGGAAGTGGATGTGGCTCAAGCAATTGGGCTCCCATCTACCATATAGGAGGTCCAGAATTCGCTTTCCAGGGCCTCCTGGTGATAGGAAAGGTGGCCCATGTGGCAAGTTGGTCCAAGTGGAGAGATGGCCTGGCAGAAAGCTGATGCAACAAGATGACACAACGAAAAGAGACAGAAGAGAGACAATAAGAGATGCAGCAGACCAGGGAGCTGGGATGGCGCAAGATATTGAGCAGTCTCTCTCCACTCCGGAAGGTCCCAGGATCGGTTCCCAGTGCCACCTAAAGAGAAGACATGCAGACACAGAAGAACACACAGAGAGCAGACAGCAAGCGCAAACACAATGGGGGTGGGGGATAAAAAATTTTTTAAAAAGGTTTGCATGCTGTTTTATTTTTACAGTGCTTCAACATTCAAAAAACAATTATTTTGCCAGCACTAGGCAGGTCTAGAAGAGGTGAGAAAAAGTTAGAATTTGTAGGACTAGATGTCTGAAAATAGAAAAAAGAAAAGAAAAAAATGAACATTTAGAAATTCCTCATGTGGACAGGTCCTGAGTTGAAATCATCTGCAAAAAGAAGTGCTTTAGGTCAGAAATGCTGTATTTTATAACTACAGATCTAGACTTTGGACTTGACTGGTGAGACTCTCCAGGCACTGAATGAATGACAGGTCAGACACCATTCAGTTGGTCAATTCTGGCATGTGTCCTACCTGGCTTGTATAGTTTCATAAATACCTCTAAAATCCCAAATTCCTGAGTCTCTGGAACCTATTGTCTTAATCTGGTTCCCAATACTTTCAAAAACAAAATGTTTCCCTGAAAGTCCACACATTTAAGTATTTGCTGCTTGTGGACAGATACAGAGAAGTCAAGGAGGAAGGTGAATAAACAATTCAGTGATGTAACTGTGAATCTCTGGGTGGCTTGGGAAGCTGTAAGAAAAGTCCCTTGCTGGCTCTGCACGCGCTGTGCTGCAGAGGTGGTCATCCAGGGCAACATCAACCTGACCGAAGTTGAACCCCAGCTGCTTGATGGGTTTAAACCGCCACTCATCTGCCTCCAGCTCTTCTACCAATCCGGCTAGTTTTCCCATCTGAGCAACCTGCTGATCATGTTTCACTTGGTTAAGTGTAGATGCCACTTAACCTGAAAACAGATTCACAGAGGAATCTCTCAAAGCTGTCTTCTAACATCTCTCTAGGTCCTATGGGGTAGGTGAAAAGGGCTTTCCGTGGTGGGGCAAGGCCTGAGACACTGAAACCAGATCCAGTGACAGAACTTCTGCTGACTCCACCAGCTGAGGAGCAGGATGAAGAGGCAGCTATTTCCTTTCTCGTAGAATCCTCACTTCCTTTAGCGGCTTTGGAGCTTTCTCCCAGAGCCTTTCCCTACAGCCAGCCAGAACGCTCACAACGAAAAAGACAGCCCCATTTTCTTAGTATGGCTTGTAATTTTTTGCTGATGCCTGATTAGGGTGGTGAGTTTACTCTGATGCTCAATTTCTCTCTCTTTCGTAGGTATTTAGTGGCGGGAGGCTGTGTGTTACTGCCGTTCTTTGGTTCTTGGTTCAACCTTTTCTGGGTCTTTAGTATTGTCCCTGTTAGTTGCTCAAATCTGGGCCATAGAACCATTAATGGGTTGCAGACATGCTTCCAAGAGCCTTGGGGCAGGAGGCTGTAAAGGCTGGAGAAATTCACTCTTACTTTATTTTTTATTTTTTATTTTTAAAGAAGCTTTAGATTACATAAATGTTACATCAAAAATGTAAGGGATGGGGAGCTAATGTGGCTCAGTGATTGAGCACCAGCTTCCCACATATGAGGTCCAGGGTTTCGGCCCTGGTACCTCAGAAAAGAAAAAAAGGGGAAAAAAATAGGGATTCCCATGTACCCCACCCCTTCCCCCACCTTCCCACATTAACTACATCTTTCATTTGTGTGGTTCATTTGTCACAATTGATGAACACATTGAAGCATTGTACTAACCATGTACTATAGTTTATATTATAGTTTATACTTTGTACCACACAATTTTATAGGTTTTGACAAAATGTATAATAGCCTGTATCTGTCATTGCAATGTCATGCAGAACAATAACAATGTCCCAAAATGCCCCCATGTTGCACCTATTCTTCCTTCTCCCTCCTCTCAGAACCTCTGGTGGCCACTGCCTTTGTATCAATGATACAAGTTCTTCCATTACTAGAAAAATAAGTCTACTTTAAGTCTATAGTTGCTTTTCCCCCTTATGTTTGTTCATTTCTCAATCTTGAGGATTTGAGGGTGATGCCCACACTGCCTCTGATTGAGAGGGGGCTTCGATCCCACAGGGCAGATGAACGGAACTGTATTGCTTGCAGTTGCAGATACTCTCTGTTTGATGGGACTGGCGTTGTCCATCATCATTCTTTTGCTGGTTGTCTTGGGTGAGTCCAGTGAACTAGAGTAGGTGTTGGCTGTAACTCGGCTGGATTCAAGGCTCAACCAGCATATGAACAGACTGAAGATTTAAGTCTCTGGGACACATATTTAACAAGTATAGCACTAACTATAGATTCAAGAATGTTAAAGTAGCCTGTAAAAATGCACGTTTTCATAGTGGAGACATAGTCAATTATTTTTGTGCATTCTGATATTCCTTGTACTCTTATATTTAAGAAAGTTTTATTTTCCCCATATAGTTTTTTAAAATATTTTTTTATTGAAGTACATCATTCGTACATGAACATACATAAACAGTAATTAAATGGGAAGCGGCTGTGGCTCAATCAGTAGGGCTCCCGTTTACCATATGGGAGGCCCCGGGTTCGGTTCCCGGGGCCTCCTGGTGAAGGCAAGGCCCGCCCGCACGGCGTGGTTGGCTGACCCAGCGAGCACAGGCAGCAAGGTGGGGATAAATGAATAAATAAATAAAATCTTAAAAAAAAAAAAAAAAAAAAAAACAGTAATTAAATAGTAATGGTTGTGAACTTAGAAAATAAACATGCATAACATCATACATGGGTCCCATACATCATCCCTCCACCAACACCTTGCATTGTTATGAAACATTTGTTACAAACTATGCAAGAGTATCATCAAAATATTACTACTAACTATAGTCCATATCTTACGTTTGGTGTATTTTCCCCCAACCCACTCTATTTTTTAAAAATATATTTTTATTACAGAGGTTGCGAACTTACAAAACAATCATGCACATGTATAGAACTCCAATACAACACCTTTTCACCAACAGACAGGTTATGAGATAATATCATCAGACTATTACCACCAACCAGGGTACATAACATACATTTGGCACACTTTTTCTATATTCCCCATGCCTCATTATCAACATGGAACCATTAATGGGTTGTGGACATGCTTCCAATAGCCTTGGAGAAGGAGGCTGTAAAGGCCGGAGAAATCCACTCATACTTTTAAAAAAATTTTTTTATTTTATCTTTGGCATTGATTTATACCCTTATTTAAATTTCCTCAAATGCATTTCCTTGATCCGCCACCAGATAGCACACTTTAGCAGCCCTCTCACTTCAAAGTCTGCTGGGAGTGTGTTTGCTGTAACACAGGCGAGAACAATGTGACAGAGGATCCTGCCTGGAGGCTGTTCAGAGTGTCACATTCAAACTTCCTCAGAGGCTGTTCTCCAACCTTTGTTGGCAGCTCCCTTCCTTTTCCCAGGTAGGAAATAATTCCACTCTCCTCTGCATCCTCAATAACCCAGTCTGGGTCAGCAGGGAGGGTGATCGAGGGGGTCAGATTTCTTTAGTCCTGTGTGTGCTCCCATGACAAACAATGGTTTGGCCCCTCCAGGCCCAGAAGGGCTCATGGGACACAGCGGACCAATTTGTAGCCCAAAAGCTGAATCAGCCTTAGGCTGCAACCCTCTCTCTCCCATTTCCTGGGGAGGTAGATCCCTGTAGCCCCCATCTGTAATTGTCTGCTGTTATAGTTGAGGAAGAGAGCTGGCAACTACATCTGCAGCTTCTCTCACAGTCTTTCTGTCAAGATTTTTTTCCTGTGCCCCTCTCTCTACTGGGTGGTGTCCATCCTTCTCCTGGTGTCCTAAACCCTAGAATATTTTTTTCCAGGCCATTTCTGCCTGTCCTCTAGGTATTTTTCCAGGAGAGAAGAGAGTTGCATGTCTTTCTAATCCACCATCTTTCCGAAGTCACTCAAGAATATTTTTTAATAGTATCCATCCTACCGGGAGTGAAGTGGTATCTCATCATAGTTTTAACTTGCTTTTCTCTAATAGCTAATGATGTTGAGCATCTTTTCATCTTCTTATTGCTCACATGGATACCTTCTTTGGAGAAATGCCTATTCAAATTTTTGGCCCATTTTTCAATTGGGTGATTTGTCTTTTTGTTGTTGAATTTTAAGAGTTCTTTATATATTCTGCATATTAAACCTTATGGTCTCCAAATATTTTCTCCCATTCTGTAGGTTCTCTTTTCACTTTCTTGATACTGTCCCTTTGATGCAGAAAAGTTAATTTTGATGAAGTCCATTTTTTTTTCCTTTTTTTGCTCACATTTTTAGTATAAAATCTAAAAATCCATTGCCTACTACAAGGTCCCAAAGATATTTTCCTAAGTCTTCTTGTATGAGTCTCATAGTAATAGCTCTTACATTTTGTTCTTTGATCCACTTTGAATTAATTTTTGTATATAGCAACAGGTAAGGCTCCAGACTCATTCTTTCAGATAAAAGACTTGAATAGATATTTTGCCAAAGAAGATATACAAAAGGTCACTAAGCACATGAAAAGATGCTCAAAATCATTAGCCATTAGGGAAATGCAAATAAAAACTACAGTGAAAATACCATTTCACACCAACCAGAATGGCTATATTTTAAAAATAATAAAAATAATAAGTGTTGAGGATACAGAGAAACAGGAACCATAGTACATTCTTGGTAAAAGGTAAAATGGTGCACCCACTGTGAAAATAGTTTGGCAGTTCCTCAGAAAGTTAAACATAGAAGTACCATATGACCTCGCAATTCCACTCCTAGGTATATGCCTAAAAGAATTGAAAACAGGGACTCAAACAGATATTTGTACACCAATGTTCATCACAGCATTATTCACAAAAGCCAAAAGGTGGAAGCAACCCAAGCGTCCACCATGTGGTATAAATGTGGTATATCTATACAATGGAATATTATTCCAGTGCTGGTACATGCCACAACATGGATGAACCTTGAAGACATGTGAAATGAAATAAGCCAGACACAAAAGGAAAAATATTATATGATTTCTCTTATATGAAATACTTAGAATAAGTAAATTCATAGAGACAGAAAGTAGAATGGTGGTTACCAGCATTGGGTGGAGGAAGAAATGGGGAATAATTGCTAACCAAATATGAGTTTTGGTTTGGGGTGATAAAAATATTCTGGAAATAGTCATGAAAGTTACACAGTATGGTCAACATACTTAATGTCAAAGAATTGTCACTTGAAATGATTTTTTTTTTAATCACACATTTTACCACAACTAAAAATAAACTTTTTTTTTTTTTTTAAGATGAAGAATGTAAGGCTTTATCTGAAGCACTCTGCCATTAAGAGCCTGCAGGAACACGAGGTACACTTATGGCTTTAAGGCCTATTCTGTTACTGACATTAAAGTCAGGTTCTGGAATAGCTTCTCTGGCTTTTTTTTTTTTTTTTTTTTTTTTTTGAGGTACATGGGTACACTGAACCGGGGATCTTGTATGTGGGAAGCAGGCGCTCAACCACTTGAGCTATATCCACCCTCCGGACTTTTTTAAAAAGCATGTCAAGGTTAAACAAGGACATGTTTTTTAACATGGATGTAATGATTTCTCTACTACCACTCAATTCTCTTAACCAGATACTTCTTTTGTGTCTCCAAAGCTTGAAGAACAAATTATCAGGTCCCAAAGCCTTTACTGTGGGACAAATTAAGACCAATAATCAGCAGGTACAGAAGGAAATGTTTTTAAGACATGCTGAAACAGAACTTCAAAGGGTGTGGTCCAGATCCCACAGATGGCAAACAAGAAAAGATTGGCTCTTTCTAAATATGACTGACTAGTTGCACAAGAGGTTGGAAAGAGGCAGTAATTATTATAGGTACCAATGCTATAATTAGAAGTTTTTAGCAAGCTAGGCTCTGTGCATCCAAGATGTAGAAAAACTATGTTTCACTATCTGTATATCAGTTATAACAAAGGTACCATCCACATATAAAAAGGTATTAATATATTGTGTAATATATTGTATGATTAAAAAAAAAATTATATGTATCCATTACATTTAATTGAGAAATGTATATATTTATTCATCTGTGTTTACTTTTTAGTTTTTAATTGTTTATATTTTCAATTATTAAATGTACAAAATAAAGTTAAAAAAAAAAAAAAAAGGTATTAATAGAGGAAAGAGGAAAAGGGGAGGATGTTGGGTATAAGAGAGTCCCCTGTATTCTGTATGTGACTTTACTGTGACCTAAAACTTCTTTGAAAACAAAATGAAGAATAGTAAGACACTGGGGAATAAATGGAAGAAAAATGCCACTGTACAGACGGGACACCAGATATCACAGTGATGAAAGGCAAAATGTCAAAAAAACTTTTTAAAATATTTTTCATTATTTTTTAATATCCCGATCTTTTAATTTTAGTTTAGTTTTAGTTTTTTTTTATTTTTATGTATTTTAGCTCTTATATTTAAACTTATCAATATTATTTCATTTTCCTATTAATGGCTATTTTAATGGCTTCATTTTTGAAGACGCTTTGGATCACAGAAGGGTTACAACTGCGGCAGCGGAGGATCACTGGTGTGGGAGATCTATGATGGGGGATACATGGGAGGAAGTTCACCTGAGCATACATATAAGGTATAGAAAAATGTTCAAATGTTCATAGGACATTGTCACTGTGGGTGGAGACTCACACAATAACCGAGAGAATATTGAATACCCAATCTGGAGAGCTCTGCCACATTCTCTAATGGAGCAGCAACATTCCCCCAAGTGCAGGGGCAAGGACTGGCGAAGGAGGATGATCCACTGATGGGCCCTTGGTATTGACGACTATGCTTATGAGCCTTTGCTCTTGAAATTGAAACTTAGCCTATTGTTGTGGGGTACCTAAGAGTTGCCTCCTGAGAGCCTCCTTGTTGCTCAAATGTGGTCTTTCTCTAAGCCAAACTCAGCATATAAATGCATTACCTTCCCCCAAGCGTGGGACATGACTCCCAGGGATGAGCCTCCCTGGCACCGAAGGATTACCACCAAGCACCAACTAGCAATGCAACTGGAAAAAGATCTCAAATAAAAGGGGGGAAAGGTAAAGACAAATGAGTTTATATAGCTAAGTGAGTCAGGAGGTCATCCCAAGGTAACACTTATGCACATCTCAGCAGGATCTCATGGACTGCCAAAGTGAATACTACCCCAAATAGTGGGGCTCCTGAGGGCTCTGGAGACACTCAGGTCCTATGGTCAGGGCAGATAGCTCTGGAGTTTGGTGCCTTGCCAGTGGGCCCTACTTTGGAATTTGTGCTCCTGAAGAGTGACAGAGTTGGACTCAATTATGTCTTCCCTACATATGGCTCATCTGTCCCTTCTATTTAAACCTATACTTTGTACAGAAGTTTGTAGGTGTATGTCCAAGAGACTCAAGTCTTTGGACTGTCCATGTGCCTGCTGGACCTGGAACCTCAGCAGAGTTGCAACACCTACTCTACAGCTCAATGGACTCACCCAGGACAACTAACAAGATGATGATGATGGACAATGACCATCCCAAGGAACAGAGAGAGTGTGCAACTGCAAGCAAGACGGTCCCATCCATCTTCCCCATGGGACATAAGCTTTCTCTCACTTAGAGGTGGAGTGGACATCACCATCCCAGAATCCTCAGGACTGGGGAAAGAACCATGGACTAGAGTGGACTTACTGGTATTCTACTATAGACATATTGTGATTCTAGCAATGGAAGAAATTACAACAATGATGTCGAGCCAGTGGCCACTGGAGGCTCTGTGGGCAGGGAGAGGGAAAAACAGTTGTAATACGGGGGGTTTTGGGGACTTGGGAATCGTCCTGAATGACACTGCAATGACAGGTATAGGCCATTTTATATCATCATATAATATGCAGAACTGTGTGGGAGAGAGTGTAGACTACAAAATGAACTATGGTCCATGCTTAATGGCAAAGCCCCAGGATGTGTTTATCAATTGCAATGAATGTGCCACACAAATGAAGGATGTTTATGTGGGAGGGTGTGAGAGGTATGGGGAGTGGGACATATGGGAATCCCTATATTTTTTGTGTAACATTTATGAATCTAAATATCTTTTAAAAAATAAAAAAAAGTTATTATTAAAAAAAAACAATAAATTATAGATGAGCTATTAAAAAAAAAAAGATATAGAAAAACTGATGTTGGATCATAAAATGCATATCTGTAAACGTAGGTAAGCAATCACCTAATCGAGTAGGTTACTGCCCAGTTCCTACTACATATCTAGCATTTTAACATTATCTTCTAGTACAGCAGTATAATTTATATGCTTAACTATGTTTTTAATTTATTTCTGCCCATATACTCTGAGTATCTAAATAAAAAGAATCATGTGAATAAATAGAAAATCAAGGACCTACCTATTTAACAACAGTTACTGAGTAGCCTACTCTCTATCTCTGATGCTTTTTCTCACGTGTACATTTATTCAATATAATAATGTATATCTGAAGCCAGGCATTCTGGGTTTAATTCCTGAATCTGCCACTTATGAGCTGTGAGATTTTAACAAGTTATTTGACCATTCTGTGCTTCAGTCTCCTCATCTGTAAAATGCGGGTAATAATAGGACCTACTTCATACAGCTGTTTTGAGAATTAAATATGATACATATTAGGCAATGAGAAAAATACCTAGCATAAGTTCAATAATGTTAGAATTTTGTTAAATCAAGTTTAACACAAATGGGCTATATATAATCTGGGTTATATATATGACTGAACAGTCTTTTTTTTTTTTTTTTGTCCAGAATATTTTATTATTGTTTTATAATTGCAAAGTTTGAGCTTTCATTGCATCATATATGAAGTATTAAGAGTTTCTTTGTTCTCGTAGATTCTGTTATAAAAGATACTTCCTAGGAGATCCCTCATTCATGTGAATAAATTAATAGCCTGACTTTAAACATAATCAATAGCAGTCTTATACATACATGACTTGCAGCTGGCAGATGATTAAATTTTATAGTGCTTTATAACATATGGAGCACGTAATCTATTATTAAATGAACTAACTCACTGTGCATGAAGCACACTGCTCCACACACACACAAAAAGGGACTCTCATTGTTCAAAGCGTATCTATTTCACAAATGAGAGGTGCATCACTAACTCTATCAACAAATCAACAACAGTCTGGTTCCTGCTTTCACTCTTCCTGTGACATCAAAAGTTGCCTCTCTGTCCTTTTGAGACGCCTACAGCATCCAGTGAGTACTTAGCACACAGACTACAAAGGACCTCAAGAATGCCTCAGGCAGGTTTTCCCCTATGTTCCATAAAGCACCAAGGAAATTCTGGGCACTTGATAATATCCCTGGGAATAAAATGCCAGTATTCACCAAATTACCCCTTTTGCTGCCAAAGAACAATGGGGCTTCAGTAATTTTCTCCTATTACAGCAGAAATAGATAGGGAATGACTTCAACATTCACAAAATGTCAAGACCACTGCAATGCACACTTGTTCTATGTCAGCATGTGGGCTAGTCTGCACAGCTCCATGTCTTGGCCAGAGACTCTGCCTCTAACCTCATTCAACTGTCTGAAAATGAAAGCTACTGATGAGAAAAGATGGCTCTGCATTACTTCCTCTGAAACCCAACCAACAGCTCCAAAAGTCTCTATTTCTTCCTTGTAATTCAAGGAATTATTACCCTCTAAACTCCTGCAAGCTGGGGACCTTGTCATACTCATCAAGCACTTAAAGTCCCTCACCAGGAATACACTCAGGAAGTGTGTTCAACAGTGACTGAAAGATAGTGCATATTATATAATTTCTATACTCAACAAATGGTGCCTTGATAATTAAATTTTAATATACCCTCTCAGTTCTTAGGAAAGATGAAAAACATCACTCATTTTTTACACTCCAAGCAATCTGTTAAAGGAAACCAACATTACTTGTAAACAGATTCCAAGCTATCAGGAGGGTAAATTATAAATATACTTGCTTGTTTTGGATACATTTTAAAAGCCATTTGTCAGATTCTTATTCTGGCAAGATTCTTAGAACTGGCCCCATAATTTCTTGAGCTTAAAATGCATCTTTATATTCTAGCTTCTTCCAATTAAATAATAACATGCATATGGCTCTTCAGCATTTATTAGTTACATACATCTTTTAGAAAATCTCAAAATATGTTTTTTGTTCCATCTCTTTGAGCAAAAGTTATTAACTTTATTTCCTATTTTTCTTTCTTGAAATACCCCTATTGGTAGGTGTGGCAGATTGAGATTATTTATGAACCCCAAAAAAGAGAAGGATTATGTTTGTAAGCTGGTCTGTTCTACTGGGTGTGATACCCTTGGATTGTATTAAATTCAAAGGTTTTAAGTTTACTTAATTAAATCAATTTAGGGCCTTTGATTCGACCACATCAGTAAGGCATGACTCAGGGTTGAGTCCCCACCCATTTGGTGGGCTGATATAAATGGGCACTCACTAAAGAAGACACAGAAGAAGACAGGAAGAGAGAGAGCTCCATAGACAGAGAAGAGGAGAGAACTTTGATCCTGTGGCCCGGGAAGAGAGATGAGCCATTCGCCTGATAGTTTGCTGCTGAAGAGAACAGAGTAGCTGAGCCCTATGCCAGCCTACAGATGAAACTGGAAAAAGCTGGGCCCATGGGGCCTTAAGAGGAAGAAGGAAGGAGAGACCAGGCAGAGATTGCCCGCCATCTTGCTTCAACATATGGCAACAGACTTTGGTAAGAAAGTACCTCTTATGGTACCTTGAGTTGGACTCTTTAGGGCCTTGTAACTATAAGCTTTTACCCCAAATAAATACCTTTTATAAAAGCCAACAGCTTTCTGGTACTTTGCATCAGCACCCTTTTGGCTGACTAATACAGTGGGTAAAGGACTGTTGTCACATTACCTGGAATGATTAGCAGCAAAGGTCTTAAGTCACACAGAATATACTAACTGTGGCAATCTAAACATATTGCCCACTAAGAAAACCTAAATAATTAAGGGTTCTTTTTAAAGATGCTTCCACATAAAAGATTCTTCCAATAACCACTGGTAGGATAGAGAGACAATATCAAGTTATTTCTTTTTTTTTTTTTTAGAAGCACCAGAGTCCATGGAGGCATTTTATTTGCATGTATGTTTTACATCCCTAGAAAAAGAATCCCAGGATTTTTCCTCCTGTGTGTTTTCGCCTTGCTTCCTCGTGGTCCATGATGCCAGCTGAGGTCGTCAATACAATGAAACCAAACTGATGGGATGGGAGCAGATTATTCTGCCATTTTTCTAGATCTTTGAGTTGCACATCAAATCTGGGACTAATCACCCCACACTTGTTTAACCTCCCTGTGAGGTTCACAACAGTTTTCCCAGCTCTGTGATCATCAATGATTTCAAATTCGCCAATGTAACCATGCTTCATCATCACAGTTAGAAACCTGACGATGACTTTGGAGCACGGCCTGATAAGAACCTGGCGTTTGCCTCTCTTCTCTGCATTGTTGATGCTCTTTAGAGCATCAGCCAGGACGTTCATGCGCACCATTGTGGCGGCACAGAAAGATGGCCGAAAGAGTCAAGTTATTTCTTGATAAGATTTGAAGAAAAAGGATTTTCAGTATCTTCATCACACATTCCCTGCCTTGGAAGACCTCTGTATTCAGTTCACACAAAAAGAACTTTTACACAAAAGTCCTTGGGGTTGGGGGAGGAAGGAAAGGAGGGGAAGCATAGCACCTAATCAGAGCTGTAGGAAGTCTACAATCCTGTTTGAACCTAGAAAGGCAGACTCAGGTTCAAAATCAGCACTGGGGGCTACAGAAGAGGGGGCAATTATTGAAACAAACATTTATACTTTTTTTTTTTTTGAGGTACCGAGGCTGGGATTGAACCTGGTACCTTGTATGTGGAAAGCCAGCGCTCAACCACTGAGCCACACTGGCTTCCCTGAGTTGGTTTTATTGTTTGTTTTGCTTGTCGTTTTTGTTTTTTTCAGGAGGTACCAGGAACCAAACCCACATGGGAGGCGGGCCCTCAACTGCCTGAGCCACATCTGCTCCCCCATTTACACATTTTATTTCAGTATATTAAAGGTCTTCATGACAACAGTGACCAACAGAGAGTGGAATAAAAGAAATTTCTTTAACCTGAGGGGCCTGAAACACTGCATTTCCTCACACCCCCATTGTCCTGGACATACCCCTGCCCACCTGTTCCTTCTATCTGAAATGTGTCCCACACTCCCTTGAAAGATGAGAAAATGCCACCTCCTTCTGAAGTCTTTCTGACCCCAGGGGTCAGAACCAGCCTATTCAAACATTTTGGCTATAACTCCAGGATGAACCTATTACAGGCTGTTCTGGAAAACAGCTTGACTATATTTATGCTTAGATTTTATCACCACAAGTAGGTCATAAGAGACCACCCCCATTCCCCCACAATTCCAAAACCACAAACAAGGGACTGGAATTTTTCACTTCTGTATCTCCACTAATGCACAGAACAGATGCAAGTGAATGCTTTTAATAAAGGATATAAAGTTTCCACCTCAGAGAGCCTGCAAAGAAAATAAAAAGCTAAATATTCTACAAGGTCAAGAGTTATCTGCCTGAGAACCAGATTTTGGGTTCTCACACTTTTGGATTCCAATGACAATATAATTTTTTAGGAATCTTGAGAACACCAGCATTTCCCAAAATGGTGTCTGTCTGACACTGTTGCACAGGACACTAACAGAAACTCAAAAAAGTTGGGAAAGTCAGGATTAAAATAAAGGCAGAATAGCTACTTTATTGCAAAATTTTTGTAGGACTTCAATAAGGTAATATGCACTATAAATTTCCAAGATAAAATTCCAGTATGAGGCCTTTAAGTAAACTAATTTGAGCAAGACATACCGAGGACAATTTGGAAAATGCTTCAAAGAAGAGGTTTTCTTCTGCCACAATATTACTGAGTATTTTAGATTAACTTCAAAAATGTTTACCTGATATGTGTTGCAGGCAGAGATTCATACTGGCGTGACAAAAAGAGTTCCCTATGTTTCAGCTGATGTTTCTGCTTATCAGTCAAGTCAGCCTCAGTTGTGGTTTCTGATTCTTCTTCAATTTCTTCTATACAAATAAAAGCCAAAGAATTCGTTACTACAAATCATATTATCTATTTGGATATTAAGACTGATCAAATCAACATTTTATTCAATATTTTTGTCCAACTAACCAATTTTTTTTTTTTTTAAAGATTTATTTATTTACTTTATCCATTTTAACCCCCCCCTTCCCCATTTGCTGTTTTGTGTCCATTCGTTAGGCAATTCTCTGTGTTTGTTTCCTGCCATCTCTTCTCATCCTTCTCCTCCAGTCTTCACCAGGATTCGATCCTGGAGACCTCTGATGTAGGAGAGAGGTGTTCTGCCACCTGCGTCACCTCGGTTCCTGGCTTTAGGAGCTTTCGGAGCATCTCATCTTGTCTCTCCCCTGTTACGTCATCATCCTGCTGCATGGCTCCCGGGGCCTGGCGGCTCACCGGCACACAGAGCCTGGCAGCCCATGCGCCTTCTATATATATATTTTTAATTTTACCGGGAGGTCCCGGGGATCAAACCCAGGTCCCTCCATATGGCAGACGGACACCCAACCATTTGAGCCACATCTGCCCCCCTCAAACTAACCAATTTTAACTTACATTGTTCACTTGTCACTTCAATTACAATCATAAAATTAAGTTACCTAGGGCCTTAAGGGAAGAATTTTAAGTCCCCTTTAAAACTTGCAAATGGATCACATGCATTTATCTCCTCTTCCCCCATAAAACCACAGGCCTCAGGTAATCCACAGAGGCCTTTGATTTTCAAGCACCAACTGGTGCCACATGCATGCACACACACCCACAGCAACACATTTCTGTTCCTCAAAATTCTAAATTCTTATCTCAGGACCTAGACTTCAAAAGGAATTTAATCAATTTATAATTCCCTAGTTGCAGTAGTTCTTTTGAATGGCATGGGAGTAATAAGTGGTCTAAATGTCAGATCTTTGCAATTTTCAAACTTGTAAAACTCTGAACTGAAAATGAAGCTAAAAAACTGATTTAGAAAAAGACTCACCAGCTCAAAGAAAGAATAAAGTAATTTTAAATTCTTTAAATGTTCTTTTTAATGAACTCCTCCAAGTGAAATACAGCGTTGAAAGTACCATTTACATGCACGTCAAATAACATTTCACCAGTGGAGATCAGTAGTTATTGCTGCACTGGCACTATTAGCAGCAACAAATATCACATAGAAAATTACCTAATTAGGATTTGACAAATTGTTGTCCTGTATCACACAGCTAACTGAATTCTAATGCATGCCCTAAAGAGATAAAACAAAGAAAGAAAAGAGCATCTTTCCTTATGAAGATCAATAACAGGAATACTTCTTCACTGTTGGTGGGAATGCAGGATGGTACAACCACTATGGAGGACTGTTTGGCAGTTCCTAAAGAAGTTGAATATAGACTTGCCACATGACCCTGCAATACCACTACTGGGTATATACCCAGAAGAACTGAGAGCATTGACACAAACAGACATCTGCACACCGATGTTCATAGCAACATTATTCACCATTGCCAAAAGTTGGAAACAACCCAGGTGTCCATCAACAGATGAATGGATAAACAAACTGTGGTCTATTCACATGATGGAATATTATGCAGCTGTAAGAAGAAATGAAGTCATAAAGCACATGACAACATGGATGAACCTGGAGGACATTACGTTGAGCGAAGCAAGCCAGACACAAAAGGACGAATACTGTATGAATGCATTACTATGAACCAAATATATTGTGTAATATATTGTTTGATTCACAAAAAAATTTATATGTATCCATTACATTTAATTGAGAAATGTATATATTTATTCATCTGTGTTTACTTTTTAGTTTTTAATTGTTTATATTTTCAATTATTAAATGCACAAAATAAAGTTAAAAAAAAAAAAGCATGTACAAAGTAATATGTTTATGTTATAATTCTTTTTAAAAACCACTTTACCAAGCTTGGTGAAATATCAAATTTGCTACATTCTAAAACTTGTAAAAGTTTTAGGCTGGTACTATGTAGTGATAGAAGAAATTGATTCCAAATTATTTACTCTATTCCCTTTATACAGTTGGAAAAGTTTCAGTACACATAGTTTATTAACAATAAGGCAGTGGGGACAGGGAAGGGAGAAAGGGAACAGAAGGAAACTGTACAAAGAGATTGCTTGAAGTTTTAAGGATCAATATAAATACGGCTATACTTAGATATTCAGTTTTGGCTATATGTACCATATACATTTCAAAGTTTAAACTGCAGGATGAGAAAGAAGCCAAGGCCAAAAATGCTCAATGAGGACAGTTATGCATACAAGCTGAAAAGGGGTTGGAAAAGGCTACCACAAACAACATCCAGGAGGCAGGGGTCAGAGAAAATATCACACTAGCAGACCAGAATGCCTCAGCATCCATGTGGTCTCAGCAGAAAGTTACAATCAGTGACTCAGGCAAAACTTTAGAGACTAGCCATGTGACATGTACAAGCTCAGAAAAGGCAACTGATTAATCAAGAGACCTAAGCAACGAGGGACAGAACCCAGGGAAGGAGAAGCCACTGCAGATTCTATGTCTTTGAACCTGGGTTATTTTCAGAACAGATCTAAATTAGGATTCCTGAATTTGGGGAGGGTGGGGGAGTATCCTCTATGGGTAATTCTCAAGTATCCTCAGGTTTCTTTCTTTTTTTTTTTTTTTTTTTTGAGGTACCGAGGCAGGGGATTGAACCTGGGACTTCATATGTGGGGATCCAGTGCTCAATCACTGAACCACATCAACTCCCCTGAGTTGGTTTTTTTGTTTGTTTGTTTGTTTTTTTGGAGGTACCAGGAACTGAACCCAGGACCTCTCATGTGGGAAGCAGGCACTCAACAAGCTACATCTGCTCCCCAGATTTCTATTTTAATGAAATACCAACTCATAGTGTTAAGACATTATCTGGTATAGACCTTAAAGAAAAGCAGATGATAAAAAAATGTATCCATAGCTGCATTTAACAAGTGTTTGTGGAAAATTATCTGACTAAAAATAGCTCAGTATTGATGTAACTCAAACCTGCCTGGTAATAAATAAGAAAAAAGAATCCTCTAAAAGACTAATAAGCAATTCAGAGAAAACTGGGTTTTGTAAAAAGTGAGATTTCAGGAACTATCTGAATAAAGAGAAAACAGTTTGATAGTCTAAAAGGCAAATGATGAATATATAAAAATCAATTGTAACAGAATAAAAGACAAACAAAACAATTATAAGAAAAATCTATTGTAATTCCATACATTGGCAATGAACAATCTGAAAATGAAATTAAGAAAAGAATTCCATTTACAACAGTTAATGGGATTAATTTAGGAATAAATTTAACATGGACTAGAAGACTTAATACTGTGAAAATGGCAATACTTTCCAAAGTAATCTATAGATTCAACACGATCCCTATCAAAATCCAAGCTGGGGGAGGCAGATGTAGCTCTGTGGTTGAGCGCCTGCTTCCCATGTATGAGGTCCTGGGTTCGATCCCTAGTACCTTCTAAAAAAATAAAATCCAAGCTGGCCTTTTTACAAACATTGATAAATTGATCTTCGAATTCATATGGAACTGAAAGGGCCCCAGAACAACCAAATGACCTTGAAAAAGAAAAGTAGAGTTGGAGAACTTACTCACACAGCACAATTTCAAAGCTTACTTCAAAGTTACAACAATCAAGACTGGGTGGGGAGGCGGCTGTGGCTCAATCAGTGGGGCTCCCGTTTGCCATATGGGAGGCCCCGGGTTCGGTTCCCGGGGCCTCCTGGTGAAGGCAGGCCCGCCCGCACGGCACGGTTGGCTGGCCCGGCGAGCGCAAGCAGCAAGGAGGGGATAGATGAATAAATAAAATCTTTAAAAAAAAAAAAAAGAAAAGACTGGGTGGTACCAGCATTAGGATAAACATCAAAGGAACAGAATTGAGAGTCAGGAATTAAACCTATACATTCATGGTCAATTGATTTTTGACAAGGGTGACAAGAATGGTCTTTTCAACAATTATGGCTGGGACAAATGGATAACCATATGCAAAGGAATGAAGTTGGACCCCTATCTCATACCAAATATAAAAATTAATTCAAAATGGATCAAAGACCTAAATACAGGAGCTAAAGCTATAAAACTTGTAGAGGAAAACATGGGTGTAAATCTTTGTGACCTTGGAATAGGCAATGATTTCTTAGATATGTCACAAAAAGTATCAGCAATCAAGGGAAAAATAATAATAAACTGAACTTCAACAAAATTAAAACCTTTTGTGAAAAATATATGCAAATCATATATTTAGAAATTATCTAGTATCTAGTATCCAGGATTCACATTTTTTTAAAACTTACAACTCCAACAATAAAAAGACAAATAACCTAATTCAAAAATGTGCAAAGAATTTGAATAGTTCTCCAAAGATACACAAAAGCACATGAAATGATGTTCAACATCATTAATCCTACAAATTGAAACCACAATGAGATACTGCTTCACACCCACAAGGAAGGCTTTAACCAAATAAAATGAATAATAAATATTGGGAAGGATGTAGAAAAATTAGAACAATCATAAATTGCTGGTATTAATATAAAATAGTGTAAACGCTTAGAAAAGTTTGACTGTAATTTCACTCTTAGGTATTTAACCAAGAGAATTGAAAACTTATGCCCACACAAAAACTTGTACACAAATATTCAAAGCAGCATTATTCATAATAGGTGAGAAAAAAAAAAAAGTAGGATAAACCCCATCCCATAAAGCAAAGACAACTGCAAGCAAAACAGTTCCTTCCATCTACCCCATTAGATCTAAGCCCCCTCTCAATCTAAAGCAGAGCAGGCATCACCATCCCAAAATTCTCAAGACTGAGGAATGAACAAACAAAGGGGGTAATGCAACCATGGACCAAAGAAGACTTATTATTGCAGTAATGGAAGAACCTGTAACATTGATATAAAAATAGTGGTTACCAGAGGTTCTAAGGGGAGGCGGAGGGAAGAAAAGATAGAATACCGGGTATTTTTAGGGCACTGCAATTGTTCTGCATGATACTCAATGATGGATATAGGCCATTATACACTTTTTCAAAACCTATAAAATTGTATGGTGCAAGTGTAAACCATAATGTAAACTCTAGACCATGGCTAGTAGCAATTCTTCAATATATGTTCATCAACTGTAACAAATGTACCACACTAATGTAAGATCTTATTAACAGGGGAAAATGTGAAAGGGGAGCAGGTGGGGTATATGGGAATTCCCTACATTTCCGATGTAACCTTTCTGTAATCTAAAACTTCTTTTAAAAGTTAAAAAAAAAAAAAAAAAGTGGAAACAACACAAATGTCCATCAACTGATAAAGGGATAAACAAAATATAATATATCTATACAATGGAAGATTATTCAGCTATAAAGAGTAATGAAGTTCTGATTCATGCTTTGACTTAGATGAACCTTGAAAACATGCTAAGTGAAAGAAACCAGACACCAGAAATCAGACATAAAAGGCCACATATGAAATGTCCAGAATAGGCAAATTCATAGTCATGAAGAAGATTAAAGGTTACTAGTGGCCAGGGAAGAGTGACTACTCATGGCTATAGGGTTTCTTTATGGGGTGATAAAAATATCCTGGAATTATATAATGGTGATGGTTGCACAGCTTTGTGCACAAACTAAAATCCACGGAATTATATACCATATAGAGGTATACTATATTGTACATGAATTATACCTCAACTTTTTAAAAACCTAGTCTGGCAAAAACAATTTTAAAAGCAAAAGGTCGGGGGCGGATGTGGCTCAAATGGTTGGGCGTCCGTCTGCCATATGGAGGGACCTGGGTTCAATCCCCAGGACCTCCTGGTAAAATAAAAAATATATATAGAAGGCGCATGGGCTGCCAGGCTCTGTGTGCTGGTGAGCTGCCAGGCCCCGGGAGCCATGCAGCAAGATGATGACATAACAGGAGAGAGACACAGGGGAGAGACAAGACGAGATGCTCCGAAAGCTCCGAAAACCAGGAACTGAGGTGGTGCAGGTGGCAGAACACCTCTCTCCTACATTAGAGGTCTCCAGGATCGAATCCTGGTGAAGACTGGAGGAGGAAGATGAGAAGAGATGGCAGGAAACAGACACAGAGAATTTCCCAGCGAATGGACACAAAACAGCAAATGGTGAAGAG
>JAKSZT010054030.1:44861721-44903064 GCA_026826555.1 Tolypeutes matacus
CGGGGCCCCCCACATGGCAAACGGGAGCCCCACTGATTGAGCCACAGCCGCCTCCCCTATTTTATTTTTTTATTATTACTCTTTGTAATCCTCAGTATCTTCATCAGTAAAATGTGGTCATAATTCTTCTTCATAAGGGTACTGTGAGAATTAAAATAATGCACATAAATTGGTTAGTTAGCACAGGGCCTAACACATAGTACTAAGCAACTATTAATATTTTTTTAATTAATTTTACTTTGATTTGCTTTGACATTTTGAAAACTATTCCCATCTCCTAAAGCAACGTTTCCTAATTAAGAAAAGAAATCATAGTAAAATTTAAACTGTGGAGTTTTTTTAAAAAAATAAACAAAACAGATACTCAGGCCCCATCCCTGGAGATCCTGATTTAGAAGCACTGGAGTAGAATCAGGGCAGTTCAGCCTCAGTTAAGAATCATAGGGAAGCGGATGTGGCTCAAGCAATTGGGCTCCTGCCTACCACATGGGAGATCCTGGGTTCGGTTCCCAGTGCCTCCTAAAGAGGACGAGCGGGACGGCAAGCTGACGCGACAGGCAGGCACAGGAAGTTGACACAACAAGATAACACAACAAGAGACACGAGGAAAACATAATGAGAGACATAACAAAGCAGGGAACAGAAGTGGCTCAAGCAATTAGGTGCCTCCCTCCCACATCTGAGGTCCCAGGTTCGATTCTTGGTGCCTCCTAAAAAAGACAACCAGCACACAACAAACAGACACAGCAAATGCAAACAATGAGGGGGTGGGGAGAAATAAATAAATAAAATAAATCTTTTTTAAAAAAGGAATCATTATTATAAAACACTAATTTTAAAGCATTTTTCTGGCAGAACACAGATGCCAGGGATTCTCAAACTTTTTTTGGTCTCAGGATACCTTTTCAATCTTAAATCCTACTGAAGACTTGAAAGAGCTTTTGTTTATGTGGGGTATATCTAGCAATATTTACAGTATTAGAAATGAAAATAGAGAAATTTTTAAAGGACACAAAATCACAAGTTCATTTGCTGTAAGAGCAATGAGGTCATTGTAAATCATACAGCCTCTGGAAAACTCTACTATATACTCTCGAGAGAACTGGTGAAACACTTAAATAAGAACTTAGTATTACGAAAACTATTTTGACCTCACAAACTCCTTAAAAGAATTTCAAGAATGACTGATCTATGCAAAGAAATTGTTGTTGAAAGTCCAACATGGAAAGTATAGCAGTTTTATATTGTTTATGAATTCCAAAAATGACCACATCATTAGGGTATGCAGGGTTGAGTCCCTACCCCCCTGGTGGGAATAAAACAGGCTCTCACACAGAGAAGACACACAGAATCTGCCGCCCGGGAAGAGAGATGAGCCTGACAGTCTACAGCCGACCTTGTGAAGAGAACAGAGCAGCTGATCCCAGAAAGAAACGAGCCAGGAAGAGAGACAAGCCCTGTGCCATCCTACAGCTGAGATCAGAAGAAGCTGGATGCATGGAGCCTTAGGAGGAAGAGGAAGGCTGAACCCTCGGTAGACACTGGCAGCCATCTTGCTCCAACACATGGCAACAGACTTTGGTGAGGGAAGTAACTGAGGTTTTATGGCCTTGTGACTGTAAGCTTCTACCCCAAATAAATACCCTTTATAAAAGCCAACAGATTTCTGGCACTTTGCATCAGCATGCATTTGGCTGGCTAATACAGAAAGAAAAGCAAAAACTGGCTAAAGCAAGGGTCTTATACTTTATTGGCTTTAAGAAACTTGTTACAGAAATTACATATTCACATATATGATACAATGACTCATAAATTACTCTACAGCAAATTAAGATCCCATCAGAAATTTAAGCTATTTCTGTTTTACATTTATTCAAAGAACACTACATCTGAAAAAAGCTGCCCAATCGTATATTCAAAGTCCATCTGGAATTTTACACAGCCTTAACATGCCACCATGCATTTTTCCATTTGCCATCAATTTTAAAACCTCAGAAACAGCAAAATAAAAGAATTAGAAGTAACCAAATTACCCAGCACCATCAGTACCAGCATCTCAACTGATCTCCCTGCCTACAGTCTGGTTCTTCTCCAACTCATTACTGACACATCAGGCATCTTCTCAAAACACAGTCACATTTCTTCTCTGTTTTAAATAAAAAGCCCACCAGTTTCCAACCACTACTCCAACAAAGCTAAACTTCTTCCATGTTTTATAAATCTCCTAATGCGGAGTGAGTGTAGTTCAGTGGTTGGGTGCCTGCTTCCCAGGTTCAATCCCCTGATACCTCCTTTAAAAAAAAAAAATCTCCGAATAATCTTCCCTGCCATATGTCTCATCAAGACCCATAGTCCCCACTCCCCAGCCCCCCAAAAAAACAGAAAATTTCCTGATGTGCCTGCTAACATGTAAGGAAGACGTAACAGTCCTGCCCTGATTAAGATTACAGTTTATTCAGCATTACAGACAAGAATACAAACTTTGAAGTGTGATAAGTATAAAATTATAGAGGGTACTCGAGAAGCATGACAATAGCCTGAGGGGCCAGCAGAGGCCTCTCTGAAGAAGCACACACAGTTTATAAGATAAGGCCTGATGACCTGATGATTAGCCAAGCAAAAAAAAGGAGGAGGGATGTGGAAGTGAGTCTTTAACAAGATGACCCATGAGTGGGTGAGGCTGGCCCAGGTACCTATCTGTACTTGAGCTAGTGCTGATCAATTTCTTGCTTTTCTGTTTACACCCTGCTGTTTCAGGTGAGAGTCTCATTTGGAGTGACTGTCCCAGTTTAAAACGGAAAGTCCCAGTTTCAGAGAACCCCTCAATTCCAGGCAAATTGGGATGGTTGGTCACCCTAATTCTTATATTATCCCACTGAAGCATTATACCTTGGCCTACTGGAAGAAAACTGGTGGTGACAGAATGGCTAACCTTAAAAGGACTGAAAATTCCAAGTCTCCTTGAGAACATAGCCCAACTAGAATTCTCATACATTGTCAGAGAAAGTGAAATTGGTTCAACCACTTTGGAAAACTAGTGGGCAATATCTACTAATGTAAACTTATACCCACCCCCTGAACCAACAATTCCACTCCTACATATTTACCCAAAAGACTTGGACATGAATATTCATAGCATCACAGCAGCCCAAAACTGGGAAAAATCCAATGTCTGTCAATAGATGAATGAACAACAAATGATAAACTTTAACAACACAAATGAATCCCACAGATGTGAAGTTAATGACCCAGCAAAAGTAATAGATGGTAAGTCAGAAAAGTGATTACCTGGGAGGAAGGAGTACTAGGGAAATCACTGGGGTACTGGAAAGCTTCTGTTTTCACACAGATACCCCATTGTTTGTATTTTATACCACAATTTTAAAACTTAGAGAACTGGGATTTCTGCTTACAGTTAAATGGAGTAATAGGGATCTACACTCTTGTCTGAAACAACCAAAAAAACAAAAGAAAAAGAAAGACAGACAAAATACATGAAACAACAGTTTTCTCAACACTGGACACCTGACAATTAAGCACAATGATCCCTGAGAGATGGGAAAGGAATGAGGTGAGCCCTAGCACTAGCCTGCTTACTACTGTAAGGGAGTTTCCAGGCAGCAGCACAGAGGGGAAACCGGCAGGGCCAGGCAGACTCCTTGAGCCAAGGAGACAAAAGTGAGAGACCAAGGAAACCAAATAAACTAGAATTCAAAAGACAGAGTATCACAGTAGTCAACTGAACAGAGAGAGAACCCTAGAAATCTGCCATGGGTCCCCCCAAGAATTCAGCAGAGTAGAGATCAGAGCATGTAAAGAAACTACCAGAAGCCAAGAAAAGAATCACTGGAAAGAATCAGAGGGAGGAGTGCCCAGTGCTCACATAGAACCATGAATGGAGTCTGTTTCCAACAACAGCTCTGGAAAATAACTCAGAATTCAGTGTATTAGCTACAGTACACAGAAAGGTCTTGCCTCAGTAATGGGGAATATTAAGCCTTAAACTGAGCACTGCTCCAAACTCTCTTAGCAAATCATAAATGCAACAGTCAAAAGGATCAAACTGTTTCCATTGCATCCCAGTATAAAAAGCAAGTAGATTTACAGGAACATAAAAAATATCCAGGAAACAAAAAGTAAAATTTACAATGTCTGCTACATAGCCATTAATTAGAATGGCTAAAATTAAAGTGACTGACCATACCAAGTGTTGGTGAAGATGTGAATGAAAAAAGTGGAAGTTTCCTATCTGCTAATGGGAATATAAAATGGTACAATCCTTTGGCAAACAGTTTTGCAGTTTCTTAAAGAGTTAAAAGATACACACACACACACACACCCCTAGCATATGATCCAGCCATTCAAACTCAACTCAAGAGAAAAGGAAATGTATGTCCTCACAAAGACTATTACACAGGTATCCATAACAACTTTATTTATAATATCCAAAAGCTGGAAACAACTGAAATGTTGGTCAGCAGATAAAAGGATAAACAAATTGCATATATATATCCAATGGAACTTGGCTCAGCAATAAAAAGGAACAACCTATTGCTATACCAAGAGATATGCATGGATTGGAAGATTCAATATTGTTAAGAAAACAATTCTTCCCAAATTGATCTATGGATTCAACACAATTGCAATATAAACTCCAAAAGAGGGGGACAGATGTGGCTCAAATGGTTGGGCGTCTGTCTCCAATATGGAGGGACCTGGGTTCGATCCCTGGGAACTCCCGGTAAAAAAAAAAAACAACTCCAACGACTTTTTGTACAAATTGACAAGCTTTTTTTCAAATGGTTATGGAAATACTAAGGACCTAGAACAGTCAAAACAACTGCTAAAAAGAGAAACAAAGTTGGAGGGCTAACATAACTTGATTTCAAGAATTATTAGAAAACTACAATAATCAAAACTATATTGATCTCATCTGTACAGAGCCTTTTAGGTTATATGATTCTGTGGGGTCTCTAAACTTTTATAGCATTTGAGCTATTTTACAACACTGTCAGTTGTAGATAACAGATAGCAGTACAAATTATTCTTTTGCAGAGCATGCAAATGAATTCTGCCCAGTTGAAATACAACTGATTTCTTTCCCCTCCCTTTGCAATAAGCCCAATTTGCATGTACTTGTTAATTCATTTTACCATTCTTTCATATATGCATGGTAATTTGAACTTCTCCTGTGAAGTAATGGAACTATCTATGGGTTCCTCAGTAATCAAATGTTTGATAGATAAAAAAAAAAAAAAAGCTTATTGGGGAGCAGGTGTAGCTCGGTGGTTGAACGCCTGCTTCCCATGTATGAGGTCCCGGGTTCAATCCCCTGTATCTACAAAAAAAAAAAATTTTTTTTTTAAAGTGAATTGACCTCAGGGGGTATGAAATTATTAGAATAAGCAAATTCACAGAGTCAGAATCTGGAGTATAGCTTACCAAGGGCTGAGCTGGTGGTAGAAAATGGGGAGTTCAGGCTAGATTTGTATAGAGTTTCTGTTTGGAGTGATGGAAAAGTTTTGGTAATGGATGATGGTGATGGTAACATAACATTGTGAATGTAAACAACAGCACTGAATTATATATTTGAATGTGGTTAAAAGAGGAAATTTTACATTGTATATATGTTACTAGAATAAAAATTAAAAGAAAAAAAAACAGAGAGCCCTATTGTAAATGATGGACTACAGTCATAGAACAATTATAAAAATGTTCTCTCATGAATTGGAAGATACCACACTAATGCAAGGTGTTAATAATAGGGTGGAATACGGGAACTCTGTATTTTACATTTTTTCTGCAAGACTTTTTTTATAAACCGACAACCTCTCTAATATTTTGTCTTTTTTTTTTTTTTAAGCAAATCAATTGTATTTATACATATTAATAAAGCATACAATCCATCCAAAGTGTGCAATCAATGGTATTTGGTATAATCATATAGTTGTGCATTCATCACTTCAGTCATTATTAGAGCATTTTCATTATATCAATAATAATAATAAAACAAAACTCATCACCTCTCAAGTAACATCCAAAAATCTGTTTTTTTTTAAAGTACATAAAAGAAAAAAGATAAAAAACAAAAAAATAAGAAAATAATTTTTTAAAAGTAACAAAAAGAAAAATTTTTGAAAAAAAAAAAAAAAAAAGGTATATTATTGGTGAAAAGGCAGTCATATGGGTCAATATAACAGAATAGAAGAAAGTCCAGAAATAAACTCAGACATGTATGACCAACTGATTTGAAAAAGACACAAAAGCAATGCAATGGAAAAAGGATAGACTATTCAACAAATGCTGCTCAAACAACTGGAATATCTATATGCCAAAACACACAAAACCTGGATCCACACCTTGTACCATATTCAAAAGTAATTAACACAAAATAGATCATATGTTAAATGTTGAACCTAAACCTATAAAACTTCTAAAATAACCTATAGGAAAAGACTAAATGATAGCAAAGTATAGAAGTAAAATTGAAATTGGTACACAGCCTTTCTGGAAGGCTCTTTGGTAATATATATTAAAAATCTTAAAAGTTGTACATGCCCTTTGATCCATTCATTCCACCAAAAAAGAGAGAGACAAATTCAGAGGTAGGTATATACTAAAGATATTCAGCTGAACATTTTTCCACTCCTTTTGGTATGAAAGGCTTAAAAAAATGGTACTAAATATGCTGTAAGAGCTAGAGGAAATCAGGAAAATGACAGATGAACAGAGAGAATATCAATAGAGGAATGGAAATTATGAAAAGGAACTAAACAGAACAAAAGACCCCGGTAACAGAAATTGAAAATTCCCTAGAGGGTCTCAAGAGGAGACTGGAACTGGCAGAAGAAAGAATAAGTAAACTTGAATACAAGACTATTGAAATCATCCAGTCTCTGGAGCAGAAAGAAGAAAAATTTTAAAAAGTAAACAGAGCCTGAGGAACCCTGTGGGACACCAAGTGCACCAATATATATACACCGTGGGAATCCCAGAAGAAGAAAGAGAGAAAAGGGCAGAGAGAATATTCAAAGAAATACTGGCTAAAAACTTTCCAAATTTAATGGAAGACATGAACATACACATCTAAGACATTTAAACTCCAAACAGGATAAACCCAAACAGATCCACATTGTGCTTTGTTATAATCTGTCTAATGCCAAAGATAGAGAATTCTGAAAGCTGCATGGAGGAAGCAATGCATAACATCAAAGGAGCCTGAATAAGATTAAGTGCCAATTTCTCATAGGAAACCATGGGGGCAAGAAGGCACTGACAAGACATATTTATTGTGCTGAAAGCAAAAAATTGCCAACAAAGAATTCTACATCCAGCAAAACTGCCTTTCAAAAATGAGGGATAGGTTAAGCCATTTGCAGACAAACAAAAGCTGTGGGACTTTGTCACCATTAAACCTACCCTAAAAGAGATGCTAGAGTGGGGAGCAGATATGGCTCAAGCAGTTGGGCACCCACCTCCCACATGGGAGGTCCCGGGTTCGGTTCCCAGTGCCTACTAAAAACAATGAGCAGACATGGTGAGTGGACAATGAGCAGACACAGTGAGCAGACAACAGCAGACAGACGAGGAAGCCATGGAATGGGGGGAGGGGGGGAGAGGGGAGATGCTAAAGAGAGTTCTGCAGGTTGAAAGGAAAGGACACTAGATCAAAGCCATATGAAAAAAATAAGGATTTCTAGTGAGGGTAATGACATGGGTAAATACAAATGCCAGTACCATTGTATTTTTGGTTTGTAACTCCACGTTATACTTCCTACAAATCCAAAAGGCAAATGCAAAAAATGTAATAAGAAATTAGTGGTTTTGTACTGAACATAGAAACATGCAATTTGTGAAAAGAACTACATAAAGGTAGGGGAACAGAGGGATTTAGAAACATAGTTTGTGTTCACCATTGAAGTTTAGTTGATATCTAAGCAAATTAGAGTGTTATAGATTTAGAATATTAAATTTAAGCCCCATGGTAACTACAAAGAAAATATTGGGGAATATTCAAGTTCATAGAGACAGAAATTACAGTACAGGTTGCCAGGGGTCAAGGTAGGAGGAGTGGGGATTTAACGCATACTGGGTATAGGATTTCTGTTTGTGGAGATGGGAAGATTTTAGTAATGGAAGTTGGTGAGAGTACCACAACATTGCAAATGTGATTAATTCCACTGAATATTACGCTTTGGAGTGGTTGAAATGGGAAAGTTTATGTTGTATATATGTTCCCACAATTAGAAAAAATAAAATAGACTAAAGTAGAATTATTATTCTACTAAAGGAAGCATGTAACATTGATATAAAGGCAGTGGTCACCAAATGTTCTGAGAGGAAGGAGAAGGAAGAATAGGTGTAGTTCTAGCTAGGGCAATTAGACAAGACAAAAAAATTAAAGGCGTCCAAACAGGAAAAGAGGAAGTAAAACTCTCATTGTTTGCGGATGACATGATCCTGTATTTAGAAAATCCTGAAGTATCCACAACAAAGCTACTTGAACTAATAAATGAGTTCAGCAAAGTGGCAGGATACAAGAAGAACATGCAAAAATCAGTAATGTTTTTGTACACTAGTACTGAACAATCTGATGAAGAAATCAGGAGGAAAATTCCATTTTCAATAGCAACAAAAGACTCAAATACCTAGGAGTTAATTTAACCAAAGAAGAACAGGACGTATATGCAGAAAACTACAAAACAATGCTAAAGGAAATTTTAAAATATCTAAACAAATGGAAAAACATTCCGTGTTCATGGATTGGAAGAATAAATATCGTGAAGATGTCAATTTTGCCCAAACTGATTTATAGATTCAATGCAATACCAATCAAAGTCCCAACAGCTTACTTTACAGAATTAGAGAAGGCAATTACCAAATTCATCTGGAAGGGTAAGTGCACCCGAATAGCCAAAAGTATTCTAAAAAAGAAGAGCAATGTGGGAGGAATTTCACTGCCTGACCTTGAAACATATTACAAATCTACAGTGGTCAAAACAGCATGGTACTGGTATACAGATAGACACATCGATTAGTGGAATAGAATTGAGAATCCAGAAATATACCCTCACCTATACAGTTAACTGGTTTTTGGCAAACCTACCAAGCCCACGCTAATGGGAAAAAACAGTCTCTTCAACAAATAGTGTTGGGAAAACTGGATATCTATAACCAAAAGAATGAAAGAGGACCCCTATCTCACCCCCTATACAAGAATCAACTCAAAAGGGATCAAAGATCTAAAACATAAAAGCCAGGACCATAAAACTACTAGAAGAAAATGTAGGGAAACATCTTCAAGACCTTGTAGCAGGTGGTGGTTTCTTGGACCTTACACCCAAAGCACGTGCAAAAGAAAAAGTAGATAAATGGGACCTCCTCAAAATTAAACACTTTTGCACCTCACGAGACTTTGTCAGAAGGGTGAAAAGGCAGCCAACTCAATGGGAAAAAATATTTGGAAATCACATATCTGATAAGGATTTAATATCCAGGATATATAAAAAGATGTTACAGCTCAACAATAAAAAGACAAATGACCCAATTAAAAAATGGGCAAAAGACTTGAATAGACATTTCTCCAAAGAAGAAATACAAATGGCAAAAAAACACATGAAGAAATGCTCAACATCACTCATGATTAGGGAAATGCAAATCAAAACTACAATGAGATATCATTTCACACCTATCAGAATGGCCACTATTCAAAAGGCAGAGAACTACAAGTGTTGGAGAGGATGTGGAGAGATAGGAACACTTCTTCACTGTTGGTGGGAATGCAGGATGGTACAGCCACTATGGAGGACTGTTTGGCAGTTCCTAAAGTTGAATATGAGACTTGCCATGTGACCCGGCAATACCACTACTGGGTATATACCCAGAAGAACTGAGAGCAGCGACACAAACAGACATCTGCATACCGATGTTCATAGCAACATTATTCACCATTGCCAAAGTTGGAAACAACCTAGGTGTCCATCAACAGATGAATGGATAAACAAACTGTGGTCTATTCACTCGATGGAATATTACGCAGCTGTAAGAAGAAATGAAGTCATAAAGCATATGGCAACATGGATGAACCTGGAGGATATTATGTTGAGTGAAGCAAGCCAGACACAAAAGGAAAAATACCGTATGAATGCGTTACTATAAACCAAATATATTGTGTAATATATTGTTTGATTCAAAAAACACATTTATTTGTATCCATTACATTTAATTGAGAAATGTAAAAAAAAATTTTTTTAATAAAAACTTTATAAAACACTATTATATACTTGAAAAAAAAAAAAAAAGAATAGTGTAACAGGGGGTATTTTGGGGATGTTGTAATTGTTCTGCATGACATTGCAATGACAGATACAGGCCATTATACATTTTGTCAAAACTTATAAAATGGTGCGGTGCAAAGTGTAAACCATAATGTAAACTATAGACCGTGATTAGCAGCAATGCTTCAATACATATTCATCAATTTTAACAAATGTACCACACTAATGAAAGACGTTGTTAATGGGAAAAGTGTGGAAGGGGGCGGGGTGGGGTATATGGGAATCCCCTACATTTTTGATGTAATCTAAAACTTCTTTGAAATTAAAAAAAAAACTTTAAATAAATAAATATGTGAAAATAAAAAGTACCTAGAGAGACAATGAAAATTCATTGCAATATATGAGACTGGATTGGATCTAGCAAGGGAGAATAGACTAAAAGGGAAATTATCAAGAAATGAAAAAACTGGAATATAGACAGACTGTAAGCTTGGTATCAACGTTAAGTTTCTCTAACTTGCTAACTGCACTTAAGGTGGATTCATAAGTGAATATCCTTGGTCTTGGGAAATGAACATGGCAGTATTAAGTGTTCTAGGAGCATAAGTAAAAAAACCTATATTCAAGTATTCAGAAAATAGATTGATATATAGACAGACAAGTAGATTGATAAATAGATGGATAGGTACAATGATACGGCAAGTGTGGCAAAAAGTTAAAACAGATGGATCTGCAAATATGGAGGAATAGGGAAATGGAGTTTTCTGTGTAAGATTTGTATTATTTTAGTAACTATACTTTGTTTTATTTTGGAAGGGACCAGGGATTGAACCCACAACCTCGTACTTGTGAAGCAGGCGCTCAACCACTAAGCTACACCTACTCCACCTATACTTTAAATTTGAAAGTGCTTCAAAATAAAAAGTAAAACAAGAAAATGAATATGTGAGTAATTAAAATGGCACCAGGTACAAAGAGCTCCAAATGTTAGGTTTTCCTTCCTTCTTCAAGATAAACTACTGATGGCTTAAAAGAGTAAAATCTCTTTTGATATCCAACATAAGTTATCAAATTAACTAAAATTCAAAGCCTGTGAGCAATAGCCAGATAAAATAATTCTGATCTACAGCCAAGATACAGGACAAAGATATCCAAATAAAGCTTAAAGATTGAACAAAATTAAGAACTAGTGAAATGGTGTAATCTTACAAAAGTCTATATACATTTATTAATGCTTCCTGGATATTACTTCTATCTAACTATTGAAAAAATAACAATTTGTATTTATTCTCTAATGCAGAGGCAATTGACGTAAGCTATGATCATCTTTTTTCCTTCTGTGTCCTCCAGAAATAAAAGCGGCCATACTGGCTACCCAAAAAATAGACCTAAAAAAAAAAGGAAGGGCCTCGTCAATACCTTCAAATCTTGTTTACTGAACACAATGAATAAAAGTAAGTAGGAACATTTTAAAAAGAAAAAAAAACAAAAAAATAAAAAATAAATTTAAAAAGTAAGTAGGTTCCTATTTACATATTGGATGAAGAAAACAAAGAAGACGGAATAAGTATACAGAACATCTGGACCACAGGCCTAAAATTCGTGGTTATGCCACGGATACCTACTTGGCTCTTGAGGGAAGGATTATGGCCCCTGCAGACCTTACCAGTAAGAGTGATAAATGGGAAATGGCAGTAAGCATCCGAGCTGTGTCCCACTTAGGTGACCAATAGAACTGATCAGGGGTTTCTCTCCTCTTAAGTATTCTGTCCATCTCTCTGAAGAATATCTCCCATTTACACTGTCCTGTTCTTACTGAAAATTCTGTCATGCAAACAACTCCCTTTACTCTTTTATAAAATATAAGCAACAGGGATACTCAAACTTGTTAATGCTCATTTCTTAAAAGTGTGTGGTGGAAGCAGATGTGGCTCAAGCAATTGGGCACCCGCCTCCCACATGGGAGGTCCCGGGTTCAGTTCCAGATGCCTCCTAAAGAAGACAAGCAGGCAACAAGCAGACAGATGAGGGCGCCACCTCGGGGCGGGGAATGAGACTTTTAAAAAATTTTAAAGCATGTGGTATTAATTTAGAAGTCCCCCTAGGTGTCCGTCCTGGGTATTTCAAAAGTACTATGTTCATTTCTACCACCGCACTTAACTATACTGCATCTCTGCTGGCCCACAGGACCAAAGGTCATCTGAAGGAAGTCTTGGTAAGTGCTAACATCCCCAGCACCCAGAAGAGACACCTGCTTATACCGAGATGCTTGGTGAACTATTATTCAATGAATAATGGATAAGATATTGGAGGGACCAGTAGGTTCACTGAAAAACAAAACTGGATTTGGGATTAACAGTTACTTGCCCCGGGACGCCATCCATATGATGGTATACCTATACACCTGGATGAGGTGTACTAAGCATGGCAATAATCCTTCACCACCCAACCTTACTATCACCCACCATAATTCCACTGCATTGGACACCTGGAATTTCTCAATCTCCATTTCTTTCATTTGGAGAGATCAGAAAGCCCCAAGTCATGGATGAAAACTGAAATGAGATTTACAGGGAAGCTATGAAGCAGGGACCATCTTCCAGAGGCCCATGGCTACTGCCCTAAGCAGTCAAGGTTGGAAAGGAGAGGCTTTTACACAGTAATGTCCATTCTCAAAGTCCCTAGGCATCAGGAAAGCAGGAGGAGGCAGAAGCTTCTTGATATGACTTCTAAAACCTTGGACTGAGGCTTCAGGGGACCATTTTCCAACTTCCTGGCCTAAGGGGCAGCTGAAGAAGCACGCTTCTAGCATTGCTCTAAAAAAGGATACCAGAGTTGTCGGCTTCCTGTGTGGGTCAGTCATTGGTATTGTTCTAGGAGTCCTCCAGGGACCCAGTCTAGGATCTGTTCCTTCGACCTTTCCATCAATTTATAAGTACCTAATTCCCTATTTATAATAAATCAAATACAGATTGGTTTCTGTTTCGTGCACTGACTCTGATTGATAAAGAGAGCTACCAATTTTTACATGTCTATGATCTGCCAGGCACTTTATTCATTTAATCCATAAAACAATCCTCAAAACAGACAGTGTCTTAGTTTTCCAGGCTGCTCTGATAAATGCCACACAATGGTTGGCTTAACAACAGGGACTTATTGTCTCATAGTTTCAGGAACTCCAAGTCCAGAATCGAGGCATTAACAAGGCTATACTTTCTCCCTAGAGTCTGTACCATTCTGGTGCTGGCTTGCCCCAGTCTTTGGCATTCCTTGGCTTAAATCTCTGCATCACGTCACATGGTGCTCTCTCTCTCCTTTTGTCTGCTCTTCCAATTTCCACTGACTTCCAGCTTCTTCCTGAAAAGCTTTCGATCCTTCTCTTTATAAGGCCTCCAGTAATAGGGATTAAAACCCAACCTGGTTAAGGTGACCACACCTTAACTAATAATGACAGCTTCAAAAGTCCATTTACAAATAAATTTACACCAACAGGAATGTGAATTAAGATTAAATACACATCTTTCATTGGGATAAATAATTCAATGTACCAAAGGCAAGGAAGATAGTATTAGTAAGCCCCTTGTAAAGAAGATGGAATTAAGGCTCAGCAATTAATGTAACCAGCATTAATACCCAGGTTTGACTCCAAAACCCCTGTTTTTCCACAATGCTAAATTATACAATTTTTAAAATAAAATAGTTGTTTTAGTTTGCTAAAGGCTGTCAATGCAAAAATACCAGAAATGGGTTGGCTTTTACAAAAATTTATTTGGGGTAAAAGCTTACAGTTCCGAGGCTGCAAAAATATCCAAGTCAAAGCAACATCAGAGATGCTTTCTAACCACAGTCAGCTGCTAGCAGATCCTGGAGTCCTGCCACGTGGTGAGGCAAGATGGCAGGTCTGCCAGTCTCTCTGGTTTCTCCTCGAGCACAGCTGTGGGCAATCAGACATATGTCCCTGGGCCTCATCTCTTTGAGCCTCTCAGGCCTTCTGTGTCTTTCTGCAACTGTAGGTGAACCTGGAGTTCTCTCACATGGCCGTGTCAAAAGAGCAGAGCTCCCTTTTCTGCGTCTCCCTATGTGTTCTCAGTTTATATAAAACCTAGCAAGTGGGAAGCGGCTGTGGCTCAATCAGTAGGGCTCCCGTTTACCATATGGGAAGCCCCGGGTTCGGTTCCCGGGGCCTCCTGGTGAGGGCAGGCCCGCCCGCGCGGCATGGTTAGCTGACCCAGCGAGCACAAGCAGCAAGGGGGGGATAAATGAATAAATAAAATAAAATCTTTAAAAAAAAACCTAGCAAGAGGGCAGAGACCCAACCTGTGTAACAGCTCACTGACGTAGTCCAATCAAAAGCAATCTAATCAAATGTTCTCATCAAGGTCCCTTAACTGAATCTAATTAAAGAGACTCACACCCACAGAAATGGATTAGTTCAAAAACATAACCTTTACTGACAATCACAAAATCTCAGAAAAGTAATATGAAATAAGTAATAATAATGTATAAGATGTATCTCCTCCCAAATAAATCTTAAAGATAAATAAAACAAAACATACAGAAGAAGCAATAGGATACTAGCCTAGTCCAGACAAGGACTCAGCTATAAAATACAGAGGTTTCAAACAAATTATGTATAAGGTCCTTCCAGGTCTAAAACTATAGTATGCAATGCTATATGAAAAAATACTTTGGGCTATCTAAATAAAGGTAGTACATGTAAAAGCACCATTAGGAATTTAGAATACACATTATACTTCAATGAAAAATAACCTGCAGAAAGTTTTAGATTAGCTACTTTGCCTACAAAAATTATTTTCATTCAATGAATCACAGGAAAATATAAAACATGAGTCTGTATTTTTCCAACCCACAAATTAAGCCATACAATTACAGAAGCAAAGCTAGCACAAGGCCTTTGAAAAAGCTTAAGAATATCTAATTACTAGAATGCCTCATTTAATAATCAATAAGCAATGGTACATCAATTTAATATAGTACTTCGGTATTAATATAGTACTTTCCTTGTTTAAAAAGATAATAGAAACCATTAACATTGAAATTAACAGATCAATAAGAAAATGGTAGTACCATAAAACATAATTAACATGCCAAATAATAAACTTTTGTAATATTTACAGTTGATAATAATATGGTTAATGAGACACAAACTTGCCATAACTGCTAATTATAAAATGTCATTCACAAAAGTAAAAACACTATAAAATATCAAGAGAAAAATGCCCTTATAAATGAAAACATTATTTTAATGTTGTGACAGAAAGTAGATTTTATGCCATCTCCAATCAACTGGAGGTAACTACCTAAAAAGGCCTGAGAAGGATCCCCAAGGGCACTCAGGACTCGTGACTGATTAGACTGTTCTGGGCTTGGATTCAGGATAGCGTCAGCCTAACTGAGGTCTATTCACCTACACAGACCAAAGGGATATGTTCTCAAAATGTATATAACTTTATGAGAAAATACAACACCTAGAAAACAAATATGTTTAGCCTTATCACTGCTAATAAAACTTGCAGTCAAAGAACAAAAATCAGAAAACAAGAAATAGATTTTCAAATCCCAGGATGAGTTTTTGTTGTTGTTGTATTTACCCTTCTTTCTTTAATATTTCTGCTGTAAGTATTAAAAATTCAATAAATGGGTTGAATGAATCATAGAAGGGATACATTTGCTGATCCAATAAATGAATTGGAGTATCATGTCAAAGAATTCTCCCAATAATAGCACAAAAGGTCTAAGAAATGGAAGAATGAGGATCAATAGATTACAATCTTTTCATACCAGGAATCCATAAATAGAGCATGGAAAATAGAGGGACAACACAGAAATAGAAATCTTAGACGAAAACATCCCTGAGCTGAAGAAAAACCAGTAGGATTCTTTCCTGTCCCAACATATTCACCAAAAATGCTGAGAATGGTTACTGAAATAAACCCAACATGTAGAAATATTCTTTAAAAATTTCAGAATGTCACTTTTAAAAGAAAAAATCATAAAAGTTTCTGGGATTGCAGAAGAGGAGACACACATTACCTATAAAAGAATAAGAATCAGATTGGCATCAGACTTCTTATCAAAACACTGGATACCAAGACAACGAAGCAATTTCCTCAAAGTTCTAACAGTAAACATTTTCAAAATAGAATTATGATGGGGCACGGATGTGGCTCAAACGGTTGGGTGTCTGTCTCCCATATGGAGGGACCTGGGTTCGATCCCAGGGACCACCGGGTAAAAAAAATAACATAAATAAATAAATAAAATAAAATGTTAAAAAAAAAAAATAGAATTATGATGGTAAAATGCAGATATTCAAAGCAAAATATAAATATATATATATATATTCACCATATACTTAAATTTTCATCTAAAGATCTCACTTTTTCTAGTCCCTGAATGGTGGCCAAAAAATTGCACAGCTCCTAAGAAAACGAGTCCTGAGAAAACCAACTGTGGTAGTTTGAGACTGTATGTATCCCCAGAAAAATCATGGTTTTTTTTGGTTTTTTTTGTTTTTTTTTTTAAAGATTTTATTTTATTTATTCATTTATCCCCCCCTTGCTGCTTGTGCTGGCTGGGTCAGCTAACCATGCCGTGCGGGTGGGCTTGCCTTCACCAGGAGGCCCTGGGAACCGAACCCGGGGCCTCCCATATGGTAAACGGGAGCCCTACTGATTGAGCCACAGCCGCTTCCCCAGAAAATCATGTTCTTAAAGCTGGTCCATTCCTGTGGCTGTGACTTTATTATGGGTGGGACCTTTTGATTAGGTTACTTCAGAAAGGGGTGGCACAGGGTGGATCTTAACCCTCTTACTGGACTCCTTTATAAGAGAATGAAATTCAGATGAAGACAGACAGAACCATGGAAGCAGGAAACTGAAGGCAAGGAAGCCAAGAGGAGAAGGGGCCCAGCAGACACCCAATGTGCCTTGGTCATGTGACAAGAAGTCCAGGATCACCAGCAGCTGGTCTTCAGAGAGAAAGCATCACCTGATGATGCCTTGATTTGGACATTTTTATGGCCTCAGAACTGTAAGCTTGCAAATAAATCCCCAAGGTAAAAGCCAACCCATTTCTGGTACATTGCATTTCAGTAGTCTAGCAGGTTGAAATACCAATAAACTAAATAAGGTAAGTCCATAAAAAAAAAAAAATACTGAAGGGCTTAATTCATTACAGAAGGTTTAATCCATTACAGTAGAGCTCTGGACATTATCCAGGAGTCCTAGACTTTGAATTCAGAAGGGACTGGAAGAAAGGAGTTAGACTTTCATAGAGCAAGTCAATATCATTTAGCTGCCTGGTTTGTCAATGAGGACTGACTTTGCCATTTTGGTTATTGGTGGCCATTTTCCATAATTGAATAAACAAAATCTGCAGTTCCAACAATTTAATGAAAATATATTTTAATATATTTTATATTATATTTTATCTATTTATATATGCTTAAATATATAAATATATTTTAAGTACATAATGGCAGAATTTAAACATTTCACCAAAAATGATTTAAGATGCAAAGGTTTAAATAAGTTCCCTGTGATGGCAGTTTTATGTGTCACTTACGCTAGGCTATCATACCAGCTATTCAATTTAAAAACACTAATCTAGATGTTTCTGTGAAGGTATTTTTGTAGATGTGGTTAACATCCATAATCAGTGGTTTTAAATAAAGGAGATTATTCTTGATAACCTGGGTGGGCCTCAACCAGTTAGTTGAAAGGCTTTAAGAGCAAAACTGATACTTCCCTGAGGAAAAAGAAATTCTACGCACTGGTCTGCTCTACAAATTTCAAACTTGCCTAGCCAGCCCCAACAATCCCATCAGTCAATACTTACAATAAATCTCTTTATTTTTATAAAGGATACACACACACACACACACCAATTAGTTGTTTCTCTGGTAGAACCCTGGTTGATACAGTTCCTATAGGCAAAAGAGTATAAGTATATTTATAACTATAAGTATTTTATAATATACATATAAGTATAATTAATAGTCATTTGTTAAGTTTTAGTGAAGCCTTTGTACTGGGCTTCTCAGAAAATAAGAAAGTGAATGACTAATGTGACTAGTTAATAATCCTCTTTCCAAATCTGGTGGTTTTAAATTCTCTGTTTTCAGCAAAACTGAAAGTGGACCTAATTGAATTGTTCAGCTGCTAAATCATTAAAAATTATTCTTGATGAAAGATTTCTATATGATTTTTCACATACAGCTTGGGAGAAGATCAAAAAACTGATTTAGGGAAGCGGCTGTGGCTCAATCAGTAGGGCTCCCGTTTACCATATGGGAGGCCCCGGGTTCGGTTCCCGGGGCCTCCTGGTGAAGGCAAGCCCGCCCGCATGGCGTGGTTAGATGACCCAGCGAGCACAAGCAGCAAGGCGGGGATAAATGAATAAATAAAATAAAATCTTTAAAAAAAAAAAAAAAAAAACTGATTTATTTCTAAGCTGAGGGCAGAGGTTTCTGCTGCTTTGTTAACATGGCTTAAAATAGTGCCTGGTATATAATAGGAGGCTCAATATATATTTGATAAATGAATAATGAACAAAATGCCTCCTTTCTGATTTACTTACTTAGTGAAAGAATATTGTCCAGGGAGGCGGCTGTGGCTCAATCAGTGCCACATATGGGAGGCCCCGGGTTCGGTTCCCGGGGCCTCCTGGTGGGGGCGGGCCCGCCCGCGCGGCGCGGTTGGCTGACACGGCGAGCGCAGGCAGCAAGGGGGGGATGAATGGATAAATAAATAAAATCTTAAAAAAAAAAAAAAAAAAAAGAATATTGTCCATACTTACATCTATAAACACAAGAATTAGGAATAGAACCAAATGCCAAACCTTGTCCCACTCTAGCAATGAGTTATATTAATCCAAAGTTGCTTGCCTAACTGAAGGTAGGAGGAAGCCCCACACTGTTAAGAGATGATCTCGTTAAGAGATGATTTCCAGTAAAAATGTATTTTCATGTTTAATAATTATCAATATTTGTTCAACATTTGTACTGTGATTGTAATAATTAAAACCAAAAGAAATGTTTGCTGTGCCTATGGACTTAGGAAATAGCAATGGTTTTTAAATTTCACAAAAATTTGCACAAAATGATAGGATGATGAATAAAACTTTCAAGAATAAAATATATTAGTATAAAATTCTGTGGAGAAAGCAAAGTGGAAATGAGTTCAAGGGGAAAAAAGGCTCATGTAAAATTCAAACAGAAAGTAGAGCTTGTTCTTGCCTTGTTTTTAACCTGTAAATGATGAACAAATGGTTACATTTCTTTTCCACGAGACACAGTTAAATCTTTATTTTAAAATGTCATTATTTATAACATATTAGATATTATATCCTTTGCAACTATTTAAATTTTTGGTGAAAAAATTTAGACATCAACTTTAAAATGCAAATGAGAATAAAAATTTTAAAAATTCTAGAGTAAAAAATGTGAAAAACACTATAATATATGCTATCACTTGTGTAAAAAAAAAGTTGGTCGGCAAGATTATGTATATAGACATGTGTTTGTATTTCCTTCTGAACACTTGGATTTTTCTCTAAAAGAGACACCAGAAACTAGGAACAAGATTATCTGTTTAGGATAGGAGAATTGGGTTTGGGGGAACCTAATGTAGGAGTTTTAGGACTGAATATCTTTCATATCTTTTAAATGTGACTCATGTCCAAATATTACCTTTCTAAAGTCAAATGTGAAGGTAACCATTCTAAGACGATGAATAGGATGAATAACTTCTTGACAAATAGAAAACTTAATGAAACCAACATAAAAAAGGAAGGGAGGAGGAAAAAAATACAAGGAATTAAAATATGATTAAATATAAAAGAGTTAAATGTCCTTAACAGAAACTTAGAGACTCTTAAAATAAGCTTAAAAAAAAAAAAAAAAGACATAAAAAAACAAACCAAAAAAAATCCAGCAATATGTGGTTTATAGAGATACACACGAAAAAATCAAAAACCTAAAGGACTGAAAATTAAAGGATAAAAAATATATAAAAGTGAGAAATGCTAACAACAAAAATATCAGAAAAAGCAGAATTGAAATGGAAAGCATTAGAGAGAAAAAAATATTTCATATTTTAATTGTTCAGGAAGAAGAATCTATCTGGAAAAACAAGCTTTATACCACCTGACAGCATAAATTCAAAACCAAAAAGTGTTAGAAATACAGGAGAAATGGACTATTATTCAAAGTATCAGATGAAATAAATAAATAAGCCTACTCCTGTAAATAAGGATAGGATAAAAAAGAAAGATGTCTTCACAAAGAAACTATCTGCCCACTGAGCTGTGAGTTGGGTGTGGAGTGAAGGAAGCAGGAGCAAAGTGTAAATGAAACAAGACTGGCCTTAGGTTGGTAAATGCTGAAGCTTACTCGATGTGATGGTTATAGGGGGGCTCATTATGCTGTTTTACATTTCTGTTGTTTGAAAAAATGACTACTCAAATGTGAATAAGTATTACACAACACAGGTTCTCAGAGAAAAATGTTGTAGGCATAAAAGTATTCATTGGAAAACAAGAGAGAGAGAACAAATGGATCTGACTTTTCTTTTTCTAATCTTTTTTTTCTCATGAATGACAGAATATAAAACCTATCAGAATTTTGATTGGGATTTCTTTAACCTTACAATTTAGGGAGAACTCAAACATTATATTGAAAAAAAATATTTACAATATATAATAACAACAAGTTGTAGCTCTCCAGTCTTATTCAAGCCTTGTTTTATATCCTTCGGTGAAGTTTTTTGTTTATTTGCTTGTTTTCAGGAGGTCCGGGGATTGAACCTGGGAACCAGAACAAATGAGGTAGGCGCTCAACTACTGAGCTATACCTGCTCCCCTTCAGTAAAGTTTTAGGACATTCTTCCTATAGGTATTACATTGATGCACAGTTCCACCTAATTTTCATACGTTGATCTAGTATCCTGCCAATTTACTTAACATTCTTTTTTAGGTTTTATCGGTTAATTCTCTTGGATTTGCAGGTAGATTATTATATCATGTGCCAATATTTTATCTCATCTTTTACAGTATTTATACCTTATTTCTTTCTTGTCTTGGCTTAGTAGTAACAACAAGGAAGCTTCTGTCTTAAGATCTGCCGTTGAGCATGGATGTTATTTCTAATAGGTTGCTGGTAGTAACCTCTACCAAATTAAAGTGTTTCCTTCCAATCACTATTTTACTAAGAGTTATCAACAGGAATCTTTATTAAATATTTTGGTTTCTCTTAAGGTAAATATGTGGTTTTTCTTCTTTGACTTATTTCTGTAATAAAATCCTTAATGTTGAACTATTTTCATATTCTTAGAATAAAGCTGACTTTATCATGATAAATTATTCTTTTAATTTACTGGTAAATTCGATTTGCTCATATTTTATTTAGTATGTTTAAACCACAGGATAAGTGATATTTGCTATAGTTTTCTTTTTTATGTTTACTATCCCAGTCTAATATGAGTATCGGAATTATGCTAGATTTTTTTTTTCTGTGTTCTAAAGCAGTTTACGTAACAGTAGGGTTAACTGTTCTTAAAAAAAAACCCTATAATACTGTCTGGGCCTAGTGCTAATTTAAGAATAAACTATTTTAACTATTTTCCTTTTTCTCATTCTTTTTTTTTTTTTTTTCTTAGAAGGTACCAGGGATTGAACCTGAGACCTCATAAAAGCGAAGCAGGCGCTCAAACACTGAGCTATACCCACTACTCAAGAATAAACTACTTTTTTTTTTTTTTTTTTAAAGATTTTATTTATTTATTCATTTATCCCCCCCTTGCTGCCTGTGCTGGCTGGGTCAGCCAACCACGCCGTGCGGGCGGGCCCACCCCCACCAGGAGGCCCCGGGAATCGAACCCGGGGCCTCCCATATGGTAAACGGGAACCCCACTGATTGAGCCACAGCCGCTTCCCAATAAACTACTTTTTAATTCTACTTTTTACTCCTTCTATGATTACTGAACTCTTGGAGTCTTCTCCCAGCATTTGGGTTAATTTTGGTTGAGTTTTCCTGGAAATATATTTATTCCATGGAGACTTTTTTTTTTTACATTTCTCAATTAAATGTAATGGATACATATATCCATGGAGACTTTTAAATTTATTAAGATAAAGTTGGTAATACAGTCCCTTAGAATTTTTTAAATATCCTACATATCCATAGTTATGTTCCCAAATTGTCTGTCTCATTTTGTAATCAGAATTGTTGAAGTTTCACCTATGTTATTGATCTTTTAAAGAACCAGTCTCTGATTTTGTAATTTCTACATTTTCTCCTACTTTATTAATTTTAGCTTTTATATTTAATTCTATGTTCTTTTCTTTTGGAATTATGTTTCCCTTCTATTTATCTTGATTTGAATGCTTGTTTTAAAAATATATATATATATATATTTTTTTTTTAAGGATTGCTCTGAAGACTTTAAAATTTTTTTCCTGAATATTACTCTGGCCTCACCCTACAGGATTTTTTTTTAATATACTTTTTTATTTTTATTTTTTAAGTTACTTAGATTACATAAATGTAACATAAAAAATGTAGAGGATTCCCATATGCCCCACTACCTACCCCTCCCACATTTTCCCACATTAACAACATCCTTCTTTAGTGTGGTACATTTGTTACAACTGATGAACACATTTTGGAGTACTGCCACTACTCATGGATTATAGTTTACACTGTAGTTTACACTCTCTCCCGCACAATTTCCTACTGGATTTTAAGATTCAATACTTTCACTGTCACTTATTTTGGAATAGTTCACAATTGCAGATTTTTTTCCTTTAGCACAAAAGCTACTTAAAAGCATGTTTGTTTGTTTTCATTTCCAAATTGGATAGTATCACTGCTGGTTTTCCTTTCATTGTTGTTTATTTTATTGGCTTATAGACATGGAATGTTACCTATGCAGCTCCTGCTTTTTGATATATATATGTTAAGGTTTCTTTGGGCCTCTTTTATAAACAAATGTTTTTTAGAGTTTGCCTTTTAAGAAGGTGGTGACATTTTTGTTATTACTGTTATGGTCATACTAATTCTGGCCATCTATTTTCTATTTACTGTGATTTGTTATTGTTCTTTTTCACTTTCTGAGTTGGGGGTTACTTGGGCCCATTTTTCATCTATTAACTTGGCAATCTAGGTGAAGTAAAATCAAATGATTCATCTGTATCCTTCCATTGGTTATCTTTAAATTGTTAAGAAACTACTACAGTGAACTTTCAATCAGCAGAATAAATTGAATAGTACCGATAGCCACCCCTTTCCCGCAAATATCAAAGTTTTAGACCTCATTCCCATTTCCAATTTTTGATAATCTGGAATTTTCATTCCTAAATTATTTATTCATGTCATATTTCTCATGTGCTGAAAACTGTCTTTATTTAGTCTTTCACATTACTATTGAATTCTCAATTTAAAATGATCTGCACTTCTAATATCTAAGAAATCTGATCCTCATTTTGTTAACTTTCCCTTTCTAAACACTTTACAGGAGTCTCTTTTTCTTTGGTACTCTGAATTGATGTGTCTTGGTCTTCTTTCATTCGATCTGAATATTCTTGTCCATCTGTGGGAAAATTTTCTTCTTTTTAACAATTTCTCCCTTTCTGTCATTTTTGTTATTTAAATCTTATAGCTTCTGGACCTATTTTCTAAGCATCTTAATTTATCATATTTTACACTTGTAATATTGCTCTATATTTTTTAGGTATTTCCTAGATTTCTAGATTTTCCACATCAGGGTATTTTTTTTATTATTCAATTTTCTAATTCACTATTTTATTTTAACAAGGATTTTTTAACTTTCCAAAAACACTTCCTTATTCCAATTATTCTTTACTTATAACAAATGTTCTTATTTTGTAGAATACATGTCACATAAAATCATATATAGAGAAATTCACCCATAAATGTATATAAAATTTGACTTCCATATATTTGTTTCAAAACTGGGTTAGTTTTGCATACTTATGCAATTTTTCATTCAATTATATATTGTACTATGTTGATACATATATACCTATTTCTTTCATTTAAATGGCTACAATAGATACAGTATTCATAATTTATTTAGCTCAATACTCTATTGCTGGACACTTAGGTGTCTCTTATCTTTTGCAGCTAGAAAGGCACATTTCCTTAAGCAAATACCCAGTAAGGAAAATTCTGAGTTTCAGTTTTGCTAGGTATTACCAAACTCTCCCTTTCATTCCAGGTCAAGCCAGTATCAATCCTAGGTGAATATAAATCATTTTTTTAAGACTTTTTTATTCTTTAGAAATTTAATCTCTAATTTTTGCAAATTACAGGAAATCTTAAGAAAATTTCTTTTTTTAATTTGTACACGCTAAGCACCTTCACTATTTCCAGCACTTTGCTAAATGTTAAAGGATATATTAGTGAACAAGGCAGACATGGCTTTTGTTCTATGACAGTTTAGTGCAGCAGTTCTTTATATGCACTAAGGGGTCTTTCAGAAATGCAGGGGCACATTTGGTTGTCACATGACTAGGGGGTAGTTGCACTGTAACATTTCATGGGTGGCAGACAAGGATGTAAGAGGTCCTACGGTATATAGCACAGGGTTCCACTAGCAAAGAATTAATTCACATGCCTTTCAAACGTCCTTTTGGACATTTGTGTTGGTGACAAACATGATCTTGTCAACTGACATGAGAACCTAGTTCCATTTTATGTATGTGAAAAAAAGTATTTGGGGCATGGTTTTAGTATAGAATAGAAAAGCAGACATTTTCCCTGACTTAAGCTCACTGTGGCCAAAAAAATCATTCAGAAGGAAAACATCCAGTGTGAGGCAAAAGTGCAAGATTTCTTCACATTATTCAAACTATCAAAAGAAAAAGTATAAGTTTTACTGAAAGAAAACTAATAATTGGTTAAACACTTTTAGTAAGCAGTCAAAAATATATGCAAAGACAGAAAAATTATTGTAATCCTGCTCCAGTTATCCATTGCTGTGTTACAAATCACATGGTGGCATAAGGCAGCAATTATTTTATTTTGTTCATGGGTTCTGTGGGTTAAGAAATCCAGATAGAGCACAAAAGGAATGGCTTGCCTCTTCTTAACAATGATCGAATCCTCTACAGGAAGAGTTGAATGGCTGGGGTTATAATCATCTGGTGACTTCATCAGTCATGTGTCTGGCACATGGGCCCAATAAGGACTGTCAACGACAGCACCTACACATGACTCCATGTGGCATTATCTTCCCACAGTATGGGGGCTGGATTCCCATGAGGAATACCCTGAGAGCAAATAAGAGAACCAGACAATCCAGATGCAAGCTGCATGGCCTTTATAAACCACCTTTGGAAGTAATATAGAGCATTCGCTCTACTGAACTATACTGATCTAGGAAGTCACAAGGCCACCCAGACGCAAGGGGAGAAGACACAGACTTCACGGGTCAATAGGAAAATGTCAAAGAACCTGAGAATCATGCTTAAAACCACCACAAATTCTTTTCGGCCAACCAATGGGCTAAAATGAAACAAAAGGTAACCTGGCTGCTCTTCAGATTTGTTTCCCTGGTAAACTTAAGGCTATAAACATTGTAGAGAAATTTCAATAAGCAAAATAGATGAAAGCTGGAAAGATGATGAAGACCTTGTCCCCACTATTTCATAACTTAACATTCAGCATGCAGAATGTACATATTATAGGACAAGGCCAGGAAAGAAAGCCAAATAGGATAGAGTCAACGTACTCAAAGCATCCAAATCAGTACTTTCAAGCAATCACTTGTGACTTCTTATTCTATATCTTTTTTTTTTCTATAATCAATGGCTTTTAGTATAAACACAATGTTGTACATTCATTACTACAAAATTTTAGAACAATTTCATTACTCCAAAAATAAAAACTCCACATCCCTTAGCAGTCTTTCCCCAACCCTACATAACAACTAGTCTAACTTCATCTTTATAAATTGATTTATATTTACATTTTATATAAATGGAGTCATACAATATGTAGTACTTTGTGTCTGGTTTCTTTCCATTAGCATAATTTTTGTCTGATATTAGCATCTGGTAGTATTAATATACATTTGTTCAATTTCAACGAAAAACAATCTTACATATGCAATTTTACCCATATTCATATTTCACATGTTTTATTATGCTATATAGTTCCATGTTACATTTTTTAGCTTTCCTTTTAGTACTACACATGACATGTAGACCTAGTTTAAAGGGACAGTCTGTAACCATGCTAGTTATAGACATTATGTTGGCCTTTCACCTTTTCTATTCATTTCCAAAGATTAACGTGCATCCTTTTTATCAATTCTGCACAAGTTAACCCTCAGCTTTCCATTCTCTAATCTCATTCTATTTTCTAGTGAACCATATTCAAGTTATTTAGTCCATGAGTTTACACAATATATTTAGTTCATAGTACTGAATCCATATAGTATTTGTACTTTTGTGTCTGGCTTGCTTCATTTAACATAATGTGCTCCAGGTTCATCTATGTTGTCATATGTTTTACTACTTCATTTCTTCTTACAGCTGCATAATATTCCATCGTGAGAACAGACCACAGTTTGTTTATCCATTCATTGGTTGATGGACACCTTTATTCCCAACTTCTGGCAATCATGTATAGTGCTGCTATGAACATCGGTATACAGATGTCTGCTGGTATCACTGCTCTCAGTTCTTCCAGGTATATACCTAGTAGTGGTATTGCCAGGTCACGTGGCAAATCTATATTCAACTTCTCTAGGAACTGCCAAACAGTCCTCCACAGTGGCTGTACCATTCTGCATTCCCACCAACGGAAGTAAGGGTTCCTATCTCTTCACATTCTCTCCAACACTTGTACTTCTCTGTCTTTTTAATAGTGGCTAATCTAATAGCTGTGAAATGGTATCTCATTGTAGTTTTGATTTGCATTTCCCTAATTGCTCGTGATACTGAACATTTTTTCACATGCTTCATTGCCATTTGTATTTCTTCTTTGGACAAATGTCTGCTGAAATCTTTTGCCCATTTTTTAATTGGGTCATTTGTCTTTTTATTCTTGTGTTGTAGCAGCTCTTTGTGTACCATGCATATTAAACCCTTATCGGATAGGTCATTTCCAAATATTCCAAAGAACTTTTCACCCTTTAGATAAAGTCCTTTGAAGTGTAAAAGGTGCTTAATTTTGAAGAGGTTCCATTTGTCTATTTTCTTCTTTTCTTCCTCGTGCTTTGGGTGCAAGATCCAAGACACCACCACCTACCACAAGGCCTTTAAGATGTTTCCCTACATTTTCTTCTAGTAGTTTTATTGTCCTGGCTTTTATATTTAGGTCTTTTGTACATTCTGAGTTGATTCTCATAGAGAGTGAGATAGGGGTTCTCTTACAGTCTTTTGGTTATGGATATCCAGTTCTTCAAGCACCATTTCTTGAAGAGACTGTTTTGTCCCATTAACATGGCTTTGGTAGGTTTGTCAAAAACAAGCTGGCCATAGAGGTGAGGGTTTATTTCTAGACTCTCAATTCTATTCCACTCATCTATATGTGTCTATCTTTATGCCAGTACCATACTGTTTTGACCACTGCAGCTTTATAATATGTTTCAAGGTCAGGCAATGAAAGTCCTCCTGAGATGCTCTTTTTTTTTAGAATGCTTTTGGCTATTCAGGTACACTTTCCCTTTCAAATGAATTTAGTAACTGCCTTTTCTATTTTTGTAAAGAAGGCTCTTGGAGTTTTAATTGGTATTACATTGAATCTATAAATCAGTTTGGGTAGGGCTGACATTTTCATGATATTTAGTCTTCCAATTTATGAACATGGAAAGTCTTTCCATTTGTTTAGGTCTCTGTTGCTTTAGCTTTGTTTTGTAGTTTTCTACATACAGATTCTGTACTTCTTTGGTTAAACTGATTCCTAGGTATTTGAGTCTTTTTGTTGCTATTGTAAATGGAATTTTTTCCCCTGATTTCCTCCTTAGCTTGTCAATACTAGTGTACAGAAACATTACTGATTCTATATGTGTTGATCTTAGTATCCTGCCACTTTGATGAACTCGTTTATTAGATGAAATTGCTTTGTCATAGACATTTTAGAATTTTGTAAATATAGGATCATGTCATCTGCAAAGAGTGAGAGTTTTACTTCCTCTTTTCCTATTTTGATGCCTTTTTTTTCCTTGTCTAATTGTTCTAGCTAGCACTTCTAGCAAAATGTTGAAAAACAACGGCAACAGTGGGCATACTTTTCTTGCTTCTGATCTTAGAGGGAAAGCTTTCAACCTTTCCCCATTGGGTATGATGTTGGCTGTGGGTTGTTCATATATGCTTTTTTATTTTCCTTTTTCTCATTTCTTAGTTTGTTTTTTTTTTTTTTTTTCTTTGTGCCTTTTATCATATTGAGGAATTTTCCTCCTAGTCCTGTCTTTCAAAGTGTTTTTATCAAGAAATATGCTGGATTTTGCCTAATGCCTTGTCTGCATCGATCATGATAATCATGTGGTTTTTGTCCTTCCATTTGTTAACGTGATGTATTACATTAATTGATTTGCTTATGTTGAACTACCTTTGCATACAAGGAATAAATCCCACTTGGTCATGATGTATAATTCTTTTGATATGCTGTTGGATTCTATTTGCAAGTATTCCTGCATCAATGTTCATTAGAGAGAGTGGTTTGTAATTTTCTTTTATTGTAGTGTCTTTATCTGGCTTTGGTAGTCAGGTGATGTTGGCTTCATAAAATGAGTTGGGTAGTCTTCCCTCTTCAATTTTTTGGAAGTGTTCCAGCAGGATTGGTGTTAATTCTTTTCAAAATGTTTGGTAGAATTCACCTGTGAAAAGCCATTCAGTCCCAGACTTTAATTCGTTGGGAGATTTTGATGACAAAATGTGATTGGTTTGTTAAGTTCTTGCATTTCTTGTAGCATCAGTATAGGTTGTGTGCATTTCTAGGAATTTTTCATTTCATCTAGTTTGTCTAGTTTGTTGGCATACAGTTTCTCATAATATCCTCTTAGGAGATATTTTATTTCTGTGGGGTCAGTCGTAACTTCCCCCTTTCATTTCTGATTGTATTTATTTGTATCTTCTCTATTTTTTTCTTTATGAGTCTAGCTAGGGGGTTGTCAATTTCATTGATCTTCTTAAAGAACCAGCTTTTGGTTTTATTAATTTTCTCTATTGTGTTTTTGTTCTCAATTTCATTTATTTCTGCTCTAATTTTTATTATTTCTTTCCTTCTGCTTGCTTTGGGAGTGGTTTGCTGTTCTTTTTCTAGTTTCTCCAGTTGTTCAGTTAGATGTTTGATTTTTAGCTCTTTCTTCTTTGTTAATATAGGCTTTAGTGCTATAAATTTCCCTCTCAGGACTGCGTTTCCTGGATCCCATAAGTTTTGCTAAGTTGTGTTCTCATTTTAATCTATCTCAATATATTTACTAATTTCACTTACAATTTCTTTTTAACCCACCAATTATTTAGGAGTGTGTAGTTCAGCCTTCACATATTTGCAAATTTAACTTTTTCCTATATATTATTGATTTCTAATTTCATTCCATTATGATCAAAGAAGGTACTTTGTATAATTTCAATCTTTTGATATTTACTGAGACTTGCATTGTGACCTAGCATGTGGTCTATCCTGGAGAAAAATCCATAAGAACTTGAGAAGAATGTATGAACCACTGAGTTTCAGTACAACGTTCTGTATTTGTCGGTTAGGCCTAGCTCATTTATCATATTGTTCAAGTTCTCTGTTTCCTTGTTGATCTTCTATCTAGTTGTTCTATCAAATGATGTGTGTGGTATGTTGAAGCATCCAACTATATTAGTTTGCCTTGTGTATTTTGGGGTACCCTGGTTAGGTGCATGGATGTTTAGGACTGTTACATCTTCCTGGTGGATTGTCCCTTTTATTAACATATAATGGCCTTTTTACCTCTTTTAACTTTTTCGCATTTAAAGTCTGTTTTGTCCGATATTAGTATAGCTACCCTGCTATTTTTTGGTTACTATTTACATGGGGTATCTTTTTCCAACCTTTACTTTCAGCCAGTTTGTATCCGTGGGCCTAAGGTGAGTCTCTTGTAGGCAGCATATGAATGGCTCATGTTTTTTTTATCCATTCTGTCAGCCTGTATCTTTTGATTGGGGAGTTTAACCCATTCACATTCAATGATATTACTGTAAATGCATTATTTGCTTCCACCATTTTATTCTTTGGTTTTCATATGTCATATCTTATTTTCACCTTTTTATTCTTTTAGTTCTGCTTTCTGCTATTCTCTCTTCTATACTCTCTTCCAAGCATCTCTCTCCTGTCCTTTTCTTTCAGGCTCTAAAGCTTCCTTTAATATTTCTTGCAAAGGTAGATTCTTTTTTTTTTTTTTTTTGAGGTACCAGGGCCAGAGAAAAACCAGACCTCATATGTGGGAAGTCGATGCTCAACCACTTAACCACATCAGCTCCCCTGAGTTGTTTTTTTTGTTTGTTTGTTTGCTTGTAGTTTGTTTTTGTTTTTTAGGAGGCACTGAGAACCGAACCCAGGATCTCCCATGTGGGAAGCAGGTGCTCAACTGCTTAAGCCACATGGTGGATTCGTTTGTACAAATTCTATTAGTTTGTTTGTGAATATTTTAAGCTCACCTTCATATTTGAAGGACAATTTTGATGGATAAAGAATACTCGGATGGCAGTTTTTCTCTTTCAGTATCCTAAATGAATCATATCCCAGACTTCTTGCCTCCATGGTTTCTGATGAGAAATCCATATTAAGTGTTACTGGGTGTCCCTTGTATATGATGGTTTGCTTCTCCCTTGCTGCTCTCAGAATTTTCTCTTTATCTTTGACATTTGACATTCCGAATAGTATGTGTCCTGGCTGCGCTTTTTGGATGTTTAAGTTCATTTCTTTCATGAGAGTTGGGAAATTTTCAGCTATTATTTCCTCAAATACTCTTTCTGCCCCTTTTCCCTTCTCTTCTTCTGGAACTCCCATGGCACATATGCTGTTGTGTTTCATGTAATCATTCAACTCCCTGAGCCCCTACTCAATTTTTTCCATTCTTTTCTGTGTTCTTTTCTCTCTTCAATTTCAGCTGATCTGTATTCTTTATCACTTATTCTTCCTTCTCTCATTTCGAGTCTGCTATTGTATGCCTCTAATGTCTTTTTTTTCTAATGTGTTTTTTATCTCAACTATCATGTCTTTCATTCCCATGAGCGCTGTTAATTTTCTATTCAAGTTTTCAAATTCTTCTTTGTGCTCCCTTAATGTCTTCTTGATGTCCTTCATCTCCTTAGACATATTGTCTTTCAACTCATTATTTTGGTTTTGTAAACTTGTGTGCCTGTCGTTGATTAGCTGTCTCAAATCCTGCATCTCTTCTAGGACTTTGATATATTCCTTTTCTTGGGTCATTTCTTCCTTTTTTTTTTTTTTTTTTTTTAGTATGGATTGTAAGGCTTTTTTTGTTCTGTTGTTTTGTTTTTTTTTTTAAGATTTATTTTTTTTATTTATTCCCCCGCCCTTGCTGTTTTTGCACTCGCTATCTTACTCTCTGTGTCCATTTGCTGTGTGGTCTCTGTGTCTGCTTGCCTTCTCTTCTTGTCTTCTCTTTAGAAGGCACCAGGAACCAATCTTGGGACCTCCAATGTGGAAGAGAGGCACTCAATTGCTTGAGCCACCTCAGCTCCCTCGTTTGTTGTGTCTCTCCTCTTTGTCTCTTTTTGTTGCACCAGCATTCCACACAGGCCAGCTCGCTTTTACCAGGAGGCCCCAGGAAACGAACCCAGGACCTCCCATATGGTAGGTGGGAGCCCAATAGCTTGAGCTACATCCACTTCCCTGGATTGTAAGTTTTTGCTAATGTCTAGGCATCTGATTAGAATGGTACATTTATTCAGATGTTCATTTCTCTCTCTTTTGTAGGGATTTATGGGCAGGAGGCTGCGTGTTACTGCTGTTCTTTGATTCTTGGTTCATCCTGTTCTAGGTCTTTAGGATTATCCCTGTTAGTTGCTCAAATCTGGGTCCTGGTCCCAGTAATGAGTTGCAGACCCACTTCCTAGAGCCTTGGGAAGGGAGGCTATAAAGGTTGGGAAAAGCCTCTCTTATTTACTTGAAGTTCCTCACATGTACTTCCTTGGTCTGCCAGCAGATGGTGCTTTTTGGCAGTCCTCTCAGTTCAATGCCTGGTGGGAGTGTGTGCTGAAGCATGGGCCAGATCAAAGTGGTAAAGAATCCTGGGGAAGCGGCTGTGGCTCAATCGGTAGGGCTCCCGTTTACCATATGGGAGGTCCCGGGTTCGGTTCCCGGGGCCTCCTGGTGAAGGCAAGCCTGCCGCACGGCGTGGTTAGCTGACCCAGCGAGCACAAAGCAGCAAGGGGGGGATAAATGAATAAATAAATAAAATCTTTAAAAAAATAAATAAATTAAAAAAAATAAAAATAAAAGTGGTCTAAATATGCTCAGACAGCTAAAGGAAAACACAAACAACTAAAGGAAATCAGGAAAGAGATAGATGAGCACAAAAAAAAATCAATTAAGAGATAGAAATTATGAAAAGGAACCAATCAGAACTAAAGACCAGAGTAACAGAAATTTAAAAACACTAAAGGGGTTCACCAGCAAATGTGAGCTGGCAGAAGGAAAAATGCAATGAACTGGAAGATAAGAGAACTGAAATCATCCAATCTGAGGATCAGAATGAAGAAAAAATGAAGAAAAGTGAACACAGCCTGACAAACCTGTGGAACACCAATTAGTGTACCAATGTATGCATTGTGGGATCCCAGAAGGAGAAGAGAGAAAGAAGCAGAAAAAATATTCAAAGAAATAATGGCAGAAAATTTCCCAAATTTAACGAAAGACATGAATAAACACATCTAAGACACTCAACTCCAAACAGGATAAACCCAAACAGATCCATACCACAACATATTATAATCAAACCATCAGTTCCCAAAGATAAAGAATATGGAGGGGGGCGGATGTGGCTCAACTGGTTGGGCGTCCGTCTGCCATATGGAGGGACCTGGGTTCGATCCCTGGGACCTCCTGGTAAAATTAAAAAATATATATATAGAAGGCGCATGGGCTGCCAGGCTCTGTGTGCCGCTGAGCTGTTGGGCCCCGGGAGCCATGCAGCAGGATGATGACGTAACAGGGGAGAGACAAGACGAGATGCTCCGAAAGCTCCAGAAGCCAGGAGCTGAGGTGGCGCAGGTGGCAGAATACCTCTCTCCTACATCGGAGGTCTCCAGGATCGAATCCTAGTGAAGACTGGAGGAGGAGGATGAGAAGAGATGGCAGGAAACAGACACGGAGAATTGCCCAGCAAATGGACACAAAACAGCAAAATGGGGAAGGGGGGGTTTAAAATTGGTAAAGTAAATAAATAAATCTTTAAAAAAAAAAAAAAAAAAAGAATATGGAAAGCCAAAGAGAAAAGCAACATATCACATACAAGGGAACCTCAAAAAGATTAAGTGCCAATTTTCACATGGGAAACCATGGAGGCAAGAAGGCAATGGCAAGACATATTTAAAGTGCTGAAAGCAAAAATTTGCCAAACAAAAATTCTACATCCGGTGTATTAGTCAGCCAAAGGAGCGCTGATGCAAAGTACCAGAAATCTGTTGGCTTTTATAAAGGGTATTTATTTGGGGTAAAAGCTTACAGTTAAAGGTCCTAAAGAGTCCGACTCAAAGCTGCTTTCTCACCAAAGTCTGTTGCCACGTATTGAAGCAAGATGGCAGGCAATCTCTGACTAGTCTCTCAGGCCTTCTCAGCTGCTCAGCTGCTCAGCTGCTCTGTTCTCTTCAGCTCCAAACTATCAGGTAAATGGCTCATCTCTCTTCCTGGGGCTTTAGCTGTTTGAAACTTCTCCTTTCTGTCACATTGCAACACCAAAATGACCAAGTTCTCTCTTCTTCCATGTATCTTCTTGAGTGAGTGTCCGTTTATATCAGCCCACCAAGGGGGGTGGGGACTTAACCCTGGGTCATGCCCTATTGCAGTAGTCAAATCAAAGCCCTAATCTTAACAGGTAATTTATAATCAAAGACATCTCAGGTGAATCTAATACAATCAAAGGGGATCACACCCAGAGGAGTAGACCAGTTTACAAACATAATCCTTCTCTTTTGAGGGATTCACAAAAATAGTCTCAAACTGCCACATTTGACAAAACTGTCTTTCAAATATGAGGGAGAGATTAAGACATTCCCAGACAAACAAAAGCTGAGGGAGTTCGTCACCACTCTATCAGTCCTACAAAAGATGCTAAAGAGAGTTCTACAAGTTGAAAGGAAAGAACAATAGTTAACAGATCAAAGCTGCATGAAGAAACAAGGATCCTGGGGAGCGGATGTGGCTTAAGTGGTTGAGGGCCTGCCTCCCATATGGCAGGTCCCGGTACCTCCTGAAAAAAAAAACAACAATAAGCAAAACAGAAGAAAAAGCCAACTCAGGGAAACCAAAGTGGCTCAGTGGTTGAGCACCAGCTTCCCACATACAAAGTCCCAGGTTCATTCCCTGGCCCCTAGCACCTCAAAAAAACAAGAAAAAAAAGAAAAGAAAAGAAGGATCTTCAGTGAGGGTCATGACATGGGTAACTATAAATGGTAGTACCACTGTATTTTTGGTTTGTAATCCCACTTTTTACTTCCTACAGGATCTGAAAGGCAAATGCATATAAAGTAATAAGAAAACAGTGTGTTTGTACTCAATGTATAAACATGCAATAAAGATGGGGGAACAGAAGAGTATAGGAACATAGTTTGTGTTTACCATTGGAGTTTAGTTGGTATCTAAAGAAACAAGAGTGTTATAGATTTAGTATGTTAAATTTAAGCCCCATAGGGGCACAGGTGTAGCTCAGTCATTGAGCACCTGCTTCCATTGTTTGAGGTCCCAGGTTCAAGCCCCAGTACCTCCTAAAAAAAAAAAAAAAAAAATTTACGCCCCATAGCAAGTACAAAGAATATCAGAAAATATGTAAGCTAATAGAGTACAGGTTTCATGGGGTGGGCGGTAGGGAAAACAGGGGTTTAATGCACACTGGGTATAGGATTTCTGTTTGTGAAGATGGGAAAGTTTTAGTAATGGAAGGTGGTGAAGGTACTACAACATTGTAAATATGAGTAATCTCACTGAATGATATACTTTGGAGTGCTTGAGATGGGAAAATTTATATTATATATATGTTCCCACAATTTAAAATTATTTTTAAAAGAGCAACTAAAAACAATGAAATTAAATGCAATACATGATCCTGAAAGGGATCTAACAAAGGAGAAGAAAAGATTCAAAAGGACATTATTGGGACATATGAAAATAACAGAATATAGACTGCAAGCTTGATATCTACCAATGTTGAATTTCTTAAACTTGGTAACTCCTCTTAAGGTGATTACATAAGTGAATACCATTCATCTTAGGAAATGTACATGGCAGTATTAAGTGTTTAAGGAGCATGATGTGTCTAATCTACACTCAAGTGGTCAGAGAATTATAGACAGATAGTGTATAAGTCAGCCAAAGAGGTGCTGATGCAAAGTACAAAAAATCTGTTGGCTTTTACAAAGCATATTTATTTGGGGTAAAAGCTTACAGTCCCAAGGCCATGGAAAGTCCAACTCAAGGTATCAAAAGAGGTACTTTTTCACCAAAGTCAGCTACCAAGTATTGAAGCAAGATGTCAGGCGATCTCTACCTGGTCTCTCAGGGCCTCCTATATCAGTCTCTGGCATAGAGCTCATTTCTTTCCAGGGTTTCCTATGTCAGCCTCTGACATAGGGCTCTTTTCTTTCCAGGCTTTCTCAGCTGCTCAGCTGCAAAATATCAGGTGAATGGCTTATCTCTCCCCAGGGCCCCAGGATCAAACAGGACAGAGCGCTCTCTCTCTTCTCTAGTGCCCTCTTGAGCAAATGTCAATTTATAAAGGCCAACCAAGGGGGCAGGGACTCAACCCAAGTCATGCCTTACTGATGTAGTCGAATCAAAGCCCCAATCTTAGCAGGTAATTTAATCAAGGACACCTCAACTGAATCCAATATAATCAAAAGTATTACATCCAGAATTAGATTAGTTAAAAAATAACCTTTCTCCTACAATGAGATATCATTTCACACCTATCAGAATGGCCACTATTAAAAAGACAGATAACTACAAGTGTTGGAGAGGATGTGGAGAGATAGGAACACTTCTTCATTGTTGGTGGGAATGCAGGATGAAACAACCACTATGGAGGACTGTTTGGCAGTTCCTAAGGAAGTTGAATATAGACTTACCACATGACCCTGCAATACCACTACTGGGTATATACCCAGAAGAACTGAGAGCAGTGTCATGAACAGACATCTGCACACTGATGTTCAGAGCCACATTATTCACCATTGCCAAAAGTTGGAAACAACCCAGGTGTCCATCAACAGATGAATGGATAAACTGTGGTCTATTCACACGATGGAATATTATGCAGCTGTAAGAAGAAATGAAGTCATAAAGCATATGGCAACATGGATGAACCTGGAGGACATTATGTTGAATGAAGCAAGCCAGACACAAAAGGACAAATACTGTAAGAATGCGTTACTATGAACCTAATATATTGTGTAATATATTGTTTGATTCAAAAATATATATATATATGTATCCATTACATTTAATTGAGAAATGTATATATTTATTCATCTGTGTTTACTTTTTATTTTTTAATTGTTTATATTTTCAATTATTAAATGTACAAAATAAAGTTTAAAAAATGTTTAAAAACAACTTTCTCTTTTGGGGATTCATAAATAATCTCAAACTGCCACAGATGGATAGATTTATTGATAGATTTATGGATAAATAGAATGATATGGCAAATGTGGCAAAATGTTAAAATTGGTAAATCCATGCATATATATGGGGTTATAGGGGTAGGCTATTAGGGTCTCCGTATGGGATTTGTACTATATTTGTAACTCTCCTGTAAGTCTAAAAATATATCAAAATAAAAAGTTTAAAAATTAAAAACTATAAATAGGAATATCCCACAAAACAGTCCACTATCTTAAATGTACACAGCAAACAGATTTGGCACCATCCCTCTCTCAAAGGAAAGTCCATCCCCTAGCAGCAGATGGTGGTCTCCATAGCCTACTTCCCAAGAAAAGGAACAAGGTTACATGTACACCAGGAATGAGATAAGAAACGGAAACGATGAGCCTGGAACATCTTTCCATACTAGAAAGCAGAAAAGTTAACAAAAACTCCTAGGATGGTTGAAAAGGACTCAAGAGTCAACCTAAATAAGCCCCACTAGCTGAAGATGGAACAAGTTAGCTTTCAATAAGGATAATAATTAGTAATAAATATTAAATGTAGGGAAGCGGCTGTGGTTCAATCAGTAGGGCTCCCGTTTACCATATGGGAGGCCCCGGGTTCGGTTCCCGGGGCCTCCTGGTGAAGGCAAGCCCGCCCGCGCGGCGTAGTTAGCTGACTCAGCGAGCACAAGCAGCAAGGGGGGGGATAAATGAATAAATAAATAAAATCTTAAAAAAAAAAAAAAAAATTAAATGTGTCCAAATCTCCATGAGTTCATAATAAAATTTAAAAAGAAATGTACTGATGACCTTTGAAGGATACCAGGGAACCCACCTCATTATTTTTGAAAACTGGTAACTAAAGGGATTGGGGGTTGGGAGGGAGTGGGGCAAGCATTTCACCTGCCTTTCCTATGAGATCTGAATTCCTAAATGTAACCGGATAGTTAACAGAGAGAATATTCTTTGTAGAAATATTCTTGCGAATAAATGAAGAGATAAAATTAAAAACAGGGAAGCGGATGTGGCTCAAGCAGCTGAGCTCCCACCCACCACATGGGAAGTCCCAAGTTCAGGTCTCGGTGCTTCCTGAAGATGAGCAAGACAGCAAGCTGGAGCAACAGGCAGGTGCAGCAAGCTGACACAAGATGATGTGTCAAGGAGACAGAGAGGAAAAACAATAAGAGATGCAACAAAGCAGGGAGCTCAGGTGGCTCAAGTGATTGAGTGCTTCTCTTCCACATGGGAAGTCCCAGGTTTGTTCCCAGTGCCTCCTAAAAAAGAAGACGAGCAGACACAGAGAGCACATAGCAAATGGGCATGGAGAGCAGACAGTGAGCGTAAACAATGGGGGGGGGTAAATAAATCTTTTTTAAAAACATATCTTTTGCAACTTTAATTAATTAAAGGATTAAGGCAATGATCAAACAACCAATGACAGAAAACATGACAAAAAAGAGAGCAATTTTTTTTCCTGCTTCTAAAGGGCATAAGTAGGACAAATGGCAAAATCTGAATCAAGTCAATAACTTAGATATTAGAATCATAACAATGTTAATCTGCTCATTTTGCTAATCTTCCTGAGGATGTACTTGTTTCAAGATACACAACCAGAGTATTTAGGGGGTAGGAGAAATAGGCCTGCAACTTACTCTCAAATAGTTCTAATAGTAATAATATTAACAAAAGCATAAAAATAATAATAGAAGAAATTATAGTAAAATGTGAACATTTGGGGTATCTAGATGATGGGTATATAAATTTTTTGTACTATTTTCAATAACTTTTCTGTAAATCAAAAGTTAACTCAAATATGAATATTCTCGCTGTCCTGATTTTATGATAATCAGGGTAGGCTAAACATTCGCTATATTAGAAACCATGCATGTGTCCCCAGACCAAGTTTTTCTCCCTAGGTCTGGTTTTTAGAATGCTGATGATAAACTAAGCCTGATTTATTATATGACCATCCTGTGTGGGAAAATACTGTAACTTTGGGTATCTTTGGTCAACCGTAAGAGATATAACAGGGGGACAGATGTGGCTCGGGTGGTTGGGCATACATCTCCCATATGGAAGGACCTAGGCTCGATCCCCAGGACCTTCCAGTAAAAATTTAAAAAAGAAAAATATAGAAGGCGTGTGGGTCGCCAGGCCCCGCGAGCCATGCAGCAAGATGATGACGTTAACAGGAGAGTGACACAAGGGAGAGCCAAGACAAGATGCGCCAAAAAACCAGGAACTAAGGTGACACAGGCGGTAGGACACCTCTCTCCCACATCGGAGTTTCCAAGGATCAAATCCCAGTGAAGACAGGGGGAGAAGAATGAGAAGAGAGGGCAGGAAATGGACACAGAGTGGCCAGCGAATGGACAAGGAAACAGCAAAAACAGGGGAAGGGGGGGTGTAAAAGTGGATAAAAGTAAATAAATAAATAAATAAATCCTTTTTAAAAATGTATAGGGGAGGAAGATACGGACTATAGTTAGTAGTAATACTTTGACAGTGCTCTTTCATGATTTGTTAACAAACGTTTCACAACAATGCAGGTGATGTGTGGGAGCCCCTCTATGTTATGCATGTTTGTTTTGTAAGTTCACGATGTTTACTGAACAGTTACAGTTTATGTATGTTCATGTATTAATGATATACTTCAATAAATTGTTTTAAAAAATTAAAAAGTTAACTCAAAATAAAATATTAAGAGATAGGAAGGAAACATTCTGGACCTCTTGAAAGAAGTGCACAATACTACCAAGGAAGCAATTCTGCACATACTCCCAAATAAAAATCTGAACATGATCAAGTTCTAGAAATGGATCTAACCATCAATTAAGAGAAACATGATAAAAAAATTTTAAAATACACAGGGATATGAACAACAAAATCTATAGTGAAAGAAACTCCACGGAACAAATGACCTGAAGTCTTTAACAAAATCTTGCAAAGGGAGACAGAACACGTTCGTATAGATTTAGAGCAGGGGTTCTTAACTAGGGGTCCATGGAAAGATTGTAGGGGGTCCGTGAGCTTGAATTGAAAAAGATCAACTTATCTTTATTTTCTCTAACCTCTAACTGAAATCTAGAATTCCCTTCACTTATGAATGTATGCAATAAATAAATTACAATAGTATTCATTTCATCTGACTGGCAAAGGGTTCTGTGAAACAAAAAAGATTTAAAAACCCTGATTTAGAGACTTAAGAATGTGAACAAAAAAACTGGTACACTGGGAAGCGGCTGTGGCTCAATCAGTAGGGCTCCCGTTTACCATGTGGGAGGCCCCGGGTTCGGTTCCCAGGGCCTCCTGGTGAGGGCAGGCCCGCCCGCACGGCGTGGTTGGCTGACCCAGTGAGCACAAGCAGCAAGGGGGGATAAATGAATAAATAAATAAAATCTTAAAAAAAAAAAAAAAAAAAAAAACTGGTACATGAATTTTCATAGGATCATTATTCTTAATATCCAATAAGTAGAAACAATCCAAATATCTATCAATTGAGGAATGAATAAATACAATGTGATAAATCCATACAGTAGAATATTATTCAGCCATAAAAAGAAATAAAATATCTGTTGATACATGCCACAACATGAATGAACCTTGCAAATATTATGCTCAGTAAAAGCCAGACAGAAAAGGCTACATATTGTATGATTCGATTTACATGAAATGTCCAGAATAGGCAAATCCATAGACAAAGAAAGTAGATTAGTCCTTGCCAGAGGGTGAGGGGAGGGGAATTGGTAGTGACTACTAATGGGTACAGGGTTTCTTTTGGGAGTAATGAAAATATCCTGAAATTAAATAATACAGATGGTTGTACAACTTTGTGACTATACTATAAACCACAGAAGTGTACACTTTACAGGAGTGAATTATATGGTTTCTGATTGTGAGTTAGCCATCTACAGTGGTAAAAACAGCATGGTACTCGGGGTCGGATGTAGCTCAACTGGTTGGGCGTCTGTCTCCCATATGGAGGGACCCGGGTTCGATCTCCCGGACCTCCCGGTAAAAAAAAAAAAAGAAAACAGCATGGTACTGGCATAAAGATAGACATATACACAAATGGAACTGAACTGATGTTTCTGAAACAGACCCTCACAGCTACAGTCATATGATTTTTGACAAGGCTGTCAAACCCACCCAGCTGGGCCAGAACAGTCTATTCAACAAATGGTGCTCGGAAAGCGGCTGTGGCTCAATCAGTAGGGCTCCC
>JAKSZT010054030.1:44903164-44935306 GCA_026826555.1 Tolypeutes matacus
TTAAAAAAAAAAAAAAAAAAAAAAAAAGAAACAAATGGTGCTGGGAGAACTGGATAGTCATATCCAAAAGACAGAGGATCCCTATCTCATACCTTATACAAAAATTAATTCAAAATGGATCAAGGATCTAAAAAAGCTATAGCCATAAAATTTCTGGAAGAAAATGTAGGGATACATCTCCAAGACCTGGTAGTAGTTGGTGGTTTCTTAAACCATACACCCAAAGCATGAGCAATGAGAGAAAAAAATGAACAAATGGGACCTCCACAAACACTTTTGTGCTTCAAAGGACTTTGTCAAGAAGGTGAAAAGGCAGCCTACTCAAGGGGAGAAAATATTTGGAAACCACATATTCTATAAGGGTTTGATTTCCATGCTATATAGAGAGATCATACAACTCAACGATAAAAGGGCATGCAATCCAATTTTAAAAGTGGGCAAAAGACTTAAACAGACATTTTTCCAAAGAGGAAATACAAATGGCCAAAAAGCACATGAAAAATGTTCACTATCACAAGCTTTTAGGGAAATGCAAATCAAAGCTACAATGAGGTTATCATCTCACATCTCATAGAATGGTCATTATTTTAAAAAATAGAAAATAACAAGTGCTGGAGAGGATGTGGAGAAATAGGAACACTCCTTCAACGTTAGTGGGAATGTAATGGTACAGTAACTTGTGGAAGACAGTTTGGCAGTTCCTCAGGAAGCTAAATATAGAGCTGCCGTACGATCCAGCAATTCCTCTACTAGGAATATATCCAGAAAAACTGAAAACAGGGATGCGAACAGACAATTGCACAACAATGTTCATAAGGGCATTATTCATAATTGCCCAAAGACGGAAACCATCCAAGTGTCCATCAACTGATGAATGGATAGACAAAATGTTCTATATACATATGATGGAATACTATGTGTGGTAAGAAGAAATACAAATGAATACATATGACAACATGGATGAACCTTGAAGACATGCTGAGTGAAATAAGCCGGACACAAAAGGACAAATATTGTATAGTTTCACTAATATGAACTTAATATGAAGAATAAACACATGGAGTTAAAATCTAGAGTACAGGGTACCAGGAGATAGGATGAGGGCTGTAAAGGGATACTGATGTTTAATGTATGTAGAAGTTTTAATTAGCCTGACTATAAAAATGTGGAAATGGACAGAGTTGATGGTAACACATTATAGTGAGTATAACTAATACAGCTGGTTGATAAATGTGATTGTAGCTGAAAGGGGTAGTCTAGGGGCTTAAATGTCAATTGAAAGAAACCTAGAGAATAATTTAGGGACTGCATAACATAGTGAACCTGGTTAATAATACAAATACAAGAATATTCTTCTATGAACTAGAGCAAAATATGTCACTATTACCAAGTAATAATGTAGTGATGCAAGGGAAAAATATAATTAATGTAATTTACAAACTGAAGTTGACAGCAATATTGTAACACTCACAAATCAATGTCAAAGAAGGCACTATATAAGTGCTCATGATCAATAATAGGGGGTATGAGATTTTCTCTTTTGGACTAAGGAAAACGTTCAAAAATGTACTGAGGCAATTGACTGCACAATGATGAAAGTGAGACTTAGTGAGAGTACACTTTGGATGAACAGTACAAGACATGGGACTGTATAACAGTAAATCATGTGGTAGATGATGGACTGTGGTTAACTGTACAAATATGAGAATGCTTTCTTATGAACTATAACTAATGTCCAATATTAATATATGGTGCTAATAATAGGGGGGTATATTTTAAAAATATACCAAATGAAAGCTATGGACCATAGTTGTTAGTTATATTTTGATGAGGTACTTTCATAATCTGTAACAAACGTCCCACAACATTGCAAGGTGTTGGTGGAGGGGTGATGTACAGGAATTTTGCATGTTATGCATGACTGTTCTGTAAGCCTACAACTTCACCAATAATTTTTTTTTCCTTTTAATCAGCTAGCCATACATGTGAGGGTTGATTTCTGTACTCTCAATTCCTCTCGTCTATAACCCTGACCTTATGCTAGTACCATGCAATTTTGATTACTGTGACTTTGTAAGAATATTTGAAGAATTAATGGCTGAAAACTTCCCAACTTCAATGAAAAGACATGAATATATACATCCAAGAAGCTCAATGAAGTGCAAACAGGATAAACACAAACAGACACACACCAAAACCCATTATAATCATACTGTCAAACACTAAAGACAAACAGAATTCAAAAAACAATGTGAAAGAAGCAATGTATCCTACACATATAAGGGAGTTTCTGTAAGATTAAGCAATGATTTCTCAATTTAAAAAGATTGAAATCATACAAAGTAACTTCTCTGATGACAATGGAATGAAGCTAGAAATCAGTAAGAGAGAGAAGAGAAAATTTCACAATCTGTGAAAATTAAATAATACACTCTTAACCAATAAGAGAGAAGAAATCATAAGAGAAAGTAGGAAATATCTTGAGACAAATAAAAATTAAAACACAACATACCAAAACTTATGAGATATAGAAAATGCAGCTCAGAGGTAAACTTGTAACTGTAAATCCTCACCACCTGGACAAACTAGAGGGAAAAAAGCAACTAAAACAAAAGTGAGTAGAAAGAATGAAATAATAAAATGAGACCAGAGACAAAAGTAATAGAGAATAGAAAAACAATATAGGGAATCAAAACCAATAGATGGTTCTTTGAAAAGATCAATAAAATTAACAAACCTTTAGCTAAACTTACAAAGTAAAAATGAGAAAGGATGCAAACAACAAAAATCAGAAATGAAGGAGGGGGGAACAGGTATTACTACTTACTCCATGGAAACAAGAAAGATTGTAAGAGGATATTATGAAAAACTGTATGCAGGGAAGCGGCTGTGGCTCAATCAGTGGGGCTCCCGTTTACCATATGGGAGGCCCCGGGTTCGGTTCCCGGGGCCTCCTGGTGAAGGCAAGCCCGCCCGCACGGCGTGGTTAGCTGACCCAGCGAGCACAAGCAGCAAGGGGGGGATAAATGAATAAATAAATAAAATCTTTAAAAAAAAAAAAAAAAAACTGTATGCCAACAAATTAGATAACCCAAATGAAATGGACAAATTCCTAGAAACACACACATTACCTAAACTGACCCAAGAAGAAATAGAAGATCTCAAAAGACCAGTAACAAGTAAAGAGACTGGATCAGTAATCATGCACCATCCAACAAAGAAAAGTTGGGGAGAGGATGTAGCTCAAGCGGTTGAGCACCTTCTTCCTATGTTCAAGGTCCTGGGTTCAATGCCCAGTACCTCCTAAAAACCAAACAAACAAACAAAAACCCAACTCTCATTGGGGAGCAGATAGAGCTCAGTGGTTGAGTGCCTGCTTCCCATTTATAAGGTTAATTTCACAAAACTTTCAAAGAATTAGCACCAATCCTTTTCAAACTCTTCCAAAAAACTGAAGAGGCAGGATGGCATCCTAACTCCTTCTATGAGGTCAGATCACCCTAATATCAAGGCCAGATAAAGATATCACAAGAGAAGAACATTACAGACCAATACCCCATATGAATATAGTTGCAAAAATCCTCAAAAAACTTTTAGCAAACTGAATCCAACAGTATATTAAAAGGATTGCACTCATTTCACCAAAGAAAATATACAAATGACCAAAAGCACATGAAAAGATGCTCAACATCAATTGCCATTAGGGAAATGCAAATCAAAATCACAATGTGATGCCATTTCTAATCCATCGCAATGGCCATTAAGAAATCAGAGGGGTAAGTAGATATGGCACAAGCAGTTGGGCGTCCACCTACCACATAGGAGGTCCCGAGTTTGATTCCTGGTGCCTCCAAAAGCAGACACGCAAGACAGCAAGCTGACGCGACAGGCTGGCACAGCAAGCTGACGCAACGAGGAGACACAACGAGGAAACACAATGAGAGATACAAGGAGGGTACAGAGGTGTCTCAAGCAATTGGGCACCTCCCTCCCACTTGAGAGGTCCCAGGTTCGGTTCCCAGTGCCTCCTAAAAAAGAAGATGAGCAGACACAGAAAGTACACAATGAACAGACACAGAGAGCAGACAGCAAGTACAACAACAAGTGGGGGGCTGGGAAAGAAATAAAGAAAATGAATCTTTAAAAAAAAAATTAAAAAAACACAGAAAAAAAGAAGTGCCAGCAAGGATGTAGAAAAAATAGGAAGCCTATTGTACATTGTTGATGGGAATGTAAAATGGTGCTGTTACTGTGGAAAATGGTTTGGCCGTTCCTCAAGAAGTTAAACATAAAGCTACCATATGACCCAGCAATCCCACTTCTGGAAAGCAGAGACCCAAACAGATACTTGTACACCAATATTCACAGCAGCATTATTCACAATAGGCAAAACACAGAAGTAACCAAAAGGTCCATCAAGAGATGAATGGATAAACAAAATGTGCTATATACATACAATTCAGCTGTAAAAAGGGATGACATTCTGATACATGCTACAACATGAATGAAACTTGAAGACTTCATATGGAATGAAATAAGCCAGACACAAAAGAACAGATATTGTATGATTCCAATTATATGAAGTATCTAGGATTTGGAAATACATAGACACAGAAGGTATATTAAAGCTTTCCAGGGACAAGAAGGAGGGGGAATGGGGAGTTATGGAAAAGTTTCAGTAATGGATAGTGTAAGGATAGCATAGCACCGTGAATGTGATTAATCCCACTGAATTGTATGCTTGGGAGCGGCTGACGAGGGAAATTATGTTATATATATATAGTTTCCACAATAAAAACAAAAGGGCATTCTTGGAATAATTGAAAAGAACGGAATATAGACTATATACTTAATATCAGTATTAAATTTCTTGGGTTCGGATGTGGCTCAACTGGTTGGGCGTCCATCTCCCATATGGAGGGACCTGGGTTCGATCCCAGGGACCTCCCAGTTAAAAAATAAAAAAATAAAAAAATTAAATTTCTTGAACTTAATATAACAGTTTAATGAAGTTACGTAAGTGGATATCATTGTTCTTAGGAAATGTACATGGAAGTATAAGTATTCAAGGAGCATGATTTATGTAACATACTCTTGAATGTTTAGAAAATAGAAATGGTTAGCATGATAAAAACCAATGTGGTGTCCATCAACAGATGAATGGATAAGCAAACTGTGGTCTATTCACACGATGAAATATTATGCAGCTGTAAGAAGAAATGAAGTCATAAAGCATATGGCAACATGGATGAACCTGGAGGGCATTATGTTGAGTGAAGCAAGCCAGACACAAAAGGACAAATACTGTATGAATGCATTACTGTGAACCAAATATATTGTGTAATATATTGTTTGATTAAAAAAAAAAAAAAAAAATTTACATGTATCCATTACATTTAATTGAGAAATGTAAAAAAAAAAAAAAAAGAGGAAGCCTGTAGCCTCATGTCTCTCATCTTAGGACCACGAGGAAAGACAGCCTCAGGATGAAGCCAATGCACTGGGCAGACCTCAGAGAGTCATGGAGAAATGGAGCTGGAGCCCTGAGAGAACCATGCCTGAAGCCTACCCCTCCCTCTGGGCTTTTCAGTCAGATAAGTTTTAAACCATGAGTTTAAAACTTGCAACTGAAAACATCCTAATCCTAACAAAAACACGTGGTCACTTGGCTCTTCTCTACCTCATGTTTTTCTTTTTAAATTCATTCTGAATTTTATAGAAATATCTAAATAACAGCAAAGGAAAAAGACTATATCTTACCATCTGAACTGCTACTTCATTATTGTGTATTTCTGTATACATGTGAAAATGTGCATTTTATATTCATTTTAAATGTTTGCAGATTAAATGCTAATTATAAAAAAAAAAAAAAAAAAAAAACCAATGTGGCAAAATGTTAAAAGATAAATCTGTAAATCTGGTACCTGGGTAGGGGGTATATTAGAGCTCTCTGTATCTGTTTTATATTATTTTTGCAACCATTCTATAAGTTTGACGTTATTTCAAAATAAAAAGTTTTTTAAAACATGGGTAAAGGACTTAAATAGACCTTTCTTCAAGGAAGATATACAAATGACCACTAAGTATTTGAAAAGATGCTTAACATCATTAGCCATTAAAGAAAGGCAAATCAAAACTGCAATGAGATACCACTTCACACCCATGATGATGGCTATTATTGAAAAAAAGTGGAAAACAGCAAGTATTGGCAAGCTGCAGAGTAATTAGAATCCTTGTACATTGTTGGGGGGCGGGGGGAGGGATGTAAAATGGTGCAGCAGCAGTGAAAGACAGTTTGGCTGCTCCTAAAAAAAGTTAAACACAGAGTTACCCAATTACCCAGCAATTCCACTCCTAGGTATATACCCAAAAGAAATAAAAGCAGGGACTCAAGATACTTGTATTGCAATGTATATATATATATAGAGAGAGAGAGAGAGTGTAGCATTGTTCACCACAGACAAAATGTAGAAACAACCCAAGTATCCATCAACCATCAACACATGAATGCGTAAACAAAATGTGGTATATAAATACAATGGAATATTACTCAGCTGAAAAAAATGAGGTTCTGATACATGCTACAACATGGATGAACCATTAAGACATTATGCTTAGTGAAATGAGCCAGACACAAAAAAGGACAAATATTTTATTATTCCACTTATATGAAATATTTAGTTAAAGCAAATTCATAGAGGCAGAAAATGAATTAGAAGTTACCAGAGGCTGGGGGAAGCTGGGAAAAAGGAGTTATTACTTAGGTACAGAATTTATTTGGGGTGATGAAAAGGTTTTGGTAACAGATGGTAGTGATGGTAGCTCAACATTGTGAACGTAATTAATACCACTGAATAGTGCACTTAAAAATAGTTAAAATCAGAAATTGTCACATAACCAGAATATATATTTTTTAATCTAGGAGAAAAATGAAATAAAGTACTTATATTTCATGGATGCTTTCTTTCTTACAATTTAAATCACTTCCTTTTTTTAGGAGTGTTTGTTGTTTTGAAAAATCCATAGGGCTAAAATCAAGTGAAAGCTGTTGACTGGTGGGGAAAAAAAACACTCTAGAGATTAAACTATAAAGAAGCACTAAAGGTAGCTATCTACAAGAATTCTCCATATCTAGATACCAATTTTCACTTCTTTTTCTGGAAAACATTTATTTTCACACATACATAATACAACAAACATATCATAACAATCAATCAGAATTAAGAAATTTAAATATTACCCAGTTGTTTTAGAGGTGGAAAAATTTGTTCTCCAAAATACCTCAAGTATAAATTTCCTCATAGCTGCACCCTCAACAAACCACCACTGAAAATGGAGGATGGCAAAACACTGCCCTCATTTCTTGTTAAAGCCTACTTGCAAAGATTTCTATTTCACCATTTTGACTAATTAGTAAACACATGATGCCAGCTAAAAAAAAGTAACAATTTTTAAAAAAATTTTTTAGAAAGCTAAAACCAAGCACCAAAAAAATTACTCCCATCTAAACTATAAGGAAGACAAATGAGAAAGCAAAATCCCTACAGGTAACTACAAGTATTTTTCCACACATCATAGAATATATTTTCAAAGACATAAACATTTTTTCAACCCAAGAAAAAGACAATTAACTTACTAGCATGTTTGTCCGCAAGCATTATAAGCGTGTTGGAAATATCTCGTCTTCTATAAAAGCACACTACTTTTGCTTCCACATTGCCACTTGCAGTCTAAGAAATAAGAAAAATAAATGTCATCTGTACTAAATATTAGAGTCAAATACTTTACAAAACAAAACTAGATATAGCACAATTATAAGGTTTTTATAATTTTACACTGTACCAACCACAACTGTAGGATAACCAGAGAACTAAAAAATTCAAATAAGGCTGAACAACATTTGTTCAGGTTCCAAGTGAACCAGACATCAAATATAAAATAACTCATTGGCATCAATTAAACTAAAGTTTAATGACTTTAAAGTTTAAAGTGACTAGATTTAGTCACTTTAATGACTAAATCTAGTCATAGTTAACTCTGATGAGCCTTAAGAAAATTTTAAAAACCACAACATAACTTATTTAAGACATTTAATCTAATCTCCTCCAAATCCATTCCCAGAAGCATAGGCTAAGTGTACGACCACCCAGGCCACTCTTAAACACCCCCATCTTCCACTGATGAAACTCTGTAGGTGCAGAGCAACCATGATGCAGAAGGAACATGACTTGGAAGAGCACTTTCCAGCCCAAGGGGGTTTATGAATCCACAGTTTGCCCTTACATGTGAAAGTATTAAAAACCTTGAGTTATGAAAACTGAGGCTCTTTTCTTTTTGATGACAATCTAGAATACAATCAGTATTCAGGTAGGTTGTAATTTACTTCAGCTGGGGCCCATACTCCTTTACTCTCCTATATTCTGTGAATTCTGAGAGTTTCCAGAAAGTCAATCATTCATTACAAAGTTCCTTGTAAAACCACACAGATTACAATAAAATGCTATTGTGATTTCCATTTTCTAACAAATCTGAGAACATATTTTAGAATTTCTCTGAGCTTAAAGATATAGTCAAATAGAAATGAGTACATATCTATTTACACATACACATATATTTATATCTGCTAGAGAATAATCCTGTACAAATATTGCCCCTTAAAACTGAAATTATAGTAAATCCTAACCAAAGCGTTTCTATCTTTCATAATATTGTGATCAAATACATGCTCCAGAAGTAATGATCCAGCAATCTGCTAAATGAATAGACCAATATTTCCATGCAAATAATAGCTAACAATAGCTTCAACTATAAGCTCTTTATCATTTTTGTCTATTTGAGAAAAATTCATGTTAAAAATCCAAAGCATGAGTTTTAAGGTATATTTTTTCTGCCTCACAGTAAGGTCCTCTAATAGAGATGGCTCTACAAAGTTAATTATTTTGTTTGTTTGTTTGTTTGTTTAAACCCACTTATGGTAGGGCTTATTCAAAATAAATATTCTCTTCTGGACACACTTGGCTATTGGATAGTTCACAATTATAGTAATCCTCTTCTTTCCCTCTATCATGCACACACACACATACACACAATACCTTGAACATTATTCAGCTACTCAAATAATCATCCACAGTCCAGTGTCAATACACCACTGTTACTGAAGTGTAACAAAATAAGTAAAAAGATTGAGAGCAATTGTTTTATAGCAATGAAAATTAATTTTATATCTATTGAATCTAGTAATAAAAAATTAGGTCTTGTATTTTTAGAAGTCTTTTTAAATTTTATTTTTCTACTTATTTGCATGTGTATTTTACAAAAATAGCAGTCTGTGACATATTGAAAATGCTAAAAGTCCTTCACCATATATCCTTCATCTGCTCTAAAGACCTAGGTTAAACAGCCAGTACATACAAAAAAAAGTCAGGTTTTCTTTCAACTCCCAAATGTCTTTTGACACCTTACTAAGTGGCAAGCACTGAGGCTACAAGGTGCCTGCCCACATGGAGCTTCCACTCCAGCAAGGATGCCTTGTTTACATGTCATCTCCTCTCCAACCCTCCTAAAGCCCAGTTGTAATTTTTGTCTCTCACCTGATTAAAAACCTTCACGAGTTTCCCACTAAATGATAAAGATAAAACTAGCATTCTTGACTTTTCACAATATATCCAGCCTTATTTTCCTTTACTACTCTCCTTCCCCTCCAAACTCCTTTTCTCACGCACTGAAACAGGAAGTACAAACTGTTGGGATAAGGGCAGAAAAAGCTTCATGTAGAAAGAAAAGAGGTGGAAAGTCCCAAGTCGGCCAGGAGGGAAGAAAAGAAATTCAATAGGTGAACCTGGGGGACAGTCTAGAAAAAGGAAGGATATAAGCAAAGACCCACAGATGAGAAAACCTTGGACATGTGTAAAGAAGAACCCAGAACGTATATCAATTTGTTTCCTGTGTTCTTTTCTCCATTTAGGATGCAGCTTCTTAAATCTCTACTGTGTCAAACATTTACTAAAATATCCTCTAGCAATAAGGGCTTTTCTTTTGCTCTAAAGTCATTTCAGCCAACCTCATGCTCAGCTCTGTTTCTATCCCAGACTTAGAAAATACTTTATTTTAAATAAATAAATAGATAAATAGCTTTCCATTTCAGAAAGTCCATGGTGTGCTCAGACTAAAGAACAAGTGGAAAGAGGGGAATTCTTTTCCTAATTTCTGACCCTAGTATTCTCAACACATCCAAATGTTTTTGTCCCCAAAATACAATTAAGACAGTCAACATAAAAGTTGGAAGGGTATTAATAAAATATATAGAATGTTAAGATACAGCTAAATTACACAAAACACATCTCTCCCCCTCAAAAAAAAAAATCTAGTAGGTATAACCAATCAATAACAAATAACATGCTAATTTATCCACAAGTTATTTTATATCTTAACCTTTTATTCTTCTTCCAATAGATCATCGTCACTATATATTAGTACACACTATGGGAGAGGAAAAGAAGTGTGAGATAAACAACAATGAACTGTGTTCATCCACAGTTTATTTAGTTTTGTATCTAAAAGTTCCCAGAACAATTACAGAAAAAATTTAGACCAAAAAAAAAAAAAATTACTTATTTAGGAAAAAAAAAAACCAAACACCTGTAGTGCTGCTTCCAACTGAGCATTTAACATTACAAACACAGTTGTTTTTTTTAACAGGGGACCATCTTATAAAATTGAATTTTCTATAAAAATGATAATTAACTTATCCTATGAATTTTATTTAAAAATGCATTCTAGGGAAACGGATGTGGCTCAAGAGGTTGGGCGTCCGTCTACCATATGGAGAGACTGGGGTTCGATCCCCGGTACCTCCTGGTAAAAAAATAAAATAAAATAAAAAATAAAAATAAGAATAAAAATGCACTCTATTTAGAGAATAATTAATAAAATGAGTCAATGTTCCTTCTTCCCCTGGCTTATTTATTAGAAAATACCAAATATCCTTTTTTTTTTTTTTTTTTAGGAGGTACTAGGGATTGAACCCAGGAACTCATACATGAGAAGCAGGCACTCAACCACTGAGCTACATGCACTTCCCCCAAGTATTCTTAAACTCCAATCATGCTAACTTGGCCAACCTCACCTCCCATCTTCCCAGGGCATCAACCTAGAACACTCTTACAAGCGGCTCTCCTCCCATGGCCACCTCTTTCTCATGCTTTAGGTCTCAGCTTCCATGTCCTTGAAGTTCTTTCCCACTCTATATGAACTAAGTGACCTCTGTTAGTCTGTGACTAATCTTTTGCACATTTCATGTTTTTTACACCTACTGACTTGATTTTTCATGTGTCTCCCTCATGAACGTAGACCCTTTGTGGCCAGGGACCATGTTCATCTCACTCACTTGTTGCCCCTCTAAGCCAAGCGTAAACCTAGTACGTAAAAAGTGCTCGATAAACATCTATTTAATGAATTATTTAAAATGAGATGTCTTGTTCACATCCCTTCATAAATAAAGGCCCTCTATAAATATTTAGTATTTAACAAGTCAATCTCAGTTCTTGTTTACCAATACTTCATCCACCTAAACTGCCATTTTCTGAAATTACAGAGAATCCCACTTCTCACAGTTCAGTTATCCCAGGCCCTGACGGACCATCAATATTAATGTCTCTGCTGAAAGGCAGGCCAGGGGGGAGGTGAAGATAGGGGGATGGAGGAGCATTTGTGAAGTGAATGGCAAGATAATGAAAAAGTGTGACATGAAATGATCAGGTTCAAGCTAGATGTGCAACCCAGTCATTTAACCACATGTGCCTCTGGACAACAATCCATGATTTATCTATCTTAAAGGCTTAAGGTTATTGTGAGGCTCAGAAGAAGTAACAAATGAGAATCCCCAGATAATATGCTTTCATATAGCACCATGTCCTGATGGTTGTAAACCTAGCACAGCTGAGATTTTACTCTTATTTGTGGGATTATTTGGCTGATATCTGTCTCCTCAACTAGACCCATTTTGCTCACCTTTGCATCCCCAGTGTCTAAAAGTACCTGGCACGTAGCAGGTCCTCAAGATATATTTGTGAAGTGAATGAATCAAAATACTTTGTACACAGCAAAGGTATGTACAAGTATTAATACCAGACATTTGAGAAATTCATTAATTCAACAAATATGTATTGAATGCCTAACTATATGCCAGCTACTCTTCTAAGGCACCTAGAATACATCAGTGAACAAAACAGAAAGGATCACTACACACAGAGAGCTTACATTCTAGTGCCAGAAGACAGACATTGAAAACAAACACAGTAAATAAGCATATTTGAAGATGATATAGATGATATTGAAACAAAGAGCAAGATACAGAGGTCTGGTAACAACTAATGGTCCTAAAGCGGGTGCATGTGAGAAACAGCCAAGAGCCCACTGTGCCTGGAATAGAAGGAGCAAGGCAGAGAGGAGCAACAGTGGAGGTGAGAGAGGGCCAGGGCACAGCCAGAAAGTATACGGTCTCATGGGTCAACATTTCTTTTGAATCCAAATTAAATTTCTCTTTTTTTTTTTTTTTTTTTTTTACCAGGAGGTCCCAGGGATCGAACCCAGATCTCTCCATAAGGGAGACGGACACCCAACCATTTGAGCCATGTCCACCCCCCTAACAAATTAAATTTCTAAATAAACTAATTTGGTAAGCAGTTTAGAATTATCTTATGCCTTACATCAATAACGAAAAAAGAGAAATAAATCAAAATTATAACCTGACAGTTCCCACCCGCAAACTGATCTAAACATGAGGCCATTCTGCTCATTTATTGGTGGTGTGAATTTTTAAAATGCAATGTCCCTGGGGATATTCCTAGAAGCAAGGTCCTTTAAGCCAAGAATGACCTAGGCCAGGCCTGCCTTCCTGGAACCATCTCTCAGTTGTTATTTTTGAGGGAAGATATTACTAGACAGCCCCGGAGATCATAACACTATGATTCTCATAAGCCACGCAACCCTTAAAATGGTCTGGAGGAAACCAGAGCATCACTAGAAATCTATGGTCCGTGTAGTTTATGACTGCTTTTGAGGGTCTCCATTATAAAAGCCAATTTACCACAGTCACAAGGCTTCTGATGTCCTAGACACCTACAATCAGAGATGATCTCAATGTAAAAGTTTTATTTTCGTAGGGCAGGTAAAAAGCTATATTACATTATACCAAAAACCTAGAATTTTTCAAATTCCCTTCACTGCAATACTGGTTCCTCCATCTCAGCTGGAAGGAGAAAAAATTAATTCACAGAAAAAGGGAAAAATACAATTTGTTCCTGCAAGTATAAAAAGGAACTACCTGAGTTACAGGATGACTTGCTCTTTGAGAGGCTGTGAGCAATTTAAAGAAACCTGAAGATTTTAAATATATATCCAACAACAATATTTAATATCAGAGAAAAATGGGTAATTATAAAAAGTAAGATACTACTCATAATCCTGCATAGCTCTCTAATCCGAAAACTCTACTTTCAAAAAATTTGGGACTGAAAGTAAAATCAGGTCTTTTGCCCTTAAGCCAATTTTCCCTTCAATGGAAAACAAATATTTTTGAATATTAGTATAAATAACAGTATATACCTTATTGAGTTCTTCTATCCTTCTGATTAGGTATGGGTTGCTGGAAGAATTCTCAAAGTAGACATAATCTGTAATTAAAGGAAGTAAAGAGTTTAATCTTTCAAATGGAAAGTTCACATTTGTCAATCTATGACTTCCTTTAGCAGGCAATTCACATTCAGAATTAGGCACCTAATTCTTTCACTGGTAAAATAAAACTTAGTAAAGAAACCCTAATATATTGTCTCATGTGCCTACTAATCATGGGCCCTTACTCTCTCCTGGAATTTTCATTTCAATTACTGTTTTTATCAAATTTTCCTAGACTTTTGTCGTTTCTTTAATAACAAAGAAAGAGACACCTCTCACGCTCATCACTGAATAGTCAGGGCTCGCTAAACATGAGTCTTCCATCCTGTAACTGCTTCCAAATCTTTTCCCTCCAATTCAATTTGCCCTGGAGTATGCATCTCACATAAAACTGTTGACCTAAGACAAATTCAGAGCCGTGAAAGGTTTAGCAGCCCAACTTACATTTCAATCACCAACTTTTAAAACCATCAATCAGGTGAGAAAAGCAGGTAAGAGGAAGCACATTGACAAACTTTCCCACGGCTCTGCCTGGGAAGAGGGGAAAGAAAGGGGAGAAAGGGGTCCTGTTCAGAGAGGCAGATAGCTCTGAACGTGACATCAGAATCTCTTCTATCCTTCTACCATATTTAATCCAGATCCTCTCAGAGTTTTATTAAAAAAAAAAAAAAAAATCACTGCAGGCTTTCAACAAAAAGGATAAAAATTTTCAAGTGTGGCTTTTCCTCACATTTAAATGGGCTCCCTGGAAACTTCCCACTGTGTGTTTATTTAAGGGGCCGGGCTGCATTGTTGTCTATCTTAGTGGCTTTACCCCATTTCTCTTCTGCAAAGTGGCCTCATTTAGCCAGGCCATTCCCACCACCATCCATCAGGAGGCTCAGCTAATGCAGAGAAGGAAGAGCAAGTCTCACACACAAACATGCCACTTATCTGAATTATTATTTTACCAGGAAAGAGGGAGGAGGGCGTCGTGAGTAGGGAGAAAGTTTGTTTGACCTTATTTCTCTCTTCTGCAGAAGGCTTGGAAGGAGGCAGACAGCAGAGCAAACGTCGAGGCACAACTCAACTCCCCACCTCTGGCTGCAGTTCCCTGGCCCCACTAAGCCCCATTCTTGGGGGACTAGACAAGAAATGAAAGGGGGAGTGAAGAAGAAGGGAAGGTGCAGGGCCCTGCCCCCGCAGACAGGCCTGTCCAGTTCTGCCTCTGGCTGGGTCCCCACAGCCCCCCACTCCCACTGAAGGGGAGAAGGCGTCGAGGGGATGTCCTCCATCCTCCAACCCCCGCTGCCTAGAAGCCACACGAAGAAGAGGCCACCCTGTTAAGGTGCCCCATGGCCCCTATCCCCATGAGGGCTTCATGGGGGTGGGGGTGGGGGGGATGTTTCAGATCATTCATAGCCCCAAGTAGAGGCCTGGCCCTAAAAATCTAGGAGGAGGGTGGGGTGTTGGGGGACCCCCTACCCCTTGTGGGTCACGGGAGGGTGGGGGAAAGAGGAGGTGGGTGGGGGTGGGGAGTCCCGGCCCCCTCTGCGGCCCCGGCGCCCCCGCCCCCTGCGCCCTCAGCCCCGGCGCCCAAGGCTCCCGGGGATTAGGGTGAACTCGCCCAGACCCCCTCACTCCCGGAGCCCGTTCCCAGACTGGCCGGGTCGGGCCGAGCCTTCCTACCTCCGACCCGGTACATGTTGGCCGCCATGTCCGCCCGCCCGCCCGCGGAGCCCGAGCCGAGCCCCGCCCGCCGCCGCCGCCGCCGCCGCCGCCGCCGCCGCCGCTGCCTCAGCCTGGGTCGCCGCTGCTGCCTTGCCGCGGGGGGAGGGGAGGGAGGGAACGAGGGGAGGGGGAAATGAAGGGGAGGGGACGTCGAGGGGTGGGGGCAGGTGCCCGCCCCCAGCGCCGGGCTAGCGACGCCGAGTGGGCCGGGCCGGGGGAAGCCTGGGCAGGCCGGATCGCTGCGGGGCCAGCAGGGAAGGGAGCATAGGGGTGCTTGGTAGAAGTGGGGGGTCCTAGGACAAGAGTCCTGGCCGAAGCGGAGGCTCGGACTCGCAAATGCGGAACCCGGACTGTTAGGGAATTGGGATGGGGGTAGGGGCTCCGTGTCTCTGGAGCGTCTGCCGCCCCACCCAGGGTACCCACCACTGCCCACCCCGAGACAGGTTCCCCTTCCCTGCTTCTGGCCCTGGGGTGCCCCAGCATCTGTGTCCAGATACGAGTTCATGCATGAGCTTCTATCTCGGTGGAAATACTTGCATGCAAATAAATGCACGCAGAGGGCACCTTCCATGTGGTGAAGGTAACGCCAGGTCAGGGAGCCCGGCAGGCCCTGGGGCCAGGAGGATCCCAGGTGATTCCAACTTACCAAATCCGAGATCAAGGTGGGGATGGTGCACAAGAAACTGGCTTCCTTACAAGTTTCTTAACTGAATTGACAGGTCTATTAGCATTCACCCCAAAACTAGGCTGAAGAGAACCCATTCTCCTCACCTGAAGGCCTTGCCTCTAGAGAGGCCCCATATACGGTGTGCCCCTGCTGGGAGAAGACCCTTAGAGAAGGAGGGCTTTCTTTGTCCATAGGGGAGCAGCCCTACAGTTCAGCATCATTTCTACTCACCAACAGAGGATGGTGACCGTCAGCTTGCTGTTGGTGGACAGTAACTGGTTATGCGCCTAAAGCTTTCAAATGGTTATATTTTCCCATACCGATTCTCTAGACAACCCCTGTTCTCACGGCTTTCATATCCTCGTGGAAACAAAAAAACAGATAGGGTTGAATCTTAGCTGGCTACCCACCAAAGGAACACAAACAACTTTCTTTAGAGAAGCCACTCCATTCCAGATTAGTCCTAGACATTGTTGTATAATAAACTTGAAGATGATTCCATACTGTTGTTGGTTGTTTGGAGTTTCTGGCAAGATGTACAGCTATGTGTTGCTGACTTTGGGTCTGAGGTCTGTGCTGAGGTGGGAGGTGTCTCCAGAAAAAAAAGAAGTTTGTGTTTTGGTTGTCTGGCATTTGCAATAGTTACTCATCTCAAATTATTGAGGTGAACAAAATTTTCTGGATAGCTGAGGCAAAGTAAAAAAAAGAAACACCTTTGCCTGATTGAGTGGATTGGATTGACTGTGTGACCCAAATTTCCTCATCTATAAAATAGAGACTTGGGGAGCAGATGTAGCTCAGTGGTTGAGTGCCTGCTTCCCGTGTACGAGGTCCTGGGTTTAATCCCCAGTACCTCCAAAAAAAATATATTAAAAAAGAAACGAGTGGCTTGAGGATCAGCTGCAATGATATCTGAAAATACTTTGTAAACTGTAGAGCATAGAGAACTATGCAAATAACAGGTGTCGGTTGCTTTTGTTTTAACATCTGAAAGTCTCAGATCCCCAAGGGTTTTAGGCCATGTGTCAAATTGTAAGCCTGTGTCACCTCTTCTAACCCAGAGAAGTAAAAGTGCTCAGTTATGCACATTATCTGTTCTTTATCACAACCCTTTTACTGGAAAGTCCACCAAAAACATACTGTGACATAATGGGTATCACTCTCTCCATTTCTGAGCTGACACATAAATAGGTTGGATAATTCGCCTCGAGTCATGTAATAAACTGGCAGCACTATTGGGATTATAACTCAGTCCTTTCCTCTGGCCTAGAATTCTTTGAACCATGAAACCTTTCTCCAAGTGAAAAGGCCACCTGGAAACCACAAACTGTGGGGGATGGAGAGGCATGGATCACAAGCCCCAACTGGCTTAAAGGCTCTTTTCCATTAAAAAATAAATAAATAAGTGAGCAATCTCTCCCCCTTCAAAATATTTCTGTAATTTTGTTAGTTCCTTGTCTGCCTGTTTCATTTCCTCCGCTTTGTACTCCTTACCAGGTGTTTGTGATGACTGTATTAACCACAATAAATGTGTGAAAGGTGCCAAGAATACTCCCTACATTCACACCCACACCCACCTCCTCTTAGGAAAGGCCTTATCCATGAGAACCCAAGAAAGCCTCCGTGTCCTGGAGAGGGAGTATAGGGTTTAAAGGTGGTAGGACCTGGAGCCCTTTCCTTCCTCTAGATTCTATGGATTTAGCCTCTCCCACCTCCAGCTCCTGGCCCTGTGTGTTCTATGTAATATAATACTCAGTAGTCAAGGAATGATGAAACTCAGTTTAGTTAGAGAACCAGGTGTAAAGTTGAATGGAATTTTTACTTCTAATACCAGAGAGGTACATGCATAAGACAGTTCAGGAAATGTTTGTAGATTGGAAGAAACCCTCTAACAGGGCAAAGAAAGGTGGAAAAGCCTGTACGTTCGAACGAAGCAAAGACCCCTCTCTCCCTTCTTGGAACCCATAGTTTAGATTGCACACTTGTCATCAAACAGCCCCAACTTCCCTCCTGGCTTGGCTGTTTAGCTATAAGACCTTGAGCAAGTTACTAGACCCTTCTGAGCCTCAAACTGTACAAAATATGGCTAGTGATTAATACCTACCACAAAGGCTTGTGGTAAAAATTAAATATACAAAGCATATGGCACATGTTAACAGCTTCATACTTGTTAGTTCCCTTCTCTCTCTTTTACTCATCCTCATCACTAAAGAAGAGGTGTCTCTCAGACCATGCCAGAAACCCCAGAGCAAATCCAGCCCTCCCATAGGTACAATGTCCTTTGCATGACAGTTGTGATTAAAAGCCATGCCTGAAGGGCCAGGGTGTTCCATGGGTCAATCTCCAGGGTCCCACCACTCAGCTGTAAAGAAGTGGTGGTTGTAGGAAAGTTAGATATAGGATGGAGACTTGACTTTGTCATAAGTTAGGGATGGAGTTTTTATACATGAAAAGATAAAATGGTGCTGGCCACAAAGAGTCAGCCTGGGAGCTTTGTAAAATTGAACCCAGGAAAGGAGCCCGGGGGTCTAGAATGTAATTAATCTGAAACCAGAGAGGACAGGCTTTGGATAAGAGACTCTGTCTTGTTTGTGTTTTCTATGATTTGTTTTCTTCTTTTTTTCTTTTATTAACTTATTTCATTACTTAGAAGAATTCCCTTGGAAAAGGCCAGCCTGTCTCCGCTATTCTAAGGGGGGGTCTGAGTTTTAAAGGCAAAGGAATATACCCAGGAGAAAAGTATGCACGTGATAGCACAAATCAAAGTGAGGGGGCCCCTGTGGAAAAGGAAAACAGAGTCGGGAATTTTGCAGCTTCTCCTGTCATGGAGCTTCTCCTTCTATCAATCCCCTGTGCTAAAAACATGAAACCCAGGACCAATCCCAGAAGGTCCTGGTTTGGGGAAGTGTGTGGTTTCTGATTCCTTGCTTCCCTCATGCCATCAAAAGAGAGTTAGCTCAGCCATTTGGTTGCACCCACATGGAAGTTCCTTCTCTAGGGACAATATTGCCTCCAGCCAGTGGGAAGCAACCTTGGACATGCCCCCTATTGCCCAATGGGTCACCTAATTGACCTAGTGTTTCCCTTTTTTAGCCTATGGAGTACTGTGGATTTGAAGGCTAATCAGTCAGGAAAAAGAATCCTAAGGGGTAATGGGCAATTTGGAAAAGTTATAGCAGGGAGTGTTCTTAGGGATGACTTAGGCCGCAGTAGACAGTGGATTGGAGAGGAAAGAGAGGCCAGGAAATCAGTCAGGATGTTTGTGAGAACAGATGATGGCCTGATCTATGGTGGAGACAGTGGGATGTGAAAGAAGTAGGTATATTTGAGTGAGACTTAGGAGGGGCCTAAGATCTGGTAATTTGGGGGAGGTATGGAGTGAGAGGGTGGTGCCAAGGCTTATGGGCACCTTGGGTGGAGAGGGTATGATTCAGTGAATAAAGCATACAAGAGGAGAGGAATGTTGGGGAATGGGATGGTAGTGGAGGGGTTCAGTGTTGGGCGTGTTGTGTTCGAGGTGCCTTTGGAAACATCCAAATAAAGCTCTTCAAGAAACAGTTGGATGAGCAAGCCTGGAGCTTAGGAGAGAGATCTGGGCTGGAAATATCCTCTTCCCTGTCATCATCAGCACAGAGCCCAGGCCTGTCTTCTCTAAGGATTAAGCCAAACCCGGGCCCCAGGGGAAGAAGCAGGTTCCCTGAGTCTTCCAGCTTGGGTGAAAACAGGTTTAGCAGGTTGGGTCCAGGAGATCAGAGTCCAGGTCCAAATGTGCAAACAGACAGGCATTGGGCAAGGGCCACAAGTCACTGACCAAGGTGCGTGACAAAGAACAGGGGGATTGCCTGAGGCTGATATCTCACAGGGGTCAGAAAACAAAATTCTCAGCTGGAGCATTGACAGAGAATTCTACTTCAACCCTAAATCCTACCTTCTAGCCCTGGAAAATCAGCCAGTTTGTGGAAGGAGAGGGAAGAAAAGAGGAAGGGAAGGGGTAAGAAGGGTCACAGCCTGAAAAGGCAAATCTGATGAAGTCTTACCTCACCCTCTTGCCTCTAAGATGGTATAGTGGGTTGAATGGTGGCCCCAAAAGTTATATCCTCCTGCCACGTGTGAAAAAGGGTCTTTGCAGCAGTAATTAAATTAAGGAGCTTGAGAGGAGATCATCCTGGATTAGGGTGGGCTCATAAATCCAATGATCAGTGTGCTTAGAAGAGAAGAGAAGGAGAGATCACAAAGGGGAGAACACACACAGAGGAAGGTCATGTGAAGACAGAGACAGAGGTTGGAGTGAAGCAGCTAACAACCCAAGGAACACCAAGGATTGTAGGCAGCCCCGGGAAACCAGGAAGAGGCAAGGAATGGAATCTCCCTGGGAGCCTCCAGAAGGAACCAACCCTCCCAGCACCTTGATTTCAGACTTCTGGCTTCCAGAACTGTGAGAGAATAAATTTCTGTTGTTTTAAGTCACCCAGTTTGTGGTAACTTGTCAAAGCAATCCTAGGAAAGTAATGCAGATGGTATCCACCATTCAATTTTAAGTGGAGATTCAGCCAGAAAACACTGAGAGCACTATACACACAGAGACTAAGGGACACAAAAACAGAATGAGAGAGTCAAAGAGAGATAGAGAAAGAAAGGAGGCAGTCCAATGCTGCCCCATCAAAGTCCCACTCAACCCTTGAGACAGCTCATCTGTATATTTCAGTTTGGCTTTTCTCTCCTCCTGGCTGACACGGTTGGCTTAGTGCTAACAGAAAAGAACACCTAGACGCTCTACTCCATCAACTTAGGAAAGTTTTTCTCTTCCTGCACAGCTGAGGAAGACCACGCATTCCCTTGAGCAACATTAGATCACCAATGCAGTGATGCACCAATTAGCCCCATAACCTGTCAGAGCTCCCTGTCAGGAAACATTCTGGCTCCCCAGATCCTAATCTGTGCTTCTATGGTGGGGCACGAGGTCTACCAAGGTTATAAGGCTCCTGTCTACAAAGATGTCCCTTTTCATTCACCAAGTATTGAGCACTGTTCAAGGCATTACGGATATACCAGTCAACAGGATAGATGAAGTCCCTGCCCTCAGGGAACTCATATTCTGTGGGGAAGATGAGTAAATAAATAAAGAGACATGCTAACATAGAATGGTAAGTGTTATAAAGAAAGTAAAGCGGGATAAGGCAACAAATTGGTAGAGGTAGTCGGTGAAGGCCTGTTACACGCGGGGTGAACTGAGCAGAAACCTAAATGATGGTATGGGGTGAGCCACTGGGACATGTGGAGAGCGACATTCCAGGCAGAGGGAACAGCAAGTACAAATTCCCCAAATCAGGAAGCAGCTTGACCTGATCGTGGCATGGGAAGGCCAGTGGTCAGGGACCAGCTCAGATAGCCTACAACTCTTTGCAGGCTACTGAAGAGTTTGGATTTTATTCTAGGTATAATGGCAAACCTTTGGAGAGTTTCAAACCTGGAGAGAAGGGGTCCGATTTATATATATATATATATATATATATATATATATATATATATATATTTTAACCGGGAGGTCCCGGGGATTGAACCCGGGTCCCTCCATATGGGAGACGGACGCCCAACCAGTTGAGCCACATCCGACCCCTCGATTTATATTTTTAAAGCTCACTTGGGCTGCTGTGCAGAGGAGGGACTGTGGAGAGTGAGAACAGAAGCAGAGAGACTGGGGTCTGGGAGCTAACAGTTCAAGGAAGAAAGACGTGACAAAGACTTGGAATAGAATGACAGCAGTCGTGGCCAATGGAGACATATTTTTAAGTTGGAGCGAGCCAACAGTTCTTGCTGAAGGATTGGATATGGGAAATGAGAAAGAGGGCAAAACAAATGGATGTCAGTACTTCCAGATGCTTATGGCATCCCTTTGGAGGTGTTAAATAGACAACTGGATCTGGGCTTTGGAGCTCAGCAGAGACATCCAGGCTGGTGGTGTCAATCTGGGAATCACCACAGTGGAGAGAGTCTGTGACTCTGGGGACTGGATGCTATCACCTGGGGAGGGACTGAGCCCTGGGGCAAGCCCAGCATGGAAGGCAGAGGCTGCATCCAGGGAACTGCTATTATAGACCCATGCCCGAGCTCCACCCCCAGAGATTCTGATTTAATTAGTTGTCCTCGACCCTGACTTTCAGTTTTAAAAGAAGTCCTCAGGTGATCCTAATGTGCAACCAAGATTGAAAGCTACTCATATAGTGATCAGGAAGAGGAGGAAAAGCCATAAAAGGGGTGGGATGAGGGTGGACAGAGACCCAGAAAGCCACACAGGAGGTAGGAAAAAAGCCAGAGGAGTAGAGTTCCCAGAAGCTGAGTGAAAAGGGAGGGGGTCCAACTATGGCAAACCAAGGCAGCAAATCGACCACTGGATTTGGCAAGGTGGCGGGCAGTCATCAGAGACCAACGCCCCCGTCGTCTTTTCCATCTTATCCAGCTCTAAGGGAATTGTAGGCACCAGGTCCTGCACACTCTATGGTATAGATGGCTCCAAGGGCAGGGGCTGCGTGTGCTCATCAACCCCCCCTCCCCAGATTGAGGGATAGAGACTAGAATTTGCTCCTTTCGTCAGCTCCTTTTATCTTTATCTGTAATTTTTTTTTAAATTTTATTTATTTATTCGTTTATCCCCCCCTTGCTGCTTGTGCTCGCTGTGTTCATTTGCTGTACGTTTTTCTGTGTCTGCTTGTCTCCCATTGCTGGGTCATCCTGCTGCGTCAGCTCACCGAGCCACGTGGGCTGGCTTGCCTTCACCAGGAGGCCCCGGGAATCGAACCCGGGGCCTCCCATATGGTAAACGGGAGCCCTACTGATTGAGCCACATCTGCTTCCCCTTTATCTGTAATTTTGTCACAGCTGTCCCTTCTATAAGTGACTAAGGGAAGTTTATTTGTACTCCTGATTTCAAAAAGGACCAAAAACTTTGGAGAGCTCAAAGCCAAACTTTGAACCCCTGGATAAATAAATCATTATTTATGTCTCCCTTAATCTCTGAAAAGTTTTGGGGAGTAAAAGCATGAGTATTACAGAGCCTGCCCTAAGGAGCTTCTTTTGCAGAGCCAGGCCAGCGCCATATCATTAGTAACAACTAACACTATGTTGCAGGTTTAATTGCAAAGATCAGAGCACCGAGGAGCTGGCTGCCAAGGGAGGGCAACTGGAGGAGTTTAACCTTTTCAGGTTTTGGCAAAGGATGCCCAGGACCTGTCCAGCCAAGTGTTGCCATTGGTTCTTTTCTGTTAGAGGAAACAGGGTATGCATCCTCTGGGAGCCCCAGACCTTGCCCCTGGCAGTTTCCAGGAGAAAAAGGTGAAATCTGGACTGCGCTTTTGGAATGAAGGGTGGGGCCTATGTTTTGGAAGCAGGGGAAGGAGAGAGGGCTCCAGTGTTGAACTCAGCTGCCTCCTCATATGGTGTCCTTGTCTCCTGCTCACCCTCACATGGAGCCTGAGCTGGCCAGGATCTAAGTGGCACTGAAGTCTCCAGCAGCCTGGAAGTCCCCAAAGGCAGTTTGAATACTGTGGCTTTGGTGTTCCTGCCTCCTCCTACTCCCCCAGCAGCACCCACCCACTCTCACACCCTACCCATTCCCACAAAGGACCCTCAGATCTGGGCTGCAGCGGGTACTGCTCAATTGTCACAACAACTCCCTCCAGTAGCTTCTCAAGGCCTAGGGCTTCAGGGTTCAAGACTGACTTCTCTCTTGGGAAGCGGCTGTGGCTCAATCAGTAGGGCTCCCATTTACCATATGGGAGGCCCCGGGTTCGGTTCCCGGGGCCTCCTGGTGAGGGCAAGCCCGCCCGCATGGCGTGGTTGGCTGACCCAGCGAGCACAAGCAGCAAGGGGGGGGGAAAAAAGAAAAAAAAAAAAAAAAAATTAAAAAAAAAAAAAAAAAAAAAAAAAAGACTGACTTCTCCACCCAGGCCCAGCTTCCCTGAAGCATCTGCAGCAGAGAGCAGACTTGGGGAGGAGGGCCTCCCAGCCAGGGACATGTTGCTGGGATCCGATGCATTATTTATGACCCTGATGTCAGCTTGGCTTCAAGGCACCAAGGGAAATGGAAAAGACACTTGGGCCTGTGCTGATTAAACTAAATATTTAAACAGGAATCAGGAATTGAGGCAAAATCCATTTTTCTTCAGTAAAGGAGAGAGCAACACAAAAGACTTATAGGCTGGAAACTTGATAAACACAATTCAGATTGTAAGGGAAGGCCACGGGCCCCACTCGAGCAGATCTAAAGGGTCTGCAGGGCACAGGAGGAGGAGGAGGACTGGGAAGATGGAGGAGTGGAGGAATGCTTTGGAGCCACTGGAGGACTGAGACAAAAAAAATGTCAGGCTGAATTGAGGCCTCCGCCTATTTTTCTTTACCCAGAGACCTCTAGCTCCTTGTCTCCCAAGATCTGTCCTATTGTTTTTATCCAACTTATCAGACTTACCCTATGATCATCTGGAAAGAAGATATTGGGATGTCTAGCATTGCTATGGGTTGAATTTCATCCAGCAAAAGTGTTGAAGTCCTAACCTCCAATACCTGTGAATGTGATCTTCTTTGGAAATAGGGTCTTTGTAAATGTAATCAGGTTAAGATGAGGTCTTACTCAAGTAGGGTGGGCCCTAATCCAATATGACTGGCATCCTTATATGAAGAGGAGAGATGCAGACACAGTGAGGAGAAGCCATTTGATGACAGAGACCCAGGGAGAAGGCCACGCGAGGATAGGGGCAGATTGGCGGGATGCGGCCACAAGCCAAGGAACCCCTGGGGCCACCAGAAGTTGGAAGAGGCAAGGAAGTATTCTCCCCTAGAGTCCCACGGGAAAGGTGGCACTGCTAACACTTTGCTGTCTGACTTCTAGCCTCCAGAACTGTGAGAGAATACATTTCTTCTGTTTTAAGCCAGGAGTTTTGTGGTAATTTCTATCAGCAGCTCTAGGAAATTATTATGGACAACCATGTATCAACTCTCTTTCCTCTTTCTTCTGAGACAGGTCCCAGTCAGGAAGGAGACCTCTACCCACTGTACACAAACACAGAGGAGACCTCACCCAGAGAGGCTGCAGGGGAGCAGTGTCCTCCATATGAAATATCTAAAAATATCCAAGTTGAAAGAAAGATCTTAAAAGGAAGTTTCCAAGTGGAGAGAAACAACTGCCAGATGGTCTGTCTTTTCCCCTGTCTTTTCACCTCCTTGTAGACCCCTCATTTGTCCACAGCAGCACTATCCCTCACCCCCAAGAAAGTGCTATTTCTCAGTCCTTACGTGAACAAGCACTCTTTGTTTTCTTTCCTCTAGGGACAGCTGAGACAGGCTGACACTTTCAAAACAAACTTAAAAAAAAAAATACATATATTTTTATTAGAGAAGTTGTGAACTTACAAAACAATCATCCATAATGTGCAGAATTCCCATACAACACCCCTCCACCAACACTTACATTGTTGTGGAGGGGAGCCAATGTGAACGTTTGTTATAGATTATGAGCGAACATCATTAGACTGTTACCACTAACTATGGTCTATAGCATATATTTAGTATATTTTTTCCATAAACCCCTCAAAATGAACTTTTTTAAGAACTTAGGAAAGAAAAGGAAATAACTGCAGAAAATACAAATGCATAAATTCAATTCAGTTCAACATTTATTAAAATTTCTGTTTAGGCAATGTACTACATGCTTAATTACCTTGATGGATGAAATAGGGTCTAGTCCTCAAGGAGTAGAGGAAGCAGGCATGAATATATGGAATATCTAGTGGAGGAGGCAGGCATGAGTACATGACTAGTTATACTCTAATAAGATAAGGGTCATTCTAGCACAGAATTGGGAACAATTAATATGGTCTGCTCTGGGAGCAGATGTGGCTCAAGCAGTTGAGCTCCCACCTCCCACATGGGAGGTCCTGGGTTGGATTTCCAGTGCCTCCTGAAAAAAAAAAAAATCGAACAACAAGCAAAACATGAAAAAAACCAACTCAGGGAAGCCGATGTGGTTCAGTGGTCGAGCACCAGCTTCCCACATATGAGGTCCCAGGTTCAAGCCCCCCACTTCCCCATCCCGGGTACCTCAAAAAAAATGGTCTGCTTTAGGTGCAGGGCTGGTCAGAGAAGACTTTGAGAGAAAATATTTGATCTTGATGCTCAATTAAGAGAAGGGCTTTACCTGTTAAAGGATCAGGAAAGGACATTTCAGACAGAGAAAATGGTATATAAGATATACATGAATGATCTTAAGAGAACCAACTAGAAAGTTGGTTCAAGGCCAGACTGTAAAGGCCTTGAATGCCTTTTTTTTTTTTACTGGGAGGTACCAGGGATCGAACCCCGGTCTCTCCATATGGTAGACGGACGCCGAACCTCTTGAGCCACATCCGTTTCCCGCTTGAATGCCTTGAATGCCAGAGTTTGGACCTAATCCTACTGGGCCTCTAGAAAATGGGGAGCCACTATGATTGTATTTGTATTTAAGTAAGAAAGCTAAAATTTAATAAACTGGCATTTTCATTTATACAATAGTCTTGTGTGAGTTAGGTTGGCATAAATATACCAAGTTCTAGAGCTGCAGAACGGACAGCAGAGCCTGAGCTACAATACTGCCAGCCTATGCAACAGGCAGGCTCCCTAGAAAACCTTAAACTCAGTAGAGCAGGGGTTCTTAAGAAGGGGTCTGTGAGCTTGAATTGAAATTCAAAAAAACAGTATTCTTGTGGGGACATATTGGTGCAAGTGTGATATATTTATTAAATAACATATAGTATAGTGTGGACTTAGTAAGAGGTCCATGGTGTTCACCTGACTGGCAAAGGGGTCCGTGGAACAAAAAAAGGTTAAGAACCTCTGCAGTAGAGGGAAGTATTCCAAAAGACAAAGGGGAAATAAGAAAGTTCATCAATGATGTCAAATGCTGATGAGTCCTGAGATGAAGACTGAGAAAAGTCCCTCAGATTTCTTTTTTTTTTTTTTTTTAAGATTTTATTTATTTATTCATTTATCCCCCCCTTGCTGCCTGTGCTCGCTGGGTCAGCCAACCACACCATGCAGGCGGGCTTGCCTTCACCAGGAGGCCCCAGGAACCGAACCCAGGGCCTCCCATATGGTAAACGGGAGCCCTACTAATTGAGCCACAGCCGCTTCCCTAGTCCCTCAGATTTCTATCAGGAATGACTATAGAGCAGAATGGGCAAATGAAACCCAGAGTGCAGGAAGGTTGAAATTGACTGGTATGTATTTGAATGTGGTTAAAATGGGAAATTTTAGGTTGTATATATGTTACTAGAATAGAAATTTAAGAAAAAAACAAAAATCATAGCATGTACAACTCAATCAGTGAACCTTAATGTAAATGTATAGTAAATATATAGTTAATAGTACAATTATAAAACTGTCTCCTGATGAATTGTAACAAATGTACCACACTAACGCAAGGTGTTAATAATAGGGTGGTGCCACACTAATGAAGGATGTTTATGTGGGAGGTTGTGGGAGGAGTGGGAGGTGGGGCATATGGGAATCCCTACAATTTTTGTGTAACATTTATGTAATCTAAGTATCTTTAAAAAAAAAAAAATTATATAAAAAGAATTGATAGAATTAAAGCTTAGTTAGAATAATTATCCACCATCAGAATTTTTTGAAGATAAAATTGTTGCTAGTGATATAGCAAGATTGCAATCAGAAGACAATGTGTGGGAAGCGGCTGTGGCTCAACGGGAAGCGGCTGGGGCTCAATCAGTAGGGCTCCCGTTTACCATATGGGAGGCCCCAGGTTCGGTTCCCAGGGCCTCCTGGTGAAGGCAAGCCTGCCCGCACGGTGTGGTTAGCTGACCCAGCGAGCACAAGCAGCAAGGGGGGGATAAATGAATAAATAAATAAAATAAAAAAAAAAAAGACAATGTGTCACATTGGAACATATGGTAGAAAAAAGGGGCACAAAAGAGCTGGGAATGACTTCATCTGAGACAGCAATACCATTTTTTCCCACACAATAAAAAGTTTGTTGGGAGTCAAGGCATTATTTTATTTCCCTGCCTCAGAGCTTCAGTCCATGTTCCCTGAAGAAGCTTTCTTTAATTCAGAGAGATTTCATCTCTCTTCCCTATAGAATAGCTACTTCAAATCATATATCATAGAATGTTTTGTGTTTTTAGCGACCCATCTGATTCCTCTGGGAAAAGGGTAAGATTAGAAGGTAGTGGCAGTCAGGCTTCTCTCTGGGAATAAGGAAAAGATGCCCTTGAGGGACTGCAGAGAAATTCCCATCTCTGGCTGCAAGCCCTCTACATTCTCACGCCCAGTATCCCTAGGGCACAAAGATCCACAATTGACTTACAGGGCAAGAAGTCCTTTTCTTGCTCTCAATATCAGCTTGTATGATATCAGATGATGAAAGTCATTAATGGTAGAAACAATGGTCCACAGAGATGACTAGCCTTTTCCGAATGGGTATCAAATCCAGAACTCAGGAGTGGCCACATCTAACAAGACATTAAGAATACTCTCCGCCAGACATGAGCCTTGAGATTAAACCAGGAGTTTGAATTTGTAATTATTAGGTTCCTTTCCAACTCACAAAATATTTGATTTTTCTGAAAAACTAGTTTCTTAATATAAGTCCATCTCTTTATTTTTACAATTCTGAGTCACACTGATCCCAAACTTTTGAATGCTAAATACTAAACATTAACTGTTTTGTCAAGCAAAGGGCCTTTTCTGCAGCCTAGTCCATCACATTTCTGTTGCTACCTGAGTTGGACTGGAGAATTGTAGCTCATGGTTGCTAGGAAGCCTAGGCCACTGATCACAGAAGCAGATAACTTCAATCCTGCTCTGTCAGGATAAAAGAAATGATGTTGCAACTCTTATTATTTCCAATTTCCTTTCTTACATATTATACACAGGTAGTATTTTCAAAGTGAAATCAAAGCTTGTCTGGTTCTCTGAAAAAATAGTTGTGTTTTGTTTGTTTGTTTGTTTGTTTGTGGGTATAGCAGTTTGGCATTATTTATGAATTCCAAAAATAGATATTGGATTATGTATGTGAACTGGTCTTTTCCTCTAGGCATATTAGATTATATTGGATTCAGAGATTTACTTGATTAAATAATGATTAAGGTTTGATTGGGCCTCGTAAGTAGGATGTTGAGTCCCTGCCCCCTTGGTGGGTGGGGACTCACAGAAAAACCACACTGCAGAGAAAGGAGGTTAGAGTTTTTGAGGTGGAGCCTGGGAAGTAAGCACACAGAGGAGCAGAGCAGCTGAGTACAGAGACAAACAAGCCCCAGGAAGAGAGGAACCCAGGAAGCCTGAACTCTTGGCAGACATTGGCAGCCATCTTGCTCCAACACATGGCAACAGACTTTGGTGAGGGAAGTAACTGAGGTTTTATGGCCTTGTGACTGTAAGCTTCTACCCCAAATAAATGCCCTTTATAAAAGCCAACAGATTTCTGGTATTTTGCATCAGCACCCCTTTGGCTGACTAATACAGTGGGAGTTTTTTGGTTTTTTTTGCCTTTTAGATCCTTTACTTTGTGATAATGCTGTATTTAAAGAAAATATTTAAATATAATATTAAAGATATATAAAGATGAAGGAGGAGGAGAAGAGAAAGAAAAAGAAGAAGAAGAAGAAGAAGAAGGCTCTCTACCCCTTGAGCTCATCTCCTAAATTCCAAAATGCAAAATGACCCACATACAAGGAGAGGATTATTGCCTGAGGACTCCCCCTAGGTGTTAGCCTCCACACATTGTGGTACTTTAGAAATCCAAGCCTTCTGAGGCCTCATGAGTCTGAGAAGATGTAGTCAACCAGGCCCTAGAGAATTCATGTCAAGGGGAGGCAGAAGAAGATTTGGGGGCTCCTAAGAGAAGTGATTATTTAGTTTTAAGAATTTAAGAGAGGGAAGCATATGTGGCTCAGGCAACTGAGCTCCTGCCTACCACATGGGAGGTCACTGGTTCAGATCCCGGTGCCTCCTAAAGAAGACAGTGAGCTGGCATGACCGGCAGGCATGGCAAGCTGATGCAACAAGAGAAGTGGGGAGAAAAACATAATGAGAAACAAAACAAAGCAGGGAGCTTAGGAGGTGGCTCAAGCGATTAGGCACCTCCCTCCCATATCGGAGGTCCCAGGTTTGGCTCCTGGTGCCTCCTAAAGAAGCAAGGAAGACGAGCAGACACAGCAAGTGAAAAACAACAACGGGGTGGGGAGAAATAAATAAATAAAATAAATCTTAAAAAAAAAAAAAAGAATTTAAGAGAGGTAGTTATTCAAGCATTTAAACCTTCCAGATTATGGAAGGTTGGAGAATTTTAGGAAACTTGGATCATCCAAACATGAGAAATCTGAGGGTTGCAATTATGCAGGCCTTTGAAAAATTAAATGAAGATATAACAGATGGCAAAAGAACAGTTTTTAAAAGGACAAAATTGAGGCTAGCTTTCTCAGCTTTTAGTCTTCAAAGGTAGCACTCATTCCAGCTCTCTAAAGCATCAGCTGAGCAAGCAACCAATTAATCAACATATAAACACTAAGCAACATAAGAAATGCTGAGTAAGCATTGACCAAAATTTGCAATAGTAACAATGATATTGTCCTGTGTTCCTACCCTCTGCCAACTCTCTATGGGTGCTAAGGATAGATGAGTTTCCACCTCCATGTAGAGGGCCCCTTGGTCCTGTTTCCTGAATCAAATATAGAAATACACATTTTTTATTTATTTGTTCACAGTGATAAAGACATTTCCAAAAGGAATTTTTTACTATGAAATTTAGGAAAATACTGTCAAAAAATAGCTACAAAATGTATCATTAAGTGGAAAAAGCAAGCTCAAGCAAAATAAGTATAATACGATTGCATTTAGGAAAATTAGATACTTGTAGTATACATATATAGGTATATAAATATGTAGAAGATTGGCTAGAAAGATCTGCACTCAACAGTGGTAATCTCTGAAGGCAGAGAGGGAGAGGTGTGTGAGAAAGAACTCATTTTTCCTCTGGGTACTTCCTATTTGTTAGAAGTTTTTAATAATAATAATGTATTACTATTACCATCAAAACATTTTTTAAAGCGATTTTGAGATATATTCATATACCATACAATCCATCTAAAGTGTACATTCAATGGCTTTTGGTATAATCACAAAGTTGTGCATTCAGCACCACAATCAATTTTTTTTTTTTTTTTAAAGATTTTATTTATTTATTTATTTATCCCCCCCTTGCTGCTTGTGCTCGCCGGGTCAGCCAACCACGCCGTGCAGGCGGGCCTGCCCTCACCAGGAGGCCCTGGGAACCGAACCCGGGGCCTCCCATATGGTAAACGGGAGCCCTACTGATTGAGCCACAGCCGCTTCCCCACAATCAATTTTATTTTATTTTATTTTATTTTTTTTATTATGGGTAAAAATCAAAATTCTCACAATACATACAAACATTTGCAAAATGATATATAAATATATATGCATATATGTGTATTTGCTTCCAAAAATGTTGTTTATATATATATATATATACATATATTTTAAGAGGTGCTTAGATTACCCAAAATATTACACGGAACCCACTGGGATTCCCATGTTGTCCACCTCCCACACCTCCCATCACATCCCACACAAACATCTCCCACAGTGTGGCCCACCACCCTCAATGAACTTACACATCCTGGAGCCTTGCCACCAACCATAGACCACAGTTCACACTGTAGACCACACTCTCTCCCACTCAGTTCTGAGTGGTGTGTGCTGATTTAAAATGGCCTACATCCGTTGCCACAATAGTACTCAGGACAACCTCCAACTCCCAAAGAAGCCACTGTATTTCAACTGCTCGTCCCCTCCCTACCCCAAAAGTGTCAAGTGGCCACTGGCTCCACCTCATTGTTATAATTTCTTGCATTGCTAGAATCACCATATGTGAACAAGAGAATACCATCAAGTCCACTCTAGTCCATAGTTCTTCCCCCAATCCTGAGGGGACTGGGATGGTGATGTCCACTCCAACTCCAAGTGAGAGAGGGCTTATATCCCATGGATATGGTGGGTGGGATGATCCTGCCTGCAGATGCAGG
>JAKSZT010054030.1:44935706-44958147 GCA_026826555.1 Tolypeutes matacus
ATGGTTGCCGAATATTTTTTCCCATTGGGTAGGTTGCCTTTTTATTTTCTTAATAACATCCTTAGAGGTGCAGAAGTTTTTAATTTTGAGGAGATCCCATTTATCAATTTTTTCTCTTGCTGCTCGTGCTTTGGCTGTGAAGTTCATGAAACCATTTCCTATTACAAGGTCCTGTAGATGCTTCCCTACATTATCTTCCAAGGTTTTTATGGTTTTGGCTCTTATATTTAGATCTTTGATCCATCTTGAGTTGATTTTTGTATAAGGTGTGAGATGGTATTCTTCTCTCATTCTTTTGGATATGGATATCCAGTTCTCCAAGCACCGCTTGTTAAAGAGGCCACTCTCTCCCAACTGAGTGGGTTTCGTGGCCTTGTCAAATATCAGATGACTGTATATGCGAGGATCTATATCAGAACTCTCAATCCGGTTCCATTGGTCAGTAGGTCTATCCTTGTGCCAATACCACGCAGTTTTGATCACTGTAGCTTTGTAGTACCACAATCAATTTTAAAGCATTTTCATTACTCCAAAAAGAAAAAACCCCTTAGCAGTCACCTCTCAATCCCTCTATCCTAACCCTTCCATACATATCAGCAAATCTAATTCCATCTCTATAGGTTTAGTTACAATTTATATAAATGGAGCCAAGCAATATGAGTACTTTGTGTGCAGTTTCTGTCACTTAGGATAATTCTCTTTTTTAAAAAATTTATTGAAGTATATCACTTATACATAAACATACATAAACAATAAGTGTATAGTAATAGTTGTGAACTTATAAAACAAACACATGAAACATCATACAAGGCTTTCATACCTCACCCTACTACCAATACCTTGCATTGTTTTAAAATATTTTTAACTAATGATGTAAGAGCATCCTCAAAATATTACTACTAAAAAAAAAAAAAAGAGAGAGAAAAAAATTACTACTAACCAAAGTATCTTACATTTGATGTATTTTTCCCCAACCCATCCTATTATTATTTTTTAAAATATGTTTTTATTACAGAAGTTGTGAACTTACAAAATAATCATGCACATGTGCAGAATTCCCATACAACACCCCTCTATCAACCCACCACATCGTGGTGGAATATTTGTTACAGATTATGAGATAATGTCATCAGACTATAACCACTTACCATGGTCCATAGCATACAGTGGCACACTATTTCCATACACCCCCATTATCAACACAGTACATCTTTGACATAGGTGCATGAATATTACAGTATTGTTGTTAACCCACAGGCCATAGGTCACTCCAGTCGTATTTTTCCAATGCTTCTCCATATTCTCACCACCCTGCAATAGTGACATACGTCTGCTCTAGCTCACAAAGGACACTCTTGCATCTATACCATCAACCACAATTCTCATCCACCCCTAGATTTACTGTGTTATTCAGTCCCTAGATTATTCTCTAGCTTTCTGTCAATTGGCATTTACATCCCTAGACTACCCCTTCCAGCCACATTCCCATTTATAAACCAGCTGTTACTCACAATAATGTGTTACCATCACCTATATACATTTCCATACTTTTACAGTAAAGTTAATTAAAACTTCTACATACATTAAGCACAAGTAGTCCATCTCAGTACTCCTCTTATCTCCTTTAAGAATCCACCAAGGGGGAAGCGGCTGTGGCCCAATCAGTAGGGCTCCCGTTTGCCATGTGGGAGGCCCCGGGAACCGAACCCTGGTGAGGGCAGGCCCGCCTGCACGGCGTGGTTGGCTGGCCCAGCGAGCGCGGGCAGCAGGGAGGGGATAGATGAGAATCCACCAAGGGGGCGGATGTGGCTCAAATGGTTGGGCGTCTGTCTGCCAAATGGAGGGACCTGGGTTCGATCCCCAGGACCTCCCGGTAAAGTTAAAAAAAAAAAAGAACCCACCAAGTACCACCAGGTCTTGAAGATGTTTTCCTACATTTTCTTCTAGAAACTTTATGGTTCTTGTTTATATATTTAGGTTTTTTATCCATTTTGAGTTAATTTTTGTATAAGGTGTGGGATAGGGGTCCTCTTTCTTTCTTTTGGCTATAGATATCCAGTTTTCTCAGCACCATTGTTGAATGGACTGTTCTACCCAAGCTAGGTGTATTTGACAGGCTTGTCAAAAATCACTTGATCATAGATGTAAGGGTCTGCTTCTGAATCATCATTTTGTTCCATTGGTCTATGTGTCTGTCTTTATGCTGGTACCATGCTGTTTTTACCACTATAGCTAGGTGATATGATTTAAAGTCTGGAAGTGAGAGTTCTCCAACTTTGCTTTTCCTTTTTAAGATGTTTCTGGCTATTTGGGACCCCTTACCCTTCCAAATAAATTTGATAATCGTGTTTTCCATTTATTTTTAAAATGCTGGTGGATTTTTATTGGGCTTGCATTGAATCTGTATATCAATTTGGTTATAATTGATATCTTTTTTTTTTTTTAAGATTTATTTATTCCTCCCCGCCCCCCCATTTTTTTTTGCGCCCACTGTCTGCTCTCTGTGTCCATTTGCTGTGTGGTCTTCTGTTTCTGCTTGTCTTCTCATTAGGCAGCACTGGGAACTGATCCTGGGACCTTCCAGAGTGAGAGAGAGGCACTCAATCTCTTGCGCCACCTCAGCTCCCTGGTCTGTTGTGGTAGATGGGAGCCCAATCGCTTGAGCCATATCTGCTTCCCGAATTGATATCTTAATGATATTTAGTCTTCCAATCCGTGAGCATGGAATGTTCTTCCAATTATTTAGGTCTTTTTAAATTTCTTTTAACAATGCAGTGTAGTTTTCTGAATATAAGTACTTTACATCATTGGTGAAGTTTATTCCTAAATATTTGATTCTTTTAATTGCTATTGTAAATGGAGTTGTTTTTTTTTCCTGACTTCCTCATCAGATTGAGCATTACTGGTGTCTCTTTCATCCGATCTAAGTATAGCTATTACTCCGGCTTTTTGTTTGTTTGTTTGTTTGTTTGTTTGTTAGTGCATGCATGGAATATCTCTTCCCAACCTTTAACTATCAATCTATTGGTATCCTTGGGTCTTAGACGAGTCTCTTACAGACAGAATATAGATGGCTCATATTATCTTATCCATTCTGCCAGTCTGTGTCTTTTGATTGGGAAGTTTAATCCATTAACATTCAATGTTATTACTATAAAGGCACTGTATTAGTCAGGGTTCTCTCAGGAAACAGAATCAACAGGAGATATCTGTCAATAATATGAGATTTTATAAGAGTCTCTCATGCGACCAAGGGGATGCACAAGTCCAGGTTCCGCAAGCAGGCTGCAAACCAGGGGTTCCAATGAGAGTCTGATGAAAGGTCCTTGATGAGTTTCTGGGAGAAGTTGGCTGTCCAACGACGAGCTGGGAAATTCTTTCTTGAGAAATGTTGTAATCACTTCCCCTTTTAAGTCATTCAACTGATTGGATAAAAGCGTCACCCATGGGAAGCGGCTGTGGCTCAATCAGTAGGGCTCCCGTTTACCATATGGGAGGCCCCAGGTTTGGTTCCCGGGGCCTCCTGGTGAAGGCAAGCCCGCCCGCACGGCGTGGTTAGCTGACCCAGCGAGCACAAGCAGCAAGGGGGGCATAAATGAATAAATAAATAAAATCTTTAAAAAATAAAAAAAAAAAGCGTCACCCATTGCTGATGCAATCTCCTTGATTGATGCAGATGTAATCAGCCATCCACACAGTAAACTCACTGGTGATTGAAGTCCATAAATGCTCTTGTATTACAATTATCCCAGTGCTTGCTGGACCAAACACCTGGACACAATTACCTGGCCGAGTTTACACAATAGCCTAACCTTCACAGGCACTTCTTTTTTCACCCATTTTGACCTTTGGATTTTATCTATCTTATTTTATTTTCACTACTCTTTTAAGACTTTTAGTTACTTTTACTGATATAATCTTCATTTCTAGATGCTCTTCCAAGCCTCTGTCTCCTGTCTTTTCTTTTCAGACTATAGCCCACCCTTTAATACTTCCTGCAAAGCCAGTCTCTTGATTACAAACTCTCTCAGTTTCTGTTTATCTGTGAATATTCTAAACTCACCCCTCATTTTTGAAAGACAATTTTGCCCCATATAAGATTCTTGGCTGGAACTTTTTCTCTTGCAGTATCTTAAATATATCATACCATTGTCTTCTTGCCTCCGTGGTTTCTGATGAGAAATTGGCACTTAATCTTACTGAGTATACCTTATATGTTAAGCACTGCTTTTCTCTTGCTGGTCTCAGAATTCTCTCTCTGTCTTTGGCATTTGACATTCTGATTAGTATGTGTCTCATAGTTGGTATATTCAGATTTATCCAGATGGGAGCATGTTGTGCTTCTTGGACACAGATATCTATGTTCTTCAACAGGGCTGGGAAATTTTCTACCATTATTTCTTCAAATATTCCTTCTGCCACTTTCCCCTTCTCTTTTCCTTCTGGGACACCCTTGATATATATGTTTGTACATCTCTTGTTGTCATTTAGTTCCCTGAGACCTTGTTCATTTTTTTCCATTGTTTTCTTTTTTTTTTTTTTTTTTTACCGGGAGGTCCTGGGGATCGAACCCAGGTCCCTCCATATGGAAGACGGATGCCCAACCATTTGAGCCACATCCATCCCCTCCATTGTTTTCTTTATCTATTCTTTTGTATGTTCACTTTCAGAGGCCATTTCTTCCAGCTCACCAATTCTTTCTTCGGCCTTCTTAAATTTGCTGTTATATGATTCCAGTGTATTTTTTATTTCATTTATTATGCCTTTCATTCCCATAAAAGCTGCCATTTTTCTAATTCTTCTTTGTGCTCATCCAATGTCTTTTTTTTTAAGACTTATTTTATTTATTTATTCCACCACCCCCTCATTGTTTGAACTTGCGTCTCCTCATCTTCTCTTTAGGAGGCACTGGGAACCAAACCCGGGACCTCCCATGTACGAGAGAGGCACTCAATCACCTAAGCCCCCACAGTTCCCTGGTTTGTTGTTACTCTCATTGTCTTTCCTCCTTGTGTCTCCTTGCTGCACTGTCCTGCCACATAAGCCTGCTGTGCCTGCCAGGACCTCCCATGTGGTAGGAGGGAGCTCAATCGCTTGAGCCACATCCACCTCCCTCAATGTCTTCTTCTTCTTGTTTTTAATTTTTATTTTATTTGTACATTTAATAATTGAAAATATAAACAATTAAAAACTAAAAAGTTGGGGGCGGCTGTGGCTCAAATGGTTGGGCATCCGTCTCCCATATGGAGGGTCCTGGGTTCGATCCCCAGGACCTCCCGTTAAAAAAAAAAAAAAAAACTAAAAAGTAAACACAGATGAATAAATAAATACATTTCTCAAGTAAATGTAATGGATACATACAAATTTTTTTTTTTTTTTTTTTTGGATCAAACAATATGTTACACAATATATTTGGTTCATAGTAACGCATTCATACAGTATTTGTCCTTTTGTGTCTGGCTTGCTTCACTCAGCATCATGTCCTCCAGGTTCCTCCATGTTGCCATATGCTTTATGACTTCATTTCTTCTTACAGCTGCATAATATTCCATCGTGTGACTAGACCACAGTTTGTTTATCCATTCATCTGTTAATGAACACCTGGGTTGTTTCCAACTTTTGGCAAGGTGAATAATGTTGCTATGAACATCGGTGTATAGATGTCTGTTTGTGTCACTGCTCTCAGTTCTTCTGGGTATATACCCAGTAGTGGTATTGCAGGGTCACATGGCAAGTCTATATTCAACTTCTTTAGGAACTGCCAAACAGTCCGCCATAGTGGTTGTACCATTCTGCATTCCCACCAACAATGAAGAAGTGTTCCTATCTCTCCACATCCTCTCCAACACTTGTAGTTCTCTGCCTTTTGGATAGTGGCCATTCTGATAGGTGTAAAATGATATCTCATTGTGGTTGTGATTTGCATTTCCCTAATCATGAGTGATGTTGAGCATTTCTTCATGTGTTTTTTTGCCATTTCTATTTCTTCTTCGGAGAAATGTCTATTCAAGTCTTTTGCCCATTTTTTAATTGGGTCATTTGTCTTTTTATTGTTGAGTTGTAACATGTCTTTATATATCCTAGATATTAAACCCTTATCAGATACATAATTTCCAAATATTTTTTCCCATTGAGTTGGCTGCCTTTTCACCCTTCTGACAAAGTCTCGTGAGGTGCAAAAGTGTTTAATTTTGAGGAGGTCCCATTTATCTATTTTTTCTTTTGTTGCACGTGCTTTGGGTGTAAAGTCCAAGAAACCACCACCTACTACAAGGTCCTGAAGATGTTTCCCTACCTTTTCTTCTAGTAGTTTTATGGTCCTGACTTTTATGTTTTAGATCTTTAATCCATTTTGAGTTGATTCTTATATAGGGGGTGATATAGGGGTCCTCTTTCATTCTTTTGGTTATAGATATCCAATTCTCCCAATACCATTTGTTGAAGAGACTGTTTTTTCCCATTAGTGTGGGCTTGGTAGGTTTGTCAAAAACCAGTTAACTGTATAGGTGAGGGTATATTTCTGGATTCTCAATTCTATTCCACTGATCGATGTGTCTATCTTTATGCCACTACCATGCTGTTTTGACCATTGTAGCTTTGTAATATGTTTCAAGGTTAGGCAGGGAAATTCCTCCCACATTGCTCTTCTTTTTTAGAATGCTTTTGGCTATTCAGGTGCACTTACTCTTCCAGATGAATTTGGTAATTGCCTTCTCTAATTCTGTAAAGTAAGCTGTTGGGATTTAGATTGGTATTGCATTGAATCTATAAATAAGTTTGGGCAAGATTGACATCTTCACGATATTTATTCTTCCTATCCATGAACACAGAATGTCTTTCCATTTGTTTAGGTCTTTTAAAATTTCTTTTAGCATTGTTTTATAGTTTTCTGCATATAGTTCCTGTACTTCTTTGGTTAAATTAACCCCTAGGTATTTGAGTCTTTTTGTTGCTATTGAAAATGGAATTTTCCTCCTCAGGTTGTTCAGTACTAGTGTACAATAACATTACTGATTTTTGAATGTTGATCTTGTATCCTACCACTTTGCTGAACTCATTTATTAGTTCAAGTAGCTTTTGTTGTGGATACTTCAGGATTTTCTAAGTACAGGATCATGTCATCTGCAAACAGTGAGAGTTTTACTTCCTCTTTTCCTATTTGCATGCCTTTAATTTACTTTCTTGTCTAATTGCCCTAGCTAGAACTTCTAGTACAATGTTGAATAACAATGGTGACAGTGGGCATCCTTGTCTTGTTCCTGATCTTAGAGGGAAAGCTTTCAACCTTTCCCCATTGAGTATGTTGGCTGTGGGTTTTTCATATATGCTTTTTATCATATTGAGGAATTTTCCTTTTATTCCTATCTTTTGAAGTATTTTTATCAAAAAAGGATGTTGGATTTTGTCAAATGCCTTTTCTGCATCTATTGAGATGATCATGTGTTTTTTTTTCTTCAATTTGTTAATGTGGTGTATTACATTGATTGTTTTTTTTACGCTGAACCAGGCTTGCATACCAGGAATAAATCCCACTTGGTCGTGATGTATAAGTCTTTAGATATGCTGTTGGATTCGATTTGCAAATATTTTGTTGACAATGTCTTCTTGATATCCTTAATCTCTTTAGCCATCTCATAAAATTTATTTATTAAGGAGATTTGTTTGAACATCTATGATTGGTTGTCTCAACTCCTTTATGTCATCTGGAGACTTTTCTTGTTCCTTTAACTGGGCCATATCTTCCTGTTTCTTGGTGTGGATTATAATTTTTTGTTGGTGTCTTGGCATCTGGCTTACTAGATATATTTATTCTGGGTGCAGTTTCTCTCTTTAGTTTAGGGCTTTCTTGCCCTTTCTCCCTTTCTGGTTGTGTAGTGGGAGCCAAGGATGTAGTTGGTGCTATAAATTGTAGAGGTTCAAGCTGTACGCATTGCCCCAGGGACTGATGAAGTTCTCCCACCTTTTCCTCTGCTGGGGTAGGGACAGAGCCACAGGCCTGTGTAATAATCCAAGTCGTGCAGACCTAGACTGTATCTGCCCAGAGACTGATGAAGCTTCATGCCCCTTTCTCCCCTGCCTGGGGCGGGAATGGAGCTGCAGGTGTGGGCAGCAATCTATGCCATGCAGGTCCAAAGTGACTACAGCCGCCCCGGTAGACTTCTGACAATTCAGTGCCAGGTGAATGTACCTGCATTTACCTGGAGAGGCTGGTTTAGGTCCCACCAGCTTCCTCCCTGCCAGGAGGTGGGGCTGAAGCCTAGGCGGGGGCTGCGGTATGATCTGGGTGGAAATAAGCTGGTCTCTACCCTCACTGTGGTTTTCAGTCAGCCCGGCTTCCCCTCATGCTCGTGGCGGAGTCAAAATGGCAGCTACTGGCCTCTTTCAGACTTGGACATGTTCAGACTCTAGCTGTTCTTAGGGTTATACTTTAGCCAGCTGAATTTACTAATCAGTAGCTGAAGTCGGTGACCAACACCCCCACACACACACCCTTTGGGGGAAATGAAGCTTCCAATTCCAGCCACAAAACAGTTCCCGAGGCTGCTTGTGTTGCTAGAGTAGGATGATCACCAGCCTCCGTGGTGTGGCCTGTATATTCCCTGGGAGGCTGGCACAGGTTCCCCCAGCTTCTTCCCTGCCAGAAGTGGGGCTGGGTTTTAGGCTAGAGCTGCAATCCAGTCTGGAAGTAAAGAAGCCGGCCCCTACCAGCGCTGTGATTTTCAGTCAGTTCCGCTTCCCTTATGCCGGGGGTGGAGTTAAGATGGTGGCTACCGGCCTCTTTCTGATTTGGACAGGTTCAAACTTTAGCTGTTCTTAGGATTATACTTTAACCCAATGAATTTACTAATCAGTAGCTGAGGTTGGTGCCCAACCGTCTCTTCCTCCCCCGTTTTTGGGGAATGGAGCTTCCAATTCCAGCCACGGAATAGCTCCCGAGGCGGCCTGCGCCACCCACAGAGGATGGACACCGGCCTCTGTGGCGTGGTGTGCTCTACTCACGAATCTTCTCTGCAGATGGGCAGTCTCCTCCTTCCATTCTTTCAAGGCTGTTGTAGGCTGCTGTTCTGGTCTCCTGGACCCCCCAAACATGTGCTTTAAGATAGCTCTGGGTTATTATTAACTGCCCCAGAGCACGAGCTGACTCTAGGAGCGCCTTACTCTGCCCCCATCTTGCTGGTTGTCCCTCTGCAGATCTTTTTTTTTTTTCCACAATTGATGAAAAAATACTAATATATTCCTATTCACTACAGGCCGTAGTTTGCTTAAGTGTATTTTTGCCCAAATACCACCCTATTATTACATCTTATAATATTAACATACATTTGTTCTGATTCATGGAAGAACATTCTTATCTTTGTACTATTAACCACATTCATCGTCTGCTAGAGGGTTTCCTGTGCTATACAGTCCCATGTTTCCTACTTTAGCTTCCCTTCTATTGACATATACAACCTTAACAATAATAACCCCATATTGGCGCTGCTAATTACATTCATACTAATGTGCTATCATCACCTCTATCCCATTCCAAACATTTACAATCGACCTAATTACAAAGTGCAAAAAGTAAGCCTCTGCTCCCCATTCTCTCTCCTTATTCTATCTTCTGGGAACCAAATTTCTAGCTATTAACTCATTTTACTTAGTTCATATTATTGAGATCATATAATATCTGAGCTTTTGTGTCTGGCTTGTTTCACTTGACATAATGTTCTCAAGATTCAACCGTGTTGTCATAAAACTTTTTTATTTTTAATTAAGGGAAAATTAAACAAAAAACAAATTGGGATATAGACATGATATTACAGAGTAGAACTTGCTGATGTTAAGTCAAGTTTGTCAGTGCAGAGACTGCCACTTCTTTTGGGTGTCCAGGACGTACCTCCTTTTTCTTGCACCAATTCTATGTGCGGACAAGCAGACAAGCTGCTTGGCAAAAGGAGGGACAGAAGAAAGCACCGAGGCAGATAAGAAAGACAAAAAGTCTCCACAGCCTTCAAAGTGTCCTTGATTCCAGTCCCTTCCTTGAGGCATAACCTCATTCTGCCCTTGGGGTTATGAGACACTCTTCTCTCTTTAATAACAAATTTCCCTTTTTGGCTTCAGTTAACTCTATTTAGCTTACATAAACCAAAAAAGTCCTGACTATTATAGCTAAAAATATGCCAGGTCAGGTATGCCTATGTAAGCCATGCTAGATGAAACTCTACTATACAGAGACCACAAAGAGCCTCTTAAGACGTTTAAGCAAGAATGGGACACACATTTTAGAAATACTTCTCAGAAGCAGGAAGGAGGGTAAATCTGAGTAGGGCAAGGCTGATTCAAGGAGTCCAGGTGAAAAAAAGCTTTTCAATAGCCCAAGTAAGAGCTGGTCTTAAGACAGGCTTCTTCACTCTCTACTCTAAACTTGCAGATTAGCTTAGATTCACTTGAATTCTGAATTATTCATTAATTTCTGAAAGAGAGAAAAGGAAGGAATAACTGGATCCTCACGATGGTCCCGAGACCTCACACATGAGACTCCTACATGCCCCCTTCTCTGCTGTGGTCTTCTACCTCTCCTCCAGCTTAAGCCACAGTGGTCTCCTCCTTGTTCCCTGGACTTATCAGACACATAGCGGGCCTCAGGGGCTTTGCTATTCTTTAGCCCAAACACTGCTTTCTCAGTGGAGCCCTCCCTGCCTATCCTATTTTAAATTGCCACTTCTCCCCACCTTCCTGTTCTCCACATTGCCCTCCCTGCTTTATCTTTCTGGTCAAAAACCATGTATCACCACCTGACATTTTACATATTTTGCTTTCTTGTTTATTATCTGTTCTTCCCACTAAAATGTAAGGTCTTTGAGAACAGGTAAATCTATTTGTTTTTAGCATCTGGCACAGAGAAGGTACTCAAGAAATACTCATTGACTGTATGAGTGAGCCAACCTTGAAGCTGTTTTGGACAGAAAATCTTTCTCACCCACTACTCTTTCACCTGCTTAAAAAACCTTCACTGGTTCTCCAGCACCTATACAATCCAGTCCAGAATCCTCGGCATGGTATTCAAGGGCAGCCCTTCACATCTATCCCTAACTTTCTATTCCCAGGCCCATCTCCTTTCTCCCTGTGTACTCCACCAACCCAGAGCCACCCTGGGGTCCCTGAGCAGACTATGGCTGGCCTCAGCCTTGGCTCCTGCACCTGCTCTCCCACCGGCCCCACCTGCCCTCCTTCTGCCACTCCACTGGGTGAACCCCTCTGCTTTACCAAGCCACCTCCTCAAACCACTGCCCAGTACCCCATCACGGTACTCTACCATTGTACCACGGATTTGGACTTGTCCCTCCACTGGGTCAGTGGACTCCAAATGTGGCTGATCATCAGAACCAGATGTTTTCTTGTTTATTTGTTGTCTTAGTAGACTCCCAGAACCCACTCTAGACCTAGAAGATCTAAGTCTTTGGAGAAGGGGTCTGTCTGGGAATCATATTTTTACAAAGCTCCTCCATTGCTTGTAGTCATCAGCTAGGCCTGGGGCCCCTGCAGCCAAAAGACCACATCCTTTTGAAGCCTCTCGGACTGAGCCCGGCTGCCCTCAACACTTTGCTTCCACCTCTGTACAGCTCTTGGTTACGGGACGCAAGTGACATGGATCCCAGTCTATGGTAATGTTCAGTTATTTGTCTTCATGTCACATCCTGTTCATGTCCCGCTTTCTGTCTGCCCACAGGTCCTAGTTCCCGCCCTTCATAGGTCCCACAAATTCCATGCCCGTAGGCTCGAGGTGAAGACTGAGAACACGTAAGAGGAATGATAGAAAAAGCTCTGTGTTTGCTAGTTACTGGCACACTCAGGAAACAAAACAGTAATATATATTTTTTCAGTTCTTTTTTGGTTTGACTAGAGAAAAAATGACCAATTATCTTGTTGCCAGGCTGGACTGTAGATGACAGTCACCTGTAGATTTGATGATGCCCTTTTTACTAAAAGGTCCAAGGAAGCACAGTCTTGCTCTGGGTCACCAAGCCAAGAAGGGCAGAGGAAGACATCCTAATCCTGGGTGCAGGACTGCCAGCATTCCACAGAGACTTCTTACCCAGTGTGGGACCAGGCCACACCTCCACTAATCTCCCCTGAGGCCTTTGTGTGAGTGGAGCTACTTCATTAGCCTGTAACAAAGGAGAGAGCCAAGGTGCCGGCCTGTTTTCATTTACAATTTAAGTGCCTGCAGTCACCAGGCGCCTCCATTGTTATTGCTATTAGCTGAAGTTAATGGTTTTTTATTAAACCTCTAAGGTCTTTCCTCCCTCCCCCCACCAGGTTATCTGCAGGCTGAATTCCCGGATCAGCCAATCACCCGTTCTGGAGAGACACCAGGAAGTTCCTCTCAAGTAGTACCATTATCATTTAGATGAGCTTTATACCTAGCCAGTTTTTCATTTCTTGGAATATTTTTGGGAAGGCAAAGTTCAGGGTACCTAACATAAAGGAATTTCAGTAGCCAGAATTTCTAACTGGAAATTCTTCCAACTGCAGTGTGGTGCAGTAGAAGGCATAGAGGTCTCAAGTCCGAAAGCTTGGTATGGAATATCTACCCCAATACACACTGACTTTGGAAGCCTATTTTTTAAGCTTTTTTTTTTTTAACCGGGAGGTCCCGGGGATCGAACCCATATCCCTCCATATGGGAGAGGGACACCCAACCATTTGAGCCACATCCGTCCGAGACCCTTGTGCCTCAATTTTCACATCTGTAAACTATCTGCCCTCCTTGTTTACCAGACTCCTCCTGAGAATATATAAAGCAGTCTTTTCAGAATGAGGTGTAAACTTTAAGCCCTCTTGAAAACCTGCCGTGTGCCATTCACTAAGCTGGAAGCTATAGGTGTTTTATCTAAAGAGCCAGGCATAATGCCCTTATTTTACAGATAAAGAAACCAGGTTCCTCCTTGACATATCCCTACAGTCACACACGCATGCACGCACACACACACACACACATTTCTTAATTCTCTCTGGGAGCTCCTCTCCCCTCCATCCCAAGAGTACTACCTTCCTGATCCTAGATCTCGCCCAGGGAATTTTTACCCTGAATTACGGACAAAGCCTTACATTTTCTTCTTCTCCTCCCCCACCCCCATCTTCTTCTTCTTTTTAAGTTTTTTTTAGAAGTTCATATGAATATATTAATGAAAGTAAATCAGCATTATTATTATCCATATAAAATGCTGCCATATTGTATATTATTTTGTAATGACAAATGAATTACCTATAAAGTATTAAAAAATACCATTTGTAACATGTTTATAAGTATCACACCTCAATTTCAAGTTTTCCCCATATAATATTAAATAAATCTGAAACAAGTCCACTTGAAGTAATTAGTTTAAGATTTGAAAGGATAATTAAGATAAAAACAATTTCTTTATGATTTGGTATGATTCAAGACAAGCACAAGTGAAATAGTGATGGTTACAATAATTATTTTGAATGAGAAGATTTCAGTATAATCTAGAAATGCATGAGGGAAAGATATCTGAACAGAAAGTTAGTTCTTCATCATATATTGCAGATCATGCCAGATGAAAGAAAGGATGCTTTGATGAAGTCATATCAGGTGGGATGCTTTTCTGAGATTCTGCATGCAGGTGAGATGATCAACTAGAGAGACAGTAAGGGAACTCGGCATTTTCTTGGTTTCTTTCTTCACTCCAGAGTGCTCTTTTTGTCCCACAATCTCTTGAAGCTACTCTGGTAATAAGCTCCACTGGCTCTACTAAAATTTAGCTGAGCAGGAAGGCCGGGCCGTCCCTAGCCTCCCTCCCCCAGCGCACCTGCTGGGCTCCACCACGCTGAGAGGCTGAAAGCTCTGGAAGCTGCCCTTCCGCTCCCATCTCCTAGCCTTTGTGCCTTTTACTTCACTCAGCAATTCCTGCGGGGGCTTAGAGCTGGCTGTGCCTCTTCCCCGTCCTGGCAGGTGGACCCCTGCTCCTCTGGGTTCCAGGAGCACTTCTGCTCACTCCACTAGGGCATACTGCATTTCTGCTCACCGCCTGAGAATATGTCCGGCACCACATGTAGTAAATGCTTCTTTAGGGAAGGTTGAGGAATTGACATTAACAAGGTGTAAGGAGGAGGTGAGATGTTGATGAAGCTGGACAAGTAAAGCCAGAAATCTTAAAAGCCTTAATGGCTAAGAAGCTTTGGATTTTATTCTGTAGGAGATCTGGTGGTTTTCATGCAGGGGAGCAACACTGGGCTTACGTTTTTAATGAGGTAACTCTGGTTCTAGCTTGGAAAATGGTCTGGAGGAGAGAGAGGAAAAAAGTTAATGACGAAGCTATGGAAGTTGTCCAGGCAGGAGATGAGAGTAATTAGCCAAAGTAGGGGGTTGTGGGACTGGAGAACCGGACAGGTGGAGAGGAGAAAGTAAGGCTGCCCGGAGGCTTCTAACTTGACAGTCTTTAGGGGGAAATGCCAAACTGAAGTGTTTGGTAATGTGGTAAGAGCCACTTGTGGGGCAAGATGGTGAGTTTTGTTCTGGTATAATGAATATGGAGTATTTACAGCAATATCCAGTGTAGCTGGAAATACACATCTCCAGCTGAGTAGAGAGGAGGGGGCTTGGGTCGGATGTGGCTCAACTGGTTGGGCGTCCGTCTCCCATATGGAGGGACCCGGGTTCGATCCCCGGGACCTCCCGGTAATAAAAAAAAAAAAAAAAAAAAAAAAAAAAGAGAGAGGAGGGGGCTACGGTATAGATTCATTAGTCTTTTCTATGGAGATGATCATTAAAACCATAGGAATGGAGAGGGTCACTGAGATGAAATCGAACATGTCTTAACATGTATCTTGTCACATTCTTGTTATAATGCCACAAAACCCTACTTGAAGTGACCTTAATTAATCCACTTGAGAATTCACCCTGAGGACAGCACTCTTTGGCATAAAGAAACTTGGTGGTCACGTGACTCAGCCTGGCTTCTGCTGGTATGGTCACCTGGCCCTGGAGTGCTAGAGGCCGCTACTGTGTGTAAGACCTAAATAAACCATTAAGTTCATTTAAAAAATGGGCTGCTGAAGGTCAGCTATCAGTTGGTTGTCCTCTACCAGCTGTTGCCAAGTTGCCAGTCTAGCAATGAACACACTCGTCCTCGGTGTTCAGTTCCACTCTCTTGGCATTCTGTGATCTGTAACAGGAAGTTCTCAGGAAGATTCTAAAGTAATGCAAAGCCCAATGGCCTGCATTCTGAGAACTCACCCATACTCCTAGAGGTGCATGGACAGTGGTGGGCTCAGGGCCATGAGTACAATTGGAGTCTGTGCTCCCTGGCCATAGCTGACTGGACTAGGGGAAGATCCCTGTCTCAAGTGAATCAATTACTCAAGTATTTGGGGATAAGACAGGTACTTGTGAGTCTCTTATTTGATCTAGAAGTCCATATAAATTCTGGAGTTGTATGTGGAGTAGGTATCTTCCCTACGAGCATAGACAAAGCCCATCTGAAGAGAAAGCAGAATAAGGCAGACCTGCAGGGGGCCAGAGAAAAAAGACTCAGTATATCTCAAGGACAGGGGTTCTTAACATTTTTTGTTCCATGGACCCCTTTTGCCAGTCTTTTTTTTGTTCCACGGACCCCTTACTAAGTCCACATTATACTGTGTATAATTTAATAAATATATCACACCCACACAAACACATCCTCACAAGAATGTTTTTTTGAATCTCAGTTCAAGCTCACAAGCCCCTTGTTAAGAACCCCTGCTCTAGGAGGAAAGGGAGAAAGGCAGTACAGGCACGGGAAAACTGAGAAAAGGGCTAGCTGTCTTGATTCTTCACAGTCTTTCATTTCCAGATTTCATTCCCTTTCCAAGCCAGTTTTTGGATTCATAGATACTTTATCTTTTTTTCCCTCTTTGCTTAAGCTGATCTGACCAGTCTTCTGTTATTTACAACCAAGGAACCCACACTAATTGACAGTCACCATTCAGGCAAAGGTCCTCAACGGCAGGAGTGGTTTGAATTGGTATTACTGAAAAGACTTGGGAAATACCTAAATCCTATCAAGAGGCTGGAGTATATCCTCAGGACTGAAATGGATTTTGTGAAAGCTGTAAGCTACTCAACTGTCACTGTGACTGAAGAAAGGATACTGAAGGGCACAGGAGTCCAGTACAAAATGGGTACTTCCAAGTGTTTATCAAATGGCTAAAATTAAAAAGCAAACATCAAATGGGAGAAAAAATATTCACAACAAAGGGCAAACACTTTTTCCCAACGATATCATTTTCACCTCTTTCACCTCTCATTTTAGCAAAGGTTTTTTAAAAGCTAAAGCCCATTATTAGCTGTAATGGGCTTCTATTATTTTCTATTATTTTGTCCATCCCACTGGCCCCCATCCCCACTTCTCCCAACTCAGCAGGGGTGCTGATTGGACAGAGCATCTGACGCATGCTGCACCAATCAGAGCATTTTGAAATTTCCAGTTAGGGCAGGGAAGGAAGGTGCAGTTCCTTTTTAGTGATAGACATGAGACTCTGGAGCTGATTTGGTAGATGTGATCCCTGCTGAGCAGAAGTCATTCTGCCTCTGTAAAGAAAAGACACAGACCATGCAGAAAAAAGGTAGCCTGTGAGTATCCAATTCAGCTGTCCCCGAGGCCAGCTGCCTCTGCCCTTTCTGCACTTTGGGTACATGAGCCAATGAAGTCCCCTCTTTGCCTGAGCTAGTTTAGATTGGATCACTAGCAACCAAGGACACTGACTGACACACAGGTTATGTCTGGTGACACACTCAGAGAAAGCCAGTGGGAAGGTTCAGCATTTTGAGGAAACAACTTGCCATATATCCTTTTTATTTTATTTTATTTTTGGATAGGGGGAGAAAGTATAATTTGTCTTTATATTTTTTATTATTTTTCTAAAGTCTACTTTTTTTCTAATAGACATATTAACTAACACGGGAGTATATACATATGATTTATAAATCTCCATATTGGGGCTGTGTACATGATTTTTTTTATTGGTAGGATGCAAAATCAAGTATTTTGGAGGCCAGTGGTTGAAGAGGGCTAACCTGGGGTTGGTTCCCAATCCTGGAAAACTGGGGAGTGAATCCTTTCTCTTTCTTTTCATTCTCTCGAAGACTTCTGAAGTATGAAAGCCGGTCTGCTGGACAGCTCTATTTACTTCAGATGAAATCCAGTACTGGCACTTGTTTCTTACTCCATTTCATACCTGCAAGTTAGCCCTTAAGGGGCTGGCTTCCAAGCACCTTGCTAACCTACAAAGGCAATATAAAAGTGGCTATTCTACATGATATAACATTATATCCTTTAGTAAATTGAGATTATCCAACAGTGAGGAGAACTGATTAAAGTGGTCTTTCTGAGCTCCAGCAATTAAACACTTATTAAATATAGCTTAGAAGTTTGGAAAGAGTAATAACAGGTAAGTGAAACAAGTAGTTAAGTTTTTTATAAGATTTAGAATTCAAAACCTCCAACAATGCTTACATATGCTTTTTGTTTAAAGTAATACATTTATAGCCCAAATAGTCCTTAATTTGCACATTTTAAGATTTACCAACTTCATAAAAATACTTTGAGGACAGCTGCATTCACAGTTTCAATTACATGATTATTTCTTTGCCCATTCTTCTCTTTCGTTTCTGTCCCTAATAAGTTCTTTCAGATATGATTCAAAGTAGAATTTATCCTCCTTTTATTTTGTCCACTGCTCTTTAGGCAACATCTGCTGCTTCATGGTCGGGTCCAGTGCTCTATTAATGCAAAACATCCTGTCATTATAAAGGTTCTCGGGAACCTTCTTATGGCTTGGTTTGAGTCTTCATTCTTGGCTATTGTATCATCTTGCATTAACGCTAGTTTATTGAACCCTGCAGCATTGTAATACCATTTTCGAATACCATCCAGCCGCAGGCCTGATGCTGCAACAGCAGGCCGGTTTGCCATTTTGATCTCAGATTGACATGTTACTGGGTCGCCTGCCATACATCATTTATTCATTTGTAAACAAGTATGCCTACATTGTGGCAGATATTGAGATATTTTCTGGGAGAGACCTCATACCATTATTACCTCAAGGGATTTAAAGTCTAGTTTATCAAGAGCTGTAAAATGTTAATATTCTTTATTTTCATTTTCTTTGAACATCTTACATTTATTTTTTAATATATTTACTTTTTTATCCATTTTACACCCCCCCCCATTTTTGCTGTTTTTGTGTCCATTTGTTGGGCAATTCTCTGTGTCTGTTTCTTGCTCCCTCCTCTCATCCTTCTCCTCCTGTCTTCACCTGGATTCGATCCTGGGAAACTCCGATGTGGGAGAGAGGCGTTCTGCCACCTGTGCCACCTCGGTTCCTGGTTTTTTGGTGCATCTTGTCTTGGCTCTCCCCTGCATCTCTCTCCTGTTATGTCATCATCTTGCTGCTTGGTTCAGCGGGACCAGACGGCTCACTCACTCACCAGGTCTGGGGGCTCACCTGCTCGCGGGTCCTGACAGTGCACCCGTGAACCTTCTATATTTTTCTTTATTTTACCAGGAGGTCCCAGGGATTGAACCCAGGTCCCTCCAACATGGGAAACAGATGCCCAACCATTTGAGCTACATCCACCCCCTGCTATCTCTCTTAAGGTTGACCAAAGATACCTGGAGTTACAGTCATTTCCCATACAGGATGGTCATATAATAAATCAGGCTTGGTTTATCACTAACATTCTAAAAACCAGACCTAGGGAGAAAAACTTGGTCTGGGGACACATACATGGTTTCTAATATAGCGAATAGTTTAGCCTACCCTGGTTATCACAAAATCGGGACAGCGAGAATATTCACAGTTAATATTCTTTTACTGAGTAACTCTACTTCTGAGAATCTAATCTAAAGGGATATACTTCTAGGCACAGAAAAAAAAAAGAAAACCTTTATGCATTAAGGCATTTACTACAATTTCCCCCCCAACTTTTTTTTTTTAAAGATTTATTTTATTAATATTTATTTATCTCTCCCCATCCCTCGTTGTTTGCACTTGCTGTGTCCATTCATCTTTGTTTCTTTAGGAGGCACTGGGAACCGAACCCAGGACCTCCAATGTGAGAGGAAGGCACCTAATTGCTTAAACCACCTCCATTCCCTGCTTTGTTGTGTCTCTTATGTTTTTCCTCTTATGTCTCTTGCTGTGTCATCTTGTTGTGTCAGGACACTGCGCCTGCCAGTCGCACCAGCTCACCATCCTGCTCATCCTGTTTAGGAGTCACCGGGAACCTCTGCTCCCTGTTTTCTTGTGTCTCTCATTTATGTTTTTTTTTCTTCTTCTTGTGTTTCTTGTTATGTCATCTTGTTATGTCAGCTTGCCACACCTGCCTGTTGCATAAGCTCACTGTCTTCTTTAGGAGGCACCAGGAATTGAACCATGGACTTCCCATGTGGTAGGCGGGAGCCCAATCGCTTGAGCCACATCCGCTTCCCTCCCCCCAACTTTTTATCCCCCAACATTAGAACCTACAGAAAAGTTGTAAAAACAGTGTAATGACCACCCACAGACCAATTGCCAGACTTACCTATTACCAATATCCTGTCACAATTCTCCATCTTTCTCTGTATTTACACCTTATTATTATTCAGTTATTATTATTCAAATTATTATTATTATTTGCTTTTGTACCTGACAGTCTGTTATAGGTACCATGATAACCCACCCGCAAACACCCAAACGTATCTCCCAAGAACAAAGACACTTTCCTACACAGCCACAATAGACTTATCACACCCAGAAAATTCAACATTCACACCCAGTTTCATCCAACATACAGTCTGCATTAAAATAATCCCAATTGTCCTGATTGAGATAGCGTCGTCTTCTTTTTGATTTGCAATCAATGAAGGATTATGCAGTGCATTAGGCTGTCATGTCCCCTCCAATCCAGAAGGGTCTTTTATGACATTGACAATTCTGAAGAGCCCAGGCCACTTGTCCCCCAACCTGGACTTCTCTAATTGCTTCCCCATGACCAGATTCAGGCCAAATCTCATTGGCAGGAACCCCACAGAGGTGATACTGTGTCTTCCACTGTGCATTCCATCAGGCTACACGCGACATCAACTTTCCATCATTGAGGATGAGGTTACGTTTGAGGACCTGCTTAAGACGGTGTCCACTACCCGTCAGTGCAAAGGTAGATCTTCCCCTCTGCAGAGCAAAGGTCATGGGTGGGGTTCACGCTGTGAGTCAGCATGAGCATCCTCCCCATGGCCTCAACACCCACTAAGAGCACCTGTCGGAGTCAATCATCACTACACATACTTGGAAAATAGTGACCTGAAAGATGGTGACACTATTCCTTCCACACCCACCAACCAGAACTCTTCTGCAAAGCAGATCCCCCCTTCCTTTTTAATTTTAATTTATTTTTGGTATCAGTAAGGACTCACAGATTCCCTTTTTCACTCAATTTGCTGCAATCCATTCCTATTATTCATCTTTATGCTCTCACTCTCTATTTTTTTAATGAAAGCAGGAAAAAAAAAAAAAAAAAAAAAACGAAAATGACCTAAATACCCAAGTAAAGAGGAATGGTGACATGAGCTATGGCATTTCAATTAATGGACTATTATACAAGTATTGAAGGTTATATGTAAAAACAAAATGTACTATCTCTATTGCTATGTAACAAATTACTTCAAAGTTTAGCAGCTTAAAGTAAAAATAAATATTATCTCACACAGTTTCTGAGAGACAGGAGTCTGAGAGCAGCTTCACTGGGCAGTCTTGTCTCAGAGTCCCTAGTAAGGGACTCTTGTAGCAGTCAAGATGTCAGGCAGGGCTCATAAATCCAGGACATTCCAAATCATTAGGTCAGCAGCATGGTTGATGCTCCCAAGCCTCATTCAGGTCCACACAGGAGATCACAGCCCCCGGAATCTTATCCAGTCCTACTTGGAACAGACAGAGATAGAATAATAAAGTCTGGAAACCAACATCTGCTTATGTGCCCAGTCACTCTGAAGTGAGGATGGAGAGCCTGGCAGGTGTCAGATGAGAACAAGGCCTGCTGTACAGGGACATGGGGTGGGCTGGAAGGTACACTCAAGGGTTAGAACTGGATTGCCATGATAACGCCTAGCCATATGCTGCAATGTGTTACTTTCCAGGGACTTTGGGGTCCACCTGTGTCATCTTTAAGAGAGAGATTGTTTTTTCCTTGTACCCAGGTGATCTGCCAGGAAGGCATGCCACCAATTGGGACACCTATGCTGGGGTCAGAGATGGAGCATGAGGAACTGCTACACACTTCTAATCACCCAAGTGCCACTGAGGCAGGATTGCTTTGGAGATGGTCTCCAACCTGTCGTTGTGCGTGATTTGATTTAATCTATGCTTCCTTCATCTGGATGAGGCCCAGGAGGAGACCATTGACTGGAAGATGCTCTGTAGCCCATTTTCTATGTACATGCTCATCCTGGGAGCTGCAGGACCACTTCTTGGGTCCTTTCAAAGTGATGAAGTGGACTTCCGGGAAGATGGCGGACTAGTAAGACACGGGAATCTCTTCTCCAGAAAACTAGCTAGAGGACAGACTGAAACAGCCACGAAATAGATCTTCTAGGGTTTAGGACAGCAGGTGAAGGCTGCACACCACCCAGAGGAGAGAGGGACAGAAGAGGGAAATCACGACGACAGAACCTTGAGTTGGAACCAGCAGCGGCTGCTTCTACCGGCACCCTCGTCCACACTCTTTAGACTTCTCGGGCCTCTAGGCCTGCGACTACAGACAAAGGGGCCTTCAGGGATCTACCACTTCCGGAAAGGGGAGAGAGACTGCAAATTTGGGCTACGGAGCCCCACGGACCCTTCCACACGGTGGTTTGCCCTGGAAGCCTAGGAAGGACTGGAGAAATCTGACCCTCGCAACCTCCCTCTCTTCTAGCCTGGACTAATTGTTGAGGACTCCACAGGAGAGGGGACAGAGAGCCTGGGGCTGACCCTGCTTTGGACTCCCAGGTTTGGTCTGTCCTGTCCTGAGAGCCCTTCCAGACTGGGTGGGGCTGCGCCATTGTTTGCCTTGGAGCCTGCAAGGGGCTAAAGATATACAAACCTCCCAATCTCCTCCTCTACTAACAGGGACTGATTGTTGAGGACTCAGAGGGGAGTGGAAATATATCCTAGCTGGGAAAGGGGAGGGGGCTACCAGAGAAGACTGGAGAACTGTCTCAAAAGTTTGAATTACAAAGCTCTTAGCCCCCCCACAGGAAGATCTATCACATTGATCTGGTCTGTGTCACAACAAATACACTCCGACCAGGCATTGAATTGAGAGTTGCCAACAAGCGCCATCTGCTGGCAGACCAAGGAAGTGCACATAAGAAAATTAAAAATAAATAGGAAACGCTTTTCCTGGCCTTTATAGCCTCCCTGTACAAGGCCCTAG
>JAKSZT010054030.1:44973147-45029482 GCA_026826555.1 Tolypeutes matacus
GTCATTCAACTCTCTGAGCCCCTGCTCAATTTTTTCCATTCTTTTCTGTCTTCAAGTTTAGCTTCTCTGTCTTCGGTATCACTTATTCTTTCTTCTATCATTTCGAGTCTGTTGTTGTATGCCTCAAATGTATTTTTGACCTCACCTATTGTGTCTTTCATTCCTATGAACTCCGTTACTTTTCTGTTCAGGATTTCAAATTCTTCTTTGCGTTTGCTCAATGTCTTCTTGATGTCATTTATCTCTTAACTATATTGTCTTTCATCTCATTAATTTGATTTTTGGAAATTTGTGCTCATCTCGCTGATTAGTTATCTCAAATTCTGTATCTCTTTGGGACTTTGATGTATTCTTTTTTTTGGCCATGTCTTCTATTTTCTTAGTATGGCTCATAAATTTTTGCTGTTGTTTAGGCATCTGGTTAGGATGTAGTTTACTCAGATGCTCAATCTCTTTCTCTTTTTATAGGGATTTAGTGGCAGGAGGCTGTGAGTTACCACAGCTCTTTGTTTTTTGGCTCAACCTGGATTGTTAGGATTGTCCTGCTGGTTGCTCAAAACTGGGCACTGGACCCAGTAATTGGTTGTAGAGTCACTTCCTAGGGCCTTGGGCAGGGAGACTATAGAGGCCAGGAAAAGCCTCTCCTAATTATTTTTAATTTTCTTATGTGCACTTCCTTGGTCTGCCAGCAGATTGCGCTCTTTGGAAGCGCTCAATTCAATGCCTGGTAGGAGTGTATTTGTTGTGATACAGATCAGATCAGTGTGATAGAGCTTCCTGTGTGGGGGCTAAGAGCCTTATAATTCAAACTTTCTGAGACAGTTCTCCAGTCTTCTCTGGCAGCCCTCTCCCTTTTCCCAGCTAGGAAATAATTCCACTCCCCTCTGAGTCCTCAACAATCAGTCCCTGTTAGTAGAGGAGGAGATTGGGAGGTTTGTATATCTTTAGCCCCTTGCAGGCTCCAAGGCAAACAATGACGTAGCCCCACCCAGCCTGGAAGAGCTCTATGAGTCAAAAGCTGAGTTAGTCCCAGGCTCTCTGTCCCCTCTCCTGTGGAGACCTCAACAATTAGTCCAGGCTAGAAGAGAGGGAGATTGTGAGGGTCAGATTTCTCTAGTCCTTTGTAGGCTCCCAGGGCAAACCACAGTGTGGAAGGGTCCGTGGGACTCTGCCGCCCAAATGTGTGGTTCATAACCTGAGTCAGCCTTAGGCTGTGTCCCTCTCTCTTCCCTTTCCTGGAGTGGGAGATCCCTGGAGACCCCTTTGTCTGTAGTCACAGGCCCAGAGGCCCGAGAATTCTAAAGAGTCTTTAGTGTGGGGGAGGGTGACGGCAGAAGCAGCCGCTGCTGGTTCCAAGTCACAGTTCTGTCGTAGTGATTTCCCTCTTTTTTCCCTCTCTCCTCTGGGTGGTATGCAGTCTTCACCTCCTGTCCTAAACCCTAGAAGATCTTTTTTGGGGCTGTTTCAGCCTGTCCTCTAGCTATTTTTCTGGAGAAGAGATTCCCGTGTCTTACCAGTCCGCCATCTTCCCAGAAGTCCCCTCCAGTACTATTTTATTTTTGTCTTATAATTCCACTTTTTACTTTCTACAGGATCTAAAATGCAGGTCCATAAAAAGTAATGATAAATCAATGGTTTTGAATTATAATGTGTAAATATGTAATTTGGGACAAGAACTACATAAGGAAGGGGATGGAAGGTAATAGTAACATAGTTTGTGTATGCTATTGAAGTTAAGTTAGTATGAAATCAAACGAGATTTTTATAGAATTAGATGTTAAATTTAAGCCCTATGGTAACCACAAGGAAACTATAGGACAAATATGCACAGAAAGAAAAGAGGTTCTAAAGGGTTCAATACAAAAATGGGCAAAGGACTTTAATAGACATTTCTCAAAGCAGTTATACAAATGGCCAATAAGCACATGGAGAGATGCTCAATATCATTAGTCATTAAGGAAATGCAAATCAAAACCATGAAATACCACTAGAATTGCTATTATTAACAAAATGAAAAATAACATATTGGCTAACGTGCAGAGAAATGGACCTTAGTACATTGTTGGTGGGAATGTAAAATGGTGCAGCCGCTCTGGAAAAGTTTGGTGGTTTCTAAAAAAGTTAAACATAGAGCTACCATGTGACCCAGTAATCCTACTTCTAGGTATATTTCCAAAAGAATTGAAAGCAGGGACTCAGATACTTTTACACCAATATTCACAGCAGTATTATTTACAATAGTTAAAATGTGGAAGCAACTGAAAGGTCCATCAACAGATGAATGGAAAAACAAAATGTGTTCTATACACACAATGGAATGTTATTCAGCCCTAAAAATAAAGAAGTGCTGATACATGCTACTACATGGATGAACTTTGAAGATAAGTTGAGTGAAGTAATTCAAGCACAAAGGGACAGATCTTTTATGATTCGTCTTAAATGACATAGCTAGAATATGTAAATTCATAGAGAAAGAAAATAGATTAGAGGTCACAGAGGCCGGGGAAAAGGGAGAATGGGGTGTTAATGCATAACGGGTACAGGGTTTCTATTTGGGATAATGGAAAAGCTACCCGAAATAAAAACTGTACTGATGGGAAGCGGCTGTGGCTCAATCAGTAGGGCTCCCGTTTACCATATGGGAGACCCCGGGTTCGGTTCCCGGGGCCTCCTGGTGAAGGCAAGCCCGCCCGCACGGCGTGGTTAGCTGACCCAGCGAGCACAAGCAGCAAGGGGGGGATAAATGAATAAATAAATAAAATCTTAAAAAAAAAACACAAAAAAACAAACTGTACTGATAGTGGTGAGGGCAGCATAACACTGTGCATGTGATTAATCTCACTGAATTGCATGCTTGGGAGTGGCTGACATGCGAAAGTTCATTTTGTATGTTTCCGCAATAAAAAAATTAAAAAGTGAGAGATTAAAGAGATAATAACAACTAAAGGCAGGAAAGTCAGATGGCTAAGGACTGGACTTTAGGTTTCAGAACTGGCTCTTGCACTTCACTTGCTAGCTGTGGGATCTTGCGCAAGTCATCTAAGTAGAGAAGCCTCTTTTCCTCATCAATTCAATGAATGTAATAATAAGAGCAATTACCACGAGGAAAACACTTTTGTGGAAAGCCAAGAGTAGGGTGACACAGTAGTTGTGTGGAGCAAGGCACCCAGAAGAGTGGTGGAGAGAAGGGACATCCCAATGCAGCAGCAGGACAGGAGCAAGGTTTGGGTGAAAATAAAAGAAGAGGGACTTCTCTGCAATGGCACCTGTCTGTGGTTGAATCATGTGCCCCACAAAAGACGTGTTCAAATCCTAATCTGTGTTCCTGTGGGTGTGAACCCGTTTGTAAACAGTACCTTTGGCTATGTTAAGGTGAGTCAGGGCGTAGACTCATTTGTGAATATGATCTTCTAAGAGCCTGTTTAGGTGAGTCCAGATTGAATCAGGGTGGGCCTTAATCCACATGACTGCAGTCTTTATAAGGCAGAGGACATTCAGATGCGGTCAGAGAAAGCAACAAGAAGAGACCCAGGAGACAGGTCACTGTGTGACAGAGGCAGTGATGCAAGCCAAGGAACCCAAGGACTGTGGCACACCAACAACAGAATGCTACAGGATTCGGGAGAAACCACGGCCTGTCCTGGACTTGGGACTTCTAGCCTCCAAATCTGTGAGACAATAAACTCCTGTTCTCTCAGTCAACCCATTGTGTGGCATTTGTCACTGCAGCCCTGGAAAACTAAATCAGTGCCCGAAACGATTTTGCTGTTAATGATTATACAGTGACCCCCAAAGCTGGAAATTTAAGGAGAATGTTTCTCCTGCTCGCATAGGGCATAAAGTGCCCCGGAGCAGAGAAAAAGTCAAAGGACATTGGTGTGGATGGGGGTAACGTGTCCCTCTGGTGGCTTCTCACGTTTAAGAACGTGGTCCCTGGGGTGATGGTTCTGAGGGCATTTCATTTAACAAGGCCATAGCATTGGGAGTGGTTGCCTGGCAGTGCAGTAGTGGCCATTGTGCCCACCTTCCTGCTTCAGTCTTGGACGTTTGAGAACTCTATTTTTGGCAGTAGCAGGGATTTTTTTTTTAAGATTTATTTTTATTTATTCCCCCCACCGCCCGCCCGCCCCATTGTTTGGACTCGCTGTCTGTTCCTTGTGTGTTCTCTTTTTAGGAGGCACCAGGAACTAAATCAGAACCTCTCATGTGGGAGGGCGGCGCCCAACTGCTTGAGCCACATCCACTTTCCTGTACCGGGGGTCAAACCGGGGACCTCGTACATGTGAAGCAGACGCTCAGCCACTGAGCCACACCTGCCTTGCTGAGAACTCTTTAAATGAAAGTACTATCTGAGACTTTGGGAAAACCTGAGAGTCCTGTTGAAAGTTACAGCTTTAACTTCTACAGGGCAATTGTACATACTGAGCTAAGTCTGTCATTTATATAAAATTAGAGTGGAAGTTAGAAGGCTAGATTTCTATTTAATAAGGTCATTGTTTTAGAGCATCCACTGATTCTGTAGATGCAGAGAATGAAACTGATGTAAACACAAACTCAGACATTGGGAAACATGAATTAATAGCAGAGCAAGGGCTTGTAGAGCAGACAGAATTGATAAACTGTGTGGAGTGGTACTGCCCACAGGGTGTTTCACTCTCTAAGGCTCCTGGGCAGGGCAGTCTTCAGTCCCTGAACATGTCCAGTTGTTCAGTGCTCAGAGCAAAGTGATAGAGGAATTTGTGTTCAAACCAGAGTCCACAGTAAAACGGTCCCAACTTTTCCCTGAATTTTGGTGTTTCAGGTTAGTTATTTGTGGCTGGTCACATTTTTAGATGAATCCATTCATCCAATTTGTATTGATTTAGAACCCAGGAATGGGAATGAGCACAGCATGTTTGGGCTAATAGAAGCGTAAATGAAATGAGATTTTTCCAGTGCCGTGCGCTAAGCTAGATATAACCTTCACATCATCTCATTTAATCCTGAGATGATGATTTAAAAGGTAACCCTTTTAAATAGGTATCAGTATCTCCATTCTATGGATGAGAAAACTGAGGCCCACAGAGGTTAAGGAACTTGCCCAAGGTCACTTAGCGAATCAATGGTGCAGCCAGGATTTGAATCTAGGTAGGACCTTAATAACCAGTGTGGTCTTTATTCTTTACTGATGATTTGTAGTCTGGAGTTCTATAGTCCCTTTAGGTTTTTTTGTTTGTTTGGTTTTTTTTTTTTTAGGAGGTACTAAGGATTGAACCTGGGACCTCGTACATGGGAAGCAGGCACTCAAACCACTGAGCTACACCCGCTCCCCCTTTTGGGTTTTTAATAAGAAATGATTTCATGAAACAGATTAAAGGAATGGTGGTATTAGATAGGATTCACAGAGGCAGGAAAGAAAGTGGAGTGCAGAGATCAGTAAAAGGTTGTGGCAGCAATCTAGGCACTGGGGATGGTATGGGAGAGTGATGAGAATTTGGAACTAGAAGACTTGGTTCTAAGCCTTAGCTCTGCCCTGATGCTGCTGGCTGGCAAGCCTCGGGCAAATTACAGCCACCCCTATGAAACTTTATTACTCTTCCCCAAAATAGGTTGATAAAACAAGTCTAGAAACATCTCTAGGTTCTTTCAAACCCTAAAATTCTGCCCGATGCCTTTAGATCTTAGTGCATTCTAAAGATTTACATACGAAGACCCTATCATCCAGAATCCAGAAAAGAATTTAGAGATAATAATTCTCAATATAATCTTCTCAAAGTACAAAGGAACAGAATTGTTCTTAAGAATGCTTTCTAAACCAGATTACGTTGAGACAAGCCAATCATTTCTGTGTCTTACTGCTTTCTTTGTTTAAGAAAATGATTTGGGTATTGCCGCCACCACAGTGGTTGAAGATATTAAAATCAAATAACAATATACTCTTGAAGCAAATAAATAATTTAAATCTATCTCTCTAAGAAATTTTATGAACATATACCTAGGAGGCACACATTATATTGCCATCAAATTAATTTGTTTTCTAAGCTCAAATTTAATTTAAAATAAGATATTTCTTAACTGATTCAATCAACTGACTTAAATGGGATTTCAGATTAAAAAACACAGGAAATAAATATAGTAATTTGGAGCAAATAACCAACACAATAGTTGTTCTGTGTTCTGTTGCTTGTGATGCTTCCAGAAAGTATTTTTAACAATTCCCTGAGATATTGACTTCTACCGGTGTGAAGCCAGGATCACGTCTTGGCTCATGCCTGCAAACACCTTGGAAACTTTTTTCTATTCACATGTCCTATAACATGATCCATTTCATTATTTCCAATATTCCATTACCAAGACCTGCTGAGTCCTTGGTCTTAGTGTTTCTCAGAAACTGGCCTACCTCATCTAAACAGACATCAGGGCTGGGTTCCCATTCCTGGGTTGCTGAAACTGTCTTCTCCTTAGAACAACCCAAAGAGCAAAGGAATCTTCCTGAAATAAAACTCATCAAGTCATTTCTGTTATAACCTTCAGGGATTCCACTGCTTACAGAATGAAATTCTGCAGTTGAGAGATTCCCTCTGTTTCAGCCAGGCAAATGCATTAATTAGCCTTTTTTTTTTTTTTTTTAACAGATCTTTATTCTCTACATCTTTGGGATTTTGCTACTTGGAATGTTTTGCTCTTTCTCTCTGCCAAATCATGTCCATCACTTGAAACTCACTTCCTCCAGGATATTTCCTTGTTTAGTGTCTACTTAGTAAATAAACAACTCCTGCTTTTGACCTCATTATGTTCTTTTAACATACATATGTGTTTATCTGAGTCTGGGGGAAAAACAATTTATAGACAAACAAGAAAATTCTTGTTTGCCTGTTTTTTGCTGCTTATTATTATTATTATGATTATTATTATGGAAATAATGAAAATGCTCTAATAATGATTGAAGTGATGAATGCACAACTATGTGATTATACCAAATACCGTTGATTGTACACTTTGGATGAATTGTATGCTTTATTAATATGTACTAATAAAATTTATTTGTTAAAAAAATTTATAGAGATTTTCTGACGTTGAGAAGAGAGATTTTATTTTGTGAGAGCACTCCAATTTTTAGGTGTCTTCCATTTCACTTGGAATTCACCCTCAATTAGAGCAAAATTACTCTTCATGGTGACCTCTAGTGGGCACAGGGCAATCCTACAAAATTATGAAAAAAGGGCAAAATAAAATCCTTCCCAGTAACCAGCCGGATTACACTGTGATCAGATGACTGCATCCCTCCTCACCCTTAATTTTTTTCTGCCCGTATTTGTTTTGCAGCTAACATAGTTTGCCTTACAACTCACCTGTTTCGCCTCTGGCGGGCAATGAGCGGGCCAAGCTGCCAGCATAGGATGTCGTGTGAATTGCTGCTAACAGTTAAAAACCATTCCTGCCAAGGGGAACCCACTCCCTGGGCATCCACCAGAGCGTGGGGGCAATTCGCTCTGCGGAAACCTTAAGGGCTCTTCATGCTCGAGGACCGGTGCTGCATCCCGCTCGGGGAGTGTTCGGGAGAAATCAAGACATTGTGACAAGGAAGATGCCGACGAAAGCAACAAGAAATTCTGTTCTTGCTAGTGGCACGGCGATTCTCCCCAGACTTTCATCCCGGAGGTGTCACGAGCGAGATCCACGCGAGCTAAACGTGTCCTCCCCGGACTGGCACCCCAGAAAGCCCCTGAAGGGGCCGCTCCCCTCCGCGGGAGGGCAGGCGGGCGGGGGGCGCTGAGGCTGGATGTTGGGTTGTGTCCGCCTTCAGAGCACGCGGTGCGTGGGTCTCCCGCGCGGAGAGAGAGCAAAGTCGGTCAGAAAAGCAGCGGCTACAGTGGCTCCTGTGAGAAATTCTTTGCGGGCGCTTTTAGAACCCGAGCTGGGCCCCCGGTAGTTTCTGGAAAAAGCTCTCCAAACGTCGTCCCTCCCTGCTCTCGCCCCTTAAACCCCTCATCCCAGTGTTCACCTCTGCACCCATCCCTACTCTCCCGTCGCTTCTCTTTTGGGGTTGTTTAAAGGGTGCTCGCATGTGGGGGTGCGCAGTCATCCCGATGCGCCGGGGCGGGACGCGAGAGCCGGCACCTTGGCCGCGGAGCTTTCCTCCCTCCCGCCCGGGGTCCCCACCTCCTCGACTGCCAGTCCCTGCAGACCCCTCCCGGAGGCTGCGGGCTGCGGGCGGGAGCGGAGCGGGAGGACAGCGTCACGGGGCGGGGAGCCCGAGGTCCAGGGCGGGGCGCCGGGGAATCCCCGCCCGAGCGAGCCGGTGAGGTGCGGGCGCCGGCGGGGAGAGGAGGGAGGTGCGCGGAGGGCGGTGAGCCGAGCCGGGCGGAGAGGAGGCAGGACCGCGGGGGAGGCCCCGCCCCGCCGCTCCTCGCCGGCTCCTCGCCGCCTGCGGACCGGCTCGCTTAGCCTCTCGCCTCTGGACGGCTGCGGGCCGGCTGCCGAGCTGCGGCCGGAGGGAGAGCCGGGGACCGGGGAGCCATCCCGCTCCAGCGCCTCCCCTTGGCGCCCGCGCCCCTCAGGGGGGACGGCGCTGCCGCCTTGGAGAGGGCATCCCGCCCTCGGAGGGGGCATCCCTCGGGCGCAAGGGGCGGCGGCGGTGACACAGCCTCTTCCCGGCCAGTGGGGCGCAGTGCTGGCGCCGGAGGGGACTCCCGGGCCACCCGCAGGTACCGCCGCGCGGGGGGCGCGTTGCCAGCAGCGAGGCGGGGCTGCCGAGGAGGCTGGGGCCCGGAGGGGATCCCGGGCCAGCGCAGGGCAAGAGCGAAGCCGGGAGGGAGAGGGAGCCTGACGGCCCGCGGGCCCCGACGGCGCGCTTCCCAGGCGGCAAGCAGCAGGGAGCCCCCGCGCGGCGGCCGGGGGGCGGCGGCGGCGCCCTCGGGCCGAGGGGCCCCGGAGTGGCCAGCCATGACCTTCGGGCGCAGCGGGGCGACCTCCGTGGTGCTGAACGTGGGCGGCGCCCGGTACTCTCTGTCCCGGGAGCTGCTGAAGGACTTCCCGCTGCGCCGGGTGAGCCGGCTGCACGGCTGCCGCTCGGAGCGCGACGTGCTCGAGGTGTGCGACGACTACGACCGCGAGCGCAACGAGTACTTCTTCGACCGGCACTCGGAGGCCTTCGGCTTCATCCTGCTCTACGTGCGCGGCCACGGCAAGCTGCGCTTCGCGCCGCGGATGTGCGAGCTCTCCTTCTACAACGAGATGATCTACTGGGGCCTGGAGGGCGCGCACCTCGAGTACTGCTGCCAGCGCCGCCTCGACGACCGCATGTCCGACACCTACACCTTCTACTCGGCCGATGAGCCGGGCGCGCTGGGCCGCGACGAGGCGCGGCCCGGGGGCCCCGAGGCGGCCCCTTCCAGGCGCTGGCTGGAGCGCATGCGGCGCACCTTCGAGGAGCCCACGTCGTCGCTGGCCGCGCAGATCCTGGCCAGCGTGTCGGTGGTGTTCGTGATCGTGTCGATGGTGGTGCTGTGCGCCAGCACGCTGCCCGACTGGCGCGCTGCCGCCGCCGACAACCGCAGCCTCGATGACCGGAGCAGGTACTCCGCCGGCCCTGGGAGGGAGCCCTCCGGGTAGGACGCACTGCTTCTTTGCCCGTCCGGTCCGTCCTGTCGCGTCTGTCCGTCCCGTGCGTCCGTCCCGTCTCCGTCCTGTCTGACTCCGGGCGGCCGAACCTGACTGGGTTCGGGGCCCAGCGAAGCCCCAGACGCGGCATCTAAGGAGGGGTTGCCCCTCACCCTCCACCGCCATTTCCCGGGAAGAGCCGGGTCCAGCCCACACACTAGACGCCTCTCTCTTGAGTGCGAAATCTCCAGGCCTAGGGAGGGGCCGATAGAGGGAGACGAACCTCCCATCTTTGTAGTTTACTTTTTTCTTTATTAGGGAGAAGTTGTAGGTTTACACAAAGATCATGCCGGAAATAGAGTTCTCATATACCCTCCCTCCCTTACACAGTGTTCCCTGTTATTAACGCTTTCCATTAGTGTGATACCTTTGTTAAAACTGATGAAACAATAATATTGTAATTACACTATTAACATTATTATCATAGTTTACATTAGGGTTCACTGGGTTATACAGTGCTATGGTTTTTATTTATTTTTATGCTGGTAGCATATATAATCCCAAAATTTCCCCTTTTAACCACATTCAAATGTATAATTCAGTGATATTCATTACGTTCATGTGCTACCGTGTAGTTTACTTTTGAGCAAATAGCAACTAGCTAATTTGATTTCTCTAAACTTTTACTGCTCTTATTCAACAATCTAACCTTGAGCTAAGACTGTTTTAAATTATTTGCCTCTTTTTGGTGGTGTTTGAAAAGCTGGTCTTGTTTATGGTTTGCTATACACTGCCCCCATGTTCTATATACTCTGCCCAGGGCATAATAGGTGCTGTAATGGAATTGTTAAATTATAAAGGCGATTAATTTAGCGAGACTTACACACATAATGGATGTGTGTACCCTTTGCTCTTTTCTTTTCCTGTAAAATATGGGGCTAGCAAAGCACTTGTCCCCCGTTTGGTGCCAAAGATTCACACTGATGACTTCAGATATCATGTCTTCCATATAGGGAGGGAAAAACCCCTTATTTTGGGAGATGAGAAAGATGTAAACTACCTTAAATCCAGAAATCATATTCAGGTAGTTTTTATATTTTTCTTTTTAGTTTACTAGGATGAAAGGAAAATATTTTCGTCTTTCCTAAGACTGTGCTTACCTTTCATTGGTGATACCATATTTCTCTTTTTAGTGCTGGTGAGTTTATTTTGCATATTTGGTGGGAGGAATAAGCAAAGTTGGACTTTCAAGGGAGACTGCCTTCTGGGTACAAAAACCAAATCCTTTAATCTGTTCTATTTTAACCTTTGTTTGCTACTGTTTTAAGATTCCCCTTCCAGTCATTTTTTTATATTCACGGTTGCATCCCGTAATCTTTTAGGTATGTGCCTGTTATGAACGGTGCTATATGCCCTGATCTGCAGTGGATTACTTCCACATAATATTCTTCCTTTGGGGAGTAAAGATTTTCATATAAATCCAAGAAGTAAATAAAATTGGCCAGTACCACAGATCCTATTTCTGATATGCCATCTTGGAGTGAAATCTAAGACACATGCTTTGAAAGGCAATTCATTAGGAAACGCAATTTTTTTTTAGTGTATTAGGTTCTGCATTTTTAATGTACAGATAAAAATTATTTATTTGGTACACCAAAAGTACAATTAAATTAATTTGTGTACCTAAATACATTAGTGCCCTGATTCTTTTAGAAGGCCCTATGAAAATGAGTTACAAATAACTGGCCTTGAAATGATTCAGTTGTTAATTGTACAATTCTAAGTTTAGTGAGTGTTGGAACTGTATTAGCAAAGGGAGCAGGAGAATTGAGTTACTGGTACAGATTTTTAGGGAGAGTTGGCTAAAACAGTATATAGGGAGGGAGGGAGTTTGGGAGAGGCGCAGAGCAGTCTGAAGATCATTATTTGGAAAGAAATGAGAGAGATGAATAGTGGTTTTATGAAAGAAAGAAAGAGAAGAAACCAAAAAGGGAAGAGAGGTGGAAAAGAGAGAGGTAGCAAAAGAAGGGAGGGAAGAGGATAAGAGTAGCACTTAATTTGTGTATATGTATTTTACGTATGTTTGCAATTATTCAAGTCAAAACTGTTTCTTAGATGCCAGAAAGCTTAGGCAAAAAGCATGTTTTTCTTGTCTAAATGGTCCAATTTTAGATCCCACTCTTTTAAGTGTAGGTACGTGAAAACCAATACCTGTGATCCCAAACAGATAACTAAAGAATGGCTGAATGACTGAGCCTGCTGCATATTCTTGAAGGAGCCCCCCACAGGCTTCCTTCAACTCAGAGGGCACTAAAGCTGGCATTTTGAGTAGCCTCTTAACTGGGCTTCCTGGTGGTATAGTGTCTCAATCCCTGCCTGCTTGAGGTTGCTGAAATTAGTCTTTCTAAAATATCATTTTTGATCATTTGACCTTATTTGGTGTCTACCAGATAAAGTCTTCAAGGCTTCTTTCTTGACCTTTGAGGCTTTTTACAGTTTTACCTTTTCTTGACTTATCCCATCAGGATTTGCAAGCATCTTCTGAGTTTTCTGCTTTCTTCAAGGCACTGTCCATGGTTTCAAATAGTGCAACTTTTTTTTTGGTAAAGAAAAGGTGCCAAGTTGGTAATATAGGAATTAGAGGCACAACTGATGGCTGAGAACTGAGTTGTTCTGGGTAGGCCTTCCAAGTGAGGGAGGATGGAAACAAGCCATCACTGAAAGGTTGCAGAGGTTGTGCACTGCCCAAACACTGCAGGGGCTGCCAGCCTGCACAACTATGTGTCCTCCCCACTTTTTGGAATAAAATAAGGAGAATTTTCCAGGTAAGAGGAACAGCAAGGGCATAGGCATGAAATTTATATATTATATTTAGGGAGTGTGAGTACAGTGATGGAATGAGAGGTGGATATAGAACAGATGGTGGAAGGCCTTGAATGTGAGGGAGAATCTTCATTTTGCAGGCAATAGTTAGCCATTGGCAGGTTTGTGGGGTTTGGGATGAGTGGGTTATGCATATAGAATAGCAAATGTGGTGAGATATGTATCATGAATTGGAGGCGGGGGAGATTGGAAACAGGAGGCTGAGTTTGGAGCTCTTTATGGAGGGAGGGAATTAGAGCATGGGTTGCTTTGTGGTGGTGAGAATGGAGAAGAAACCTCTGGGAGATATTAGGAAGAATCAGAATTAATCCAGGGCGTTGGAAGGATACGGGCATTAGGGACTGATCAAGAGGACTCCCAGAAGCCAGGAGTACTCCCTGCCACTTACAGGCTCCATTTGCCCAGACTGGCCTGCTCACTTGTCCCTGAACCTTCCGGGAATTTCTTAGGGTGCAATTCTTTGCCTGTTGAAATTGGATCATCCACCAAGCCCAACTGAGATTTTATTTCTCTTTTGAAGCCTTCCCTGACTAGCTCGGTAGATGTAATGTTTCCTTCTGAACTTCTTGAGCGGTTGCTTATTTGTACCTACTTATTGGCATTTATAACATCTGCTTAGTGTGGTAGTTATTTTTCATATAAAAATGTCCTAGCTCCTAAACTAGATTAGACCAAAGTCCTAAAAGGCAGGTAAATTGCCTTATAGTTTTATTAACACAGAGTCTCTTTTAATAAAAAAAGATTAGTCAGGCACAATAAGTATTTTTTTTATTAGTAAAATGCCCTCAATTTTTATTAAGATGGCCTATTGTAATGCATATTTAATTAAATTCAGCGTACTCACACTTGGACAACAGAATTAACTGTAACCACAGGTGAATGCCTTAGTTTACAAAATACAGTGGTAGAAGGCTCTAAATTCTAAAAGCTAAGAATTCCCATATTTTATATTATTAACATAATTTTACAACTTCAGGAACACCCACGTTCCATTTCCAATCTTTTCAAACATCAATAAAAATGTTTTATCCCAGCTACTTACTCACTGAGAAGAAATTTCAAATAAATACGAACGAACCATTTTCATGTCATTGTAATCTCCCCTATTCTCCCCATCAGCTATATTAATGTCCAAAAGCCTAAAGTTTTATAAACATTTGAACGTTCTCCTCCTTACAAGGCTGACTGTGAACTAGTAACATCCACAGAAGTTCTCTCTAGGAATAAATAAAATCTCGTGTGCTAGAGGAAAAAGAGTGAAGGTTGTTTGGAGACATGTTTTGCCTTGTTATGTGTTATTTGGGCCAAATGGCTCAGGCCACCTGGTGTGTGGGTCATAAAAAGGCAGCCTTTCTGGGTCTCAAATCCCATTCAGTAAAACGGCAATAGTAATTTCCATCAAGCTAACTCAGAGATATTGTGAAGCTCAAATGAAAAAACATATTTGAAAGTGTTTTGAAAAGTTTCAAGTACTTTCCAGATGTATGGAGTCATTATTAAACAATCTTCTTTGATGAGAAAAAAAGCTTGCCATTTCTTCCAAAAAGCTGAAATCGTGAGTTGTTCTTTAAAAAAAATAAATAAAAAATCATAGAGCTAAAATGATACAGAATTTTCTTTAAAAATGTGTTTATACTAGAAATTTTTCAATCCATTTAATCTGTTGGCTTTGCGAGAAGGTCTGATAGGCAGCTGATGGCTATGGATGTCTTCATAATTCTAAGTACTGACAACACTCTCTGCAGCCGGTGGCCATTCTTTATCCTGCCCCCTGATAGAGCCCTGAATGGCTGGACCCCAAGCAAACAGATAATACCAGCTCCAATGCAGATAGCAATTGTTTCACCTCTAGGAACATTCACAGGGCACTTCAATCTGCAGGTGAAGCGATTGTTCTCAAAGACTCCTTCTTCACCTCTAGCAAGATTTCTCTGAATCTCCTTAGCCCACTGGCCTATATTATAGAAGAGCTGTAGGCGGATGCTGCCATTGTCAATTGTCATCGTGGACACAGGCCATGGTGACATTGTCACCATCCATTTTTTTGTCTGAAGAGAATCCAACTCCTACCCAACCACCTGGTGTCTGCACTCAGCTCAGATTCCACATCAGCCCCTATCATTCGGTGGCTAAGGAAGTAGTCATGGGCCTCCGCATTCCAGCCTGGTTTGCCATTTCTAAAGCATCCCTTAGTCTTTCCACAGTCATTCACTTTGAGTTTTGCAACTGTATCCAAAGGAGGAGCAGGAGGGACAGGGCAAACCTTGGGCAGGTAGCACGGGGGTAGAACTCACTGGGGAAGGTACATGCAGTAGGAGTCGTCATGGCACGGTGCTGCCTTTTAGGCATCTGTGTCTCCTTAAGCCAGGAGTCCCCAGTCCCCCTCCAGGCCCACGCCTTGGTCCGCGGGACTGGCAGCACAGGTTGAGGGCACAGGGCCTGTCTAAATACTTTTTAAATAATATCTTTCAATATGTAATCTTCCAGGAATACCTCTGTTGCATAGATTGAAGAGCTATTTGGGGTAAGGCAGTGGCGTTCAGGTGCCAGACTTCTCTGTTTATGAGGACAGGTTCTTAGGCTAGAATCAGAAGAGTGTATTAGATCAAGGGACCATTATTTATCAAGCACTTATTGTGCAAAAGGAATACTGGTAAGTTTGTGGTTCCTTTTCATTAACTACTGATATTTTGAAATAGCATACTTAATTTTGGAAGAAACTGTGAGAGGCATTCCAAATCAGTGATTTTTAAAGCTTTTTGGGTATAAAGATGTTCTTTTTAAGTTGATTTGGTGAGTATAAAGATGTTCTTTTTAAGTTGATTTACTTTGAATGGTTAATAATGAAACAAATTATGGTTTAAAATCCAAAAGCTATAAAAGTTAGTCTTTCTGCATTTCCTGACCACCCAGTTCTTCTCCAAGATGAAACCACAGTTACTATTATTTTTAATTAATTAATTAATTTTAAATTCTAGGAAAATATATACAGTGTTTTTTGTATCATTTCAGAGACATTCTATGCATTTATTTATTTTCCGGTGCATTTATAATGCATTTATAAGCATATACATATATAGTTACAAAACAAAACAAAAACAATGCAATGCACACTGCCCTGAAACTTGCTTGTTTTAACAACATGTTACAGAGATGGTTGCATACAGAGTCTATATAGAGCTGCCCAATTTTTTTTTTTTAATGCAACTGCATAGTATTCCATTGTATGGCTGTCATATTACTAGACATTTAAGTTTGTTTTTTTTTTAAAACAGTTTTATTCACACACCATACAATCTATCCAAAGTAGATTGATTTTTGTCTGTAGGAAGTGCTGTAGTGAAGATCCTTTTATATACATTATTTTGCTTTTATGCAAGTATATCCCTGGAAGTTAAATTGACTCGAAGGACATGTGCACTTTCATTTTTTTTTTTCAGTCAAAGTTTAATTTACATAAAATTTAAGCTGGCAAGCTAATGAAAATATTTTTAAAAGTTTGACAATCTGTGACAACAGAAATTTTATCTTTGCTGCAAATAATACAGTTTTTGGTATTTCCATTATTGACAAACTATGCTGCAGAAAGAGCAAACACATTAAATCTTAATTCCTAAGGTCATGGTCCATAAACTTCTTGCAAACTTCTATTGCATCCTCTAATAAAATTCCATCTTTAGTTTTCCCATGGTTAAATGTAAATGTTTCCATCCATCTAATTCATGGAGATGCCCATCTACATGAACTAATGCAATAGCATGAAGATCTACTTTTTCATTTATCCTTGGTACCTTGTGTGACTTTCATGTGCTCTGGACTTGTAACTGGAACAGACCATAGTTCTCCTTGGACTCTCTCCTCAGGCTAATTGACTCATACTCCTCCAGGAATTTTTTTCAAGGTTGATCCCAATTCAAAGTACATCTTCTCTTTATTGTTAGCCACAGGCACGGCTGAATGTTTGCTTCATGAAATATGCTGATGGTATAATATCCTGTCTCTCAGATTTTTTTTTTTTTTTGCCTCCTGTTCTGGATACTTGATACTTTTCTGTAATAGGAAAGAGAAGTAACACTGCACAGACTGGTCTTGGTACCATTCTAAAAAGTTCAGATCCATTCCGTATACATCAGCAAATTGCCAGTTAGGATGTAGACCCAATTGTTTGAGAAACTGGTTGATGACCACAGGATTGGCCTCCAGTGCTAACCCTCCGTGGTTGCTCTGTCTAGTCCATCGTCTGCACTTCTGATTTTCATTGATAATTCCAAATTGCTCTCCAAAAAGATTTTGTTCCAATTCAGACTCCTGCTAGCAAAGTATGAGAAAGTATGTTTCTTCCTACTCTACCAAGTTGAAAGGTGAAAAATGCAATCTGTAGTTGTGATTTGCATTTGTCTTATTTTGAGTAAGATTGTGCATCTTTACAAATATTAAGGAGTCAATTATACTATCTTTTTTGTGAACTACTTATACTTTTTGTCTATTGTATCAATGTGTTTCTTACATTTTTAAAACTTCACATTTGAAGGTTTTGAAAAGATATTAAGAAAGTAGCCCTTTGTTTATGATGAGTTACACATATTTTGCTCTCTAATTTAAGACCCCATTAAAAAAAAATCACAGTTGCCCAGAGGACAGTAGCCGTACTTTGGTATCTATTCATTGAGAAAAATACATAATGATTACGAAATAATAGTGAATCCTAATCATTCATCCACTGTTTATTGAGCATCTATGACTGTGTCAGCCACTGTGCCAAGCACTGCGGGTCAGAGGTAAATAAGTCAGGGTTTCTGCTTCATGGAGGCTGCAGACTAGTGGTGGTGGAGGGGAGTATCGAAGAAGTGAGCAAATCCATAAGGATTTCAGATAGTGAAAGAAAATAATATAGGGTAAAAGGATGGAATGTAGCAGGGTAGGGGGTAGGGCTGCTCCTTTGGACAGAGTGTAAGGGTCTATAGTGGATTGAGACCTGAATGATGAGAAAGAGCCAGCTTTGGGGAGAGGGAGGAAAGAGTGGGATTGAGCTTAGGAAGGAAGGTCCTTGTGGGCTTGTTTTGGTTGTGGGAGAGTAGTAGATAAGGTTTGAAGGGAGGCAGGGTCCCATCAGGCAGGGCCATATGGGAGGGAGTTTGGATTTTATTCCAAATGTGACACAAAGCCTTTGGAAGATTTTAGGCAGAAGAAAGAAATGATCTCATTTGTTTTAAAAACATCACTGCCAGCTGGGTAGAGAATGGAGGGGGTGTGATAGTTAATTTCATGTGTCAGCTTGGCTATGTTGTGGTGTATGGTAGTTTGCTCAAGCATTGGCCTTCTTGTTCCTGTCAGGGTATTTTGAAGATGGGATTTGCATCTATAATCTGTTGGTTGAATCTATGAACAAGAAGGGAGATTGCCCTTGGCAATGTGAGGAGTCTCTTTACCCCATCAGGTGGAGGTCTTAAAAGCCAGAACTGAGGATTTCAGAGGTCAGAAGGGGAATTTGGACTCAATTTCAGCATTGGCTCTTGCCAGAATTTCCAGCCAACCTACTTCCTCAGGGAAATTTGGTCTAAGGACACCTTTTACTGAGTTTTCAGCTTGCAGCCTGCCTTATGGAGTTTGAATTTGCCTGCCTCCATGGTCGTGTGATTCAATTCCTTACTTCTTTATATACACATACATATATATATTTACTGTTGGTTCTATTTCTCTGGAGAAGCTTGACTAATGCTGCAAGGGGCAATAGCAGATGCCCTGAGATGTGGACTTGATGGTGAGAAGTGATAGGATTTGGGTAGATTATATGCATTTTTATTATGTTGTTATTGATGGTCACCTACCAGTACTACAAACAATTCTAGTAACTAATTGACCTTAGAATTGTGATATTCTTAATGTTTTATCTGATTGATAAAACTATAGATTTTTTCAGGCAGTTTGCTTTCCAATGACATCTGAGTATTATTCTGACTCTGCCAAGGAGATTGATGTTCTTTTTGGCATTTTCACGTATAGACATAGGCATCGTTTAAAATACTGAGCATTGCTGCCTATTTCATTAAAAGATGCTCTTTGCTGGTTGTCTTTGAGGAGTTTTGACTTCCGAAAGATCAGATATGAAGCAGTTGTCTCTTTTTCTTTTTTGATCCCTTTTGCCTTTGGACTCCTGTCCCCTGTGGAGCTCAGCAGACTTGTTCTCTTTTGAGTTTTACATTTCTTTTTTTTTTTTTTTTTTGCTAGTTAGAAAAAATTTTAATTTTATTATCACCTAAATTTCTACAGATTTGTGATATTTCATATTTGCTTTAAAATTGTCAATATTGTCAGTATTGGATGTCAAAGATAATATTGGAATATGTTTGTGTATTATGAATTGAATCCTACTTTTTTTTTTTTTTTTTTTTAATATATTTTTATTACAGAAGTTGTGAACCATGCACATGTGTGAAATTCTCATACAACACCCCTTCACCAACACACCACACTGTTGTGGAACATTTGTTACAGATTACGAGATAATATCATCAGACTCTTACAACTAACTGTGGTCCATCAGTGTACATTTGGCATATTTTTTCCATACCCCTATTTTTTTTTAAGATTTATTTTATTTATTTATTGTGCCCCCCCCCTTTACATTTCTTCAACATACACGGTCTTGCTGTAATTTTAATCTGTTCTTTAGAAATTACTTCTAAAACTTGTTTCACGTTGGAATTTTGATCTGTAATCTGTATTGCCTTGTGATGTGGTGGTGAGAATTGGGGGAGATTTAAAAATGTTTAAATTTCTTGTAGTGCTATTTTAAGCCTAAATTTAAAAAATTAAGCAATCAAAATGAAACACTAGATGATGGGAATTTAAAACTCAATTGCATCATTTCTATTGCTTTTTAGTTCTATGTTATATAAATCAAATAGGCTTTCAAATACTTTGAAAGTAAAAAGCAGTGTTTGAAACTGAAGATGAAAGTCTCAATGCTTTTACTGTGCAGATAAGTTGACTATTTTCAGAAGTTGTTAATTAATAGATCTCTGATAGGATTGACCATAACCCAAGCCTCAGATAAATTCTGTTCTTTCACAGTCGACCATTTCTTTTAATATGTATACAGAATTTTTCCATCTGCTGCCAATTCAGTGGAAACTTTTCTTTTTTTTTTTTAACTTACTATTTTGAAATAATTTCAAACTTGTTACAGGAAAGTTGCGAAAACAATACAAAAACAATATATAGAACTCCAACGTGCTCCCACTCAGATATCCAGATTCACCAACTATTAGCATTTTGGCCACATTTGTTATATCATTCTGTCTGTGTCTGTATAATGCTCTCTCTCTTTTCTTTTTTTTTTTTTTTTTTTTTTTAAATACATGCACACATATCTTTATTTATTTAACTTAGGCCCTGATAATTAGTATATAAATCAGAAAAACCTAGTGCCTTGGAACTTACATCTCATCTTCAAATCTTTAAAGAACCAAATTCTAAAAAACACACATAAAGTGGGAGGCAGGCGCTCAACTGCTTGAGTTCTCTCTCTTTTCTAAACGTTTGAGAGTAGGTTGCATACATCATGCTCCTCTAAAACTTAACATGTCCATGTACATTTCCGCAGAACAAGGACACTCATTTATGTAACCACCTTAAGTGCTGCTATCAAGTCCAAGAAATTTAACATTGATATAATGCATACAGTCCATATTCCAATTTTTCCAATTGTCCCAATAATGCCCTTATCATCATTTTCGTCTCCATTATTAGAGCCAGCCCAGGCTCAAGTATTGCGTTTAATTGTTATTATCTCTTTAGTCTCTTTTTCTTTGTTGTAATATATACATAACAAAAATTTTCCCATCTCAACCACTCCCCAGCATCCAATTCAGTGAGATTAGTCAAATTCACAATGTTGTGCTACCCTCACTTCCTTTACCAAAATTTTTCCTTCACTCCAAATAGAAATCTTCTACCCTTTATGCATTAACTCACCATTCTTCATGGTAACTTGTACTTTACTTTTTTGTCTCTGAATTTGCGTATTCTAGGTATTTCATATAAGTGGACTTATGCAATATCTGCCCTTTTGCACTTGACTTATTTCATTCAGCATAATGTCTTCAAGGTTCATCTATGTTGTATCAAACTACATTCTTTTTTTATAGCTGAATAATATTAAATTGCATGTATATACCACATTTTTTAAATCACTTTGTTTGCATCCATCTTTTGGCTTATTGTGAATAAGGCTGCTGTGAACTTTGGTGCACAAATATCTGTTCAAGTCCCTGCTTTTAGTTATTTTGGACATATAAAAAGAAGTGGGATTCCCATGTCCTATGGTAGTTCTATATTTAACTTTCTGAGGAACCACCAAACTGTTTCCCATGGGGTCTGCACCAGTTTACATCCCCACCAACAACGAACAAAGTTTCTCTTTCTCCACATCCTCATCAGTAATTGTTATTTATTTATTTATTTTTCAGTAATAGCTTTCTGGTGGGTGAGGTTACATCTGTGGCAGTGGAAACTTTCTTTTGTTAATGCATTTTCTCTTAAATAAAGTGTTTTTTCCTCTCTTTTGACAAGTAAATTGTTTTCAACATTATTTTTTTCAAATTAAAATTTTGCTCATTGGTGGATATAAACCATTATATATTTTTGTCAAAACCTATAAAATTGTACGGTGCAAAATGTAAACCATAATGTAAACTGTAGACCATGGTTAGTAGCAGTGCTTCAGTATTGTGCATCAATTGTAACAAATGTACCACACTCATGTAAGATGTTATTAATAGGGGAAAATGTGAGAGGGGGAGCAAATGGGGTATGTGGGAATCCCCTATATTTTTGATGTAACTTTTTCATAATCTAAAACTTCTTTAAAAATAAAGCTAAAAAATTCTTTGCTCATTGGAAAAAGGGATTGTTCTAAGTATTATGAAGAGAAAAGTGAATGTTCCCCCTCTCCTCTATCCTACTACCCAATTTTTGGGTATCCTCCCAGAAATTTTCTATGCATGTATAAATCTACACATACATACACATATATATGCATACCTATATATAAACACCTACATGCATATAGGTAAATATATATTATAGATTCTTTTTCAAATAATAACAGATGATTCTATAATCTTGTTAAGCAGTTTGCTTTTTTTCACTTACCAATACATCTTGGAACTCTTTCCATATCAGGCCGTATAAATATCCCTCTGTGATGGTTAGGCTAATGTGTCAACTCAGCCAGGTAATTGTGTCCAGGTGTTTGGTCCAGCAAGCACTGGGCTAATTGTAATACAAGAGCATTTATGGACTTCGATCACCAGTGAGTTTACTGCGTGGATGGTTGATTACGTCTGCATCAATCAGGGAGATTGCATCAGCAATGGGTGATGCTTTTATCCAATCAGTTGAATGCCTTAAAAGGGGAAGTGATTTCAACATTCAGAGAGAATTTCCCAGCTCATCTTCGGGCAGCCAACTGCTCCCAGAAACTCCTCAGGGACCTTTCATCAGACTTTCATCGGAGTCCCTGGCTTGCATCCTGCCTGCGGAACCTGGACTTGTGCATCCCCACGGTGGAGTGAGAAACTCTTTTAAAATCTCATATTATTGGCAGATATCTCCTGTCGATTCTGTTTCCCTAGAGAGTCCTGACTAATATAGCTTGGTACCAGGAGTGGGGTATTGAGGAAAGAGTCTTAAATATGAGATGTCTGAGGTGGTTCTGGGAGTTTTGTAATTGGCTCTCTACTCTAATTGGACTCAAGGGTACTAATGACTCCCTTTCCAATAATGAAGAGATTGCTAACAGTCCATGGTGTGAACTGGCAACAGAGATATGCAAAATAGCATCACTGGATTCTCCTACTTCCATGCTTATAAGAAGCAAGGATCTGAGTGAGAGTGTTTCCAACACCTTAACAGAATTTTGTGGAGTCAAAAAGTATAATGAGGGAAGCGACTGTGGCTTGATCAGTAGGGCTCCCGTTTACCATGTGGGAGGCCCCGGGTTCGGTTCCCGGGTTCGGTTCCTGGGGCCTCCTGGTGAAGGCAAGCCTGCCCGCACGGCGTGGTTAGCTGACCCAGCGAGCACAAGCAGCAAGGGGGGGAGAAATGAATAAATAAATAAAAATCTTAAAAAAAAAAAAAAAAAAAAAAGTATAATGATGTTGGCTGGCTCTCCTCCTTTTTTAACTCTGGATACAGTTAAAAAAGAAAGAGATGAGCTAAAGTCTTCAAATGTGAAAACTTAAATGCTGCATGAATGATAGGAAAGTTTCTATGTGTGCCTTGAAAGAAAATCTTGTCTCCTGTAGCCACAGACTTGAGATATCTGAGAATCAAACCCAGACTCTCATTGTACAAGTAACAGAATTACAGAGGAAACTAAAATCTCAACCTCGCAGGGTTTCTGCAATTAAAGTGAAGACATTGATTGGAAAGGAGTGGAACCCCGAGGATTGGGATGGAGACATATGGGATGATGATAATATTGCAGGGGACATTGAACTCTAAATTCTGCTGAGACTTTACCAGATAAACCTGCGGTGGCCTGCCCTGTGGAGACCACACCTTGTCAACCTTGTATCATCCAGCCTCCAGCCTGCCACAGGGAGTCTGGACCTCCTTCCAGCCCTGAGGTGGGTACCAACCAAACTCCAGCATGCACTGCCCAACTTCTGGTCTGCCCTGAGGAATCTGCCTTCAAACCCCTGCCTGAAGAGATTAATTCTGTCTCACCAGAAGAAAATGCAAAGGAATGCCCTGAGGTCAGTAGCCTGCAAGACATCTCTAATCCTTCTCCTTACCCCTACCCCCCATCCTTCTTGTCTTCGAGACCTATTACTAGACTAAAATCACAACAAGCCCCCAAAGGTGAAATACAAAGTGTGACCCATGAGGAAGTACGCTATGCTCTGAAAGAACTGCATGACTTTTCCAATTTATATAGACAGAAATCAGGGGAATATGTATGGGAACAGATACTAAGGGTATGGGATAATGGTGGAAGGAATATAAAGTTGGGTCAGGCTGAATTTATTGATATGGGCCCACTAAGCAGAAATTCTGGATTCAACGCTGTAGCTTGAGGGGTTAGAAAGGGCTCTAACAGTTTGTTTGGGTGCTGACTGAAGCATGGACCAAACGATGGCCTAGCATGTCTGATGTTGAGATGCCTGATTTGCCCTGGTATACAGTAGACAAGGGGATTCAAAGGCTTAGAGAGATTGGAATGCTAGAATGGATTTACCGGTTGAGATCTGCCCACCCACCCCAGGAATGTCCAGAGGACACACCTTTAACCAGGACTGTGAGGAATAAATTTGTAAGACTAACTCCATCTTCTCTGAAGAGTTCTGTGGTTGCTCTTCTCTGCAGTCCAGATATTACTGTAGGGATGGCTGTAATGGAATTGGAATCCTTAAACATTATGGGGATGATTGGATCTCGGTCTGGTAAAAGTCAAGTATTGGCACTTAATCACCAAAGGCAAGGTGGGCGTGGCTACTGCAATGAAAGATTCGAAACAGCACACAGAATAATCTGAGTCTCATGGATTTATGGCGTTGGCTAATAGATCATGGGGTACCTAGAAGTGAAATACATGGGCAGTCTACTAAATTTCTTCTGTATCTGTATAAGCAGAAAAATTCTAGGTCGAGTGAACAAAGCTCTAACTCAAATTACAGACGCAGAGAACCACGGCCCCTTAATCAATTCCCAGACTTGAGACAGTTTTCAGACCCAGAGCCCCTTGAATGAGGAGAAGGCCAGGTCCCCTTGGGGAAGGATCCTGTTAAACTGCCCAAAATTTATACTGTTAATCTTCCTCCCACCTTTCCCCAGGGAGACCTACAGCCTTTTGCCAGAGTAACTGTGCATTGGAGAAAAGGAAATGATGAGGCATTTCGGGGATTATTAGACACTGGCTCAGAAGTTACATTAATTCCAGGAGACCCAAAATGTCACTGTGGTCCACCAGTCAGAGTATGGGCTTTTGGAGGTCAGGTGATTGGTGGAGTTTTAGCTCAGGTCTATCTCACAGTGGGTCCAGTGGGTCCCCGGACCCATTCTATGGTTATTTCCCCAGTTCCAGAATGCATAATTGGAATAGACATCCTCAGTAACTGGCAGAATCCCCACATTAGATCCCTGACTTGTGGAGTGAGGGCTGTTATGGTTGGAAAGGCCAAGTGGAAGCCTCTAGAACTGCCCCTGCCTAGCAAAATAGTAAATCAAAGGCAATACCAGATTCCTGGAGGGATTGCAGAGATTAGTGCCACCATCAAGGATTTGAAGGATGCAGGGGTGATGATTCCCACCACATCCCCATTCAACTCTCCTATTTGGCCTGTGCAGAAAACAGATGGATCTTGGAGGATGACAGTAGATTATCGTAAACTTAACCAGGTGGTGACTCCAGTTGCAGTTGCTGTCCCACATGTGGTATCATTTGTTGAGCAAATCAGCACTTCTCCTGATACCTGATATGCAGCTGTTGATCTGGTAAATGCTTTTTTCTCAATTGCCATTAGTAAGGACCACCAGAAACAGTTTGCTTTCAGCTGTCAAGGGCAGTAGTATACTTTCACTGTCCTGCCTCAGGGGTATATCAACTCTCCAGCCCTATGTCATAATATTGTCCGCAGGGACCTTGATCGTTTCTCCCTCCCACGAGACATCACACTGGTCCATTATATTGATGATATCATGTTGGTAGGACCTACTGAGCAAGTAGCAAAGACTCTAGATTTATTGGTAAGGCATTTGCATGAGAGAGGATGGGAGATAAATCCAACAAAAATACTAGGTCCTTCTACCTCAGTGAAATTTCTAGGTGTCCAGTGGTGTGGGACCTGTCGAGATATCCCTTCTAAAGTAAAGAATAAGCTGTTGCACCTGGCCCCTCCTATGACCGAAAAAGAGGCACAATGCTTAGTTGGCCTCTTCAGATTTTGGAGACAACACATTCCTCATTTGGGTGTGCTACTCCGGCCCATTTACCAAGTGACCAGAAAAGCTGCTAGTTTTGATTGGGGACCGGAACAAGAGGAGGCCCTGTGACAGGTCCAGGCTGCTGTGCAAGATGCGTTACCACTTGGACTGTATGATCCAGCAGATCCAATGGTGCTAGAAGTTTCAGTGGCAAATAGAGATGCTGTCTGGAGCCTTTGGCAGGCCCCTATAGAGGAATCACAATGCACACCCTTATGATTTTGGAGCAAAGCCTTGCCATCCTCTGCAGATAACTACTCCCCTTTTGAGAAGCAGCTTTTGGATTGCTACTGGGCCTTAGTAGAGAGTGAATGCTTAACCATGGGCCATCAAGTTACCACGAGACCTGAGTTTCCTATCATGAGCTGGGTATTGTCTGACCCACTAAATCATAAAGTTGGACGTGCACAGTAGCACTCTATAATAAAGTGGAAGTGGTATATACGAGATAGGGCTCGAGCAGGTCCTGAAGGCACAAGTAAGTTACATGAGGAAGTAGACCAAATGCCCATGGTCACCACCCCTGCCATGTTACCTTCTCTTTCTCAGTTCACAGCTTTGGCCTCTTGGAGAGTCCCTTACAATCAGTTGGCTGAGGATGAAAAAACTCGGGCCTGGTTTACAGATGGTTCTGCACGATATGCAGGTACCACCTGAAAGTGGACAGCTGCGGCACTGCAGCCCTTTTCTGGGACATCCTTGAAGGATAGCGGTGAGGGCAAATCCTCCCATTGGGCAGAACTTTGAGCAGTACACCTAGTTGTTCATTTTGCTTGGAAGAAGAAATGGCCAGAGGTGTGTTTGTACATTGACTCATGGGCTGTTGCCAATGATTTGACTGGATGGTCAGGGACTTGGAAGAAACACGATTGGAAAATTGGTGACAACGAGGTCTGGGGAAGAGGTATGTGGATAGACCTTTCTGAGTGAGCAAAAAACATGAACGAATTTGTATCCCATGTGAATGCTCACCAGAGGGTGACTTCAGCAGAGGAAGAGTTTAATAATCAAGTGGATAAGATGACCTCTTCTGTGGCTAATGCTCAGCCTTTTTCCCCAGCCACTCCTGTCATTGCCAAATGGGCTCATGAACAAAGTGGCCATGGAGGTAGGGATGGAGGTTATGCATGGGCTCAGCAAAATGGACTTCCCCTCACCAAGGCTGACTTGGCTACAGCCACTGCTGAATGCCCAATCTGCCAGCAGCCGAGATCCACACTCAGCCCCCAATATGGCACCATTCCTCGAGGTGACCAGCCTGCTACCTGGTGACAGGTTGACTTCATTGGGCCACTTCCACCATGGAAGGGGCAGTGATTTGTTTTATCGGGAATAGACACATACTCTGGATATGGGTTTGCATTTCCGGCAAGCAATGCTTCTTCCAAAACTACCATCCGTGGACTCACTGAATGTCTTATTTACCGCCATGGCATTCCACACAGCATTGCTTCTGATCAAGGAACTCATTTCACAGCAAATGATGTGCGGAAATGGGCACATGCCCATGGAATTCACTGGTCTTAACTAACCATGTTCCCCATCACACTGAAGCAGCTAGATTAATAGAACAGTGGAGTGGCCTTTTGAAGACTCAATTATGGCACCAACTAGGTGTCAGTACCTTGCAGGGCTGGGGCAATGTTCTCCAGGAGGCTGTGTATGCTCTAAATCGGCGTCCTCTCTATGATGTTGTTTCTCCCATAACCAGGATTCATGGGTCCAGGAATCAAGGGGTGGAAATGGGAGTGGCACCACTAACTATTACCCCTAATGACCCACTAGGAAAATTTTTGCTTCCTGTCCCTGCAACCTTAAATTCTGCTGGTCTACAGGTTTTAGTCCCAAAAGGAGGAGTGCTGCCACCAGGGAACACAACAATGATTCCATTGAACTGGAAGTTAATACTGCCACCTGGCCACTTTGGGCTCCTCTTACCTGTGAATCAAAAGGCAAAGAAGAGAATTACTGTACTGGCTGGGGTGATTGATCCTGACTATAAAGGGGAAATAGGACTACATCTACATAATGGAGGTAAAGAAGAGTTTGCCTGGAATGTGGGAGATCCTCTAGGGCATCTCCTAGTACTGCCATGCCCTGTGATTAAAGTCAATGGAAAATTGCAACAAACCAATTCAAGGAGGACTAACAATGGCCCAGAATCTTCGGGAATGAAAGTTTGGGTCACCCCACCAGGCAAAGAACCACGGCCCACTGACGTGCTTGCTGAGGGTAACGGAAACATGGAATGGATAGTGGAAGAAGGTAGTGATAAATATGAACTTCAACTATGTGACCAGTTACAGAAACGAGGACTGTAATTGTCACGAATACTTCTTCCTTGTTTTGTTATGAGCATGATTATATATGTTCACAAAATGAATTTCTTTGTTTTCTTCCCCAACCTTTCCCCCTATCATATGAAAAGTTGTATTAATTTCATGTCATAATATTTAAGGATGTCAAGTTTAAGAGTGAATATTACCCAAGGACTTGCACCCTATTCTGTGGGAAATTAATGCATTTCCGGTTGTATGCAGGGGAGTTGAACATTGTTAGGTGGAAATATATATGTATGCTTGTCTGTTATTGTTTTTAGTTAGAGACTAAGTATGGTTTAGAGTAATGTGTATGGTTGCTGAGTTGACAAGGGGTGAACTGTGATGGTTAGGCTAATGTGTCAACTCGGCCAGGTAATTGTGTCCAGGTGTTTGGTCCAGCAAGCACTGGGTTAATTATAATACAAGAGCATATATGGACTTCAATCACCAGTGAGTTTACTGCATGATGACTGATTACATCTGCATCAATCAGGGAGATTGCATCATCAATGGGTGATGTTTTTATCCACTCAGTTGAATGCCTTAAAAGGGGAAGTGATTTCAACATTTAGAGAGAATTTCCCAGCTTGTCTTTGGACAGCCAACTTCTCCCAGAAACTCATCAGGGACATTTCACCGGACTTTCATCGGAGCCCCTGGCTTGCAGCCTGCCTGTGGAACTTAGACTTGTGCATCTCCACGGTCGCATGAGAGACTCTTAAAATCTCATATTATTGACATATCTCCTGTTGATTCTGTTTCCTGAGAGAACCCTGACTAATACACTCTCATTCTTTTTTAAATATCTGTATACTGTTCATTGTATGGATGGGCAGTGAGTCATTTAACAAGTGCCAATCCTATAGATAATAGTTACGGATGTATAGCCAATTTCATTGAATACAATAATTGCTAGGTATTTAAGTTTTGACATGTATTTTGTCATCTAAGTCTCCTAACATCCTTACAAAGTAGTACTGTTACCATCCCCATTTTATGACTGAGATTTAGAAGGTTAAGTAATATATCCAGGCTCATGAACAGGTAAATAGTGATCTGGGAGCTGAACCCCACTCTGTTCTGCTGAGGATTGGCTGGTTTGACTCTAGTTTTTCAGTAATGCAAACAGTGGTACAAAGTACAACCTTTTCCATATATCTTTACAAGTTGATGTGAATGTGTATTGGTAGAATGGTAGAATTGGTAGAATAAACTTCAAAGTGGAAAAATAGCTGAGTCTAAAGGAGTGTACTTTTAAAACTTTTTGATAGATATTGCCAAATTTCCTTGAAAAACATGAATGAGAGGCCAGCATTATTCTTTATTAATAATAACTATCATCATAATAATTCAATTAATAATGAATGGAACACTAATGTTAATAATATATTTTAATAGTAAACATTTGGAAACTCCATATTGGTTTCTTAAAAATATATAATATCTTTATGGAGATATACTATACGTACCATAGAATTCACCTTAAAAATGTACTATACTAAATTGTGTGGCTTTTGGTATACTCACAGAGTTGTGTACTCACCACAATCCACACTATTGTTTTTTTTAAATTTTTATTGTGTTAACATGTATACAACATAGCATTTCACATTTTATCCACTTTAAAGTATATAATTCAGTGGTGGTAATTACATTCACAATGTTGTGCTACCATCACCACCATCCATTACCAATACTTTCCCATTATCCCAAACTGTACCATTTTAAGCCTGATATGTTTTGGTGGTACCGTGTTAGAAAGCTGGAGCCTACAACTGGCTAAGAAAGGGGCCCCTGGCACCACATTTTGGTTGAGCACATGAATCTGGCATAGCAAGAGGCAAAGCATTGTGTTTGAATTCATTAATTTATGAACTAGTGGGTTCTATTAAGAGTGTTTGGTATAGTTCTGTATATTTAAATGATCCTATTAGCCTGGGAGTAGCTGCTCAGCTTTTGAAATGTTGACTGTACTGGTGAGGAGGATGTACGTAATTCAGGCTGTCATCAATCTTCTGACTTTCTCAGGCAAAAAAAAAAAAAAAAATCCAAAAGGGAAAGGCTGTGGTGGAAAGAACCCAGGCTTTGGAGTCAGGGGACCTGACATGACCCTGGACAGTTACTGACTGCCCCATGCTGGGCCGACACCCTCCTTAGTTAGCTGGGGAATACCCCACAAAAAAGCCCAAACCCTCAGGTGGAAGGTAAACTTCCTTGGCTTTTTATTGTCCCCTCTCTTGGGCCCCTTCTCACTGTCTATCTTGTCTTGCCATTGCTTGTGAGTGTGTCTTAGCTCCCCTTTAGTCTAGAAGTTCTTTGAGGGCAGAAACTGCTTCCCATATAACACATGGTGATAAGTGCTCAGAAGAACAGAACCCGGAGCAGGGAGTCACAGAGTGTGTAAGTGTGCGCTGCGGTCAGGGGAGGCTTCCCTGAGGAGGGAGTCACAGAGTGTGAGTGTGCACTGCAGGAAGGGGAGGGAGTCACAAAGTGTGAGTGTGCACTGCGGTCAGGGGAGGCTTCCCTGAGGAGGGAGTCACAGGGTGTGAGTGTGCACTGCAGGTAGGGGAGGCTTCCCTGAGGAGGCGGTGTCTGAAGGATGTCGGAGGCAGCTGTGACACTCTGGGGCCGAGCCTTCCAGGCACAGGAGCAGGAAGTGCAAAACCCTGAGGTGGGGGGTGTGCTTGGCCTGTGAAAGGAACAGCGGGGGAGTAGAGTAAGGGGAGAGTGGCGGGAGATTGGGGATGAAGGTGGGGTGTGTAGCTCATGCAGGGCCTTGTACATGCATTAAGTAAAAGGGTTTATTTTTAATTATCTTCCTTTAAGAAAATGGTAAGGGCTTTGGATTTTTATCTGATTGTGGGTTTTGTGCAGAAGACGTCATTTGACTTAATTTTAAAAGGCTCCCTCTGGCCGCCGTGTGTAGGGGGCAGGGTAGAGCCCTGGCCGGTTCCGGTTCCTGGCAGCGTCAGAAATGCTGATTCCTGTGCAGTCACAAAAACTTGTGTGATCCGCTTTAACCTAGCACTCAAAGGACTGCCATGAGTCCCGGGTGCCTGGCAGCTGAAGGCCAGGTTGATCCAGCCTCTGAGGCACGGTTTTCTTTTTCATTTTCTGGATAGACATAGTGTAGTCGGCCAAGTTTGTCTCTGACATCGTTGTTTAACAAGCGTTTCTGTTAGTCTTTCGTGTCCTCAGCTGCAGGATGCTGGGCGGTGGTCAGGAGAAGGGGCAGCAAGCTGGGCTATGGCTAGTTTTTCTTGTTTGTTTTGTTTTTCTTTAAAAATATGGAACGCTTCCCGGCTCTGTGTATCATCCTTGTGCAGTCGCCATGCTAATCTTCTCTGTATTGCATGCTGCCGAAGCGAGCGCTGTGGCCAGTGTTTTTCAGCCCTTGAACTAAGCATGGTTTTTACACTTTCAGATGGTGGGAAAAAAGTCAAAAGAAGAATAATATTTTGTGATACGTGAAAATTATATGGTGTTCAAAGGTCAGTGACCATAAGTGAAGTTTTACTGGAGCATAGCCATGCTCATCCCTTTACTAGCTTTCCCTCTGGTATGGCAGAGAATGGGTAATTTCGACAGAGACCGCGTGGCCTGCAAAGTCAAAAGTATTAGCCATCTGGCCCTTTACAGAAAAGGTCTGCGAGCCTTGGTCTAGAGCATGGTGTTCCTGCATCCGGCCCTGGGCTCACACTTAACTCCACCACTTTCTGGCTGTGTGACCCCAGGCACCTTCTTCTCTAAGCCTGAGTTTCCTTTTCTGTCAAATATGGATTATGATAGCATCTGCATTATTGGGTGGCTGTGAGACTCCATTATTGATTATTTTTCAAAAAATTTTTTTTGAATTAATTTTAATCTTAGAGGACAATGGCAAAAATAATAGAAACCCCATACAGAGAACTCTACCATACCCCAACATACCTCCCCAGATACCCAGATCCACCAATTTTAACATTTTGCCACATTTGTATCATTCTTTTTTTTTTAAAGATTTTATTTATTTATTCATTTTTCCCCCCCTTGCTGCTTGTGCTCGCTGGGTCAGCTAACCATGCCGTGCGGGCGGGCTTGCCTTCACCAGGAGGCCCCGGGAACCGAACCCGGGGCCTCCCATATGGTAAACGGGAGCCCCACTGATTGAGCCACAGCCGCTTCCCACATTTGTATCATTCTATAAATCTGTCTCTGTCTGTTCTGTTTGTTTTCTGAATATTTGACAGTAGAGTACACACATAATACCTCCATGTACTTAGAAACAAGGATATTCACTTATGTAATCATCTTAAATGTAGGTATCAAGTTAAAGAAATTTAACATTGACATAAATCTTACAACCTATGTTCCAATTTTTTTTGTATGTTCCAGTAATGTCCTTTTTTTTTTTTTTTAAAGATTTTATTTATTTATCCCCCCCTTGCTGCTTGTGCTCGCTGGGTCAGCTAACCACGCCGTGCGGGTGGGCTTGCCTTCACCAGGAGGCCCTGGGAACTGAACCCGGGGCCTCCCATATGGTAAATGGGAGCCCTACTGACTGAGCCACAGCCGCTTCCCTCCAATAATGTCCTTTTGAGCCAATTCTCCTCCCTTGTTAGAACCCACCCAGGATCATGTACTGCACTTAATTGCCATTATCTCTTTAGTTACTCTTTCTTTTTTTGTTTTTAATTGTTGAAACATGTACAACATAAACTTTCCCATCTCAGCCACTCCCACCTGTTAGTGATTCTTGCCTTCTGCCCAGCCTGATGCCAAATGGCTGCAGTAGGCTCCTACAGAGGCCACCCTGATTCAATGATAGCTCTCCTTTTTCAAAGTATTTCTCCCAATCAGAACTTCTTAGTTGATGATAGTAGTTATGGTAGGGCAGGGGCTTTGAGCTTATTTGTATTTATGGTTGGTGTGGGAAACCAAGTATTTGTAAGTTAGGCTCTATCTGTATGAATTTCAGATATGCCTAACATCAATTTATAACACTCTCCTATGGCGATAGTCATACCTGCATTCTGCCTTGTAGAACACCAAGATTCTCTCCTTCAAGCTGATTATGAAATGGCAAGGTACTTGTAGGTCTCCATGAGTCATTAGTTTTTTATATTTATGTTAGAGAAAGCAACTGTAATTCAGCCGTGATTGACCCTGAATTGGTAAATGTGGGAGGTGGGTGGAGAGGGGATCAAAATAGGGGTTCAAGAGATAAACCCAGGGACTAACATTTTAGTAATGCATTTCAGGTTTACTATTTTGTGTGAAATAAGGTAGGAAGTACTTTTAAAAAAGGAATAATTTTCTATTTATTAGTATTTACCCAGTCAGCCTTGGGACATAATCAAGACATAGCCCTTGCCCCCCATTACTTTCTGTGTAGTGGGAAGAAGAGCAAGAAAGTGACTAAGGAAGAAAGGACGAGGTGGTACCTCAGCAGAAGGGAGCGCAGGGTGTGAGAGCAGATCTGGTGCTGCCTGGCATACAGTGGAATGAAGCCTACACTGCATGCCCCAAATGCCAGTCACAAGAACATAGTGGAAGGGTCTGATTTAATTCCATTTAAAAATATTCATTGAGCACCTATTACATGCACATGTTCTAGGCACTTGAGACTTATCAGGGAACAAAACAGACCAGATCCCTGCTCTTGTGGAGTTTGTGTTCTAACTATTAGTTCATGATCCCGTCTTCTATCCATGGGTCACTACCCTGGCTACCACATTTGCTTTGGAGCCCTTGCTTTTTGTCTTTGTAACTTGACAGATAGCCTAATAAACTTCTTTGACTTTTGACTCTCCCTGCAGTTTCCAAGACTTTGACTAAACTTTCTCAGCTTCTCCTGTCCAACACTGGGTTTGGTCCCACCTCCACACCTGGCTCTGGTCCCACCAGCCTTACGAGTCGCCATGAGGACAGTCACTCTCTGGCCTCGTGCCAGGTGTGGCAAATGAGTTGAGTTTTGAGGGAGGCAAAGAAGGAGAGTAAGGGTGTTGTATGCTGATGGAGCCATGTGTATGATAATGATTATCATAGCGATACATTTATTGAGAACACATATCAGGTAGTGTCCATTATCTCGTTTAGTTCTCACTACTTGTGAGGTCATTATCCCTGATGTATAGGTGAAGACACTGAGCCTTAGAAAAATGTGGATCACTTGCCAAGTCTTCAAACAAGGGTACACAAAAAGGTTTTTTAAGAGATATATCTGGTCCTTAAAATGGATAGTTTAAAGACACTGATTCTCAAAGTGTGGTCCATCGACCCCTGGGGATCTCAGAAACCCTTTCACAGGGTTCAAGAAATCAGAACTGCTTTTATAATACTACGAGAACATTCTCTGCCTCTTTTCACTGTGCTGATGTTTTGTACTGATGGTGCGGAAGCAACGAGGAGCACAGCTTTTCGCACCTTTCCACCAGTAAAGGCAGGGCGCCAGGCTGCACTGGGAGGCACTGTGTTCTTCATCACTAAAGCGAAAACAAAAAGCAAAATACCCCATTCCACCTAAGAATGCCCTTGGCAAAGTAGTCAAAATTATTAACTTTATTACACTTGGTACCTTAAGTGTATGTCTTTTTAATATTCTCTGTGATGAAATGGGAAGTGGCATAAAGCATTTCTGCTGCATACTGAAATATGACAACTGTCTCGAGGAAAAGCACTTGGGCAATTGTATGAGTCATGAGCTGAAGTAGCGGCTTTTTTCATGCAACAACATTTTTATTTGAAAGAATGACTGACAAACTATCATTGTTCAGACCTAAGTATATAGCAGTCATTTTCTCAAAAATGAACAAGATGAGTCTACCTCTTTGAGGAAAACAGCTAACAGTATTTGTTGCCAATAAGAAAATTCAAGATTTCAAGTAAAATTAGAAATTTGGAAAACTTGTATTTGCCACTGTGAGCTTAACACCTTCCCAATACTTAACAATTTTTCAGAGGAGATTGGTGGTGATATTAAAGAATGTGATTTTTTGATGTCCGGGTATGAAATGTGTCAACATTTGGAAGATCTGCATAACCCAGTGAACCAATACTTTCTAAATGACCAATATGTGATGTTGCACACTCATGCATAGATAAAAGATCCATCCCAAGTGTAAGAGAGATCAGTGGATTTATTTTGGTAACAGCATTCCTGAGATAGAATCCACATCCTCTACAATTCACCCACTTAAAGTATACAACCATTTCAAGTGTAATGGTTTTAGTATACTCACAGAGTTGTGCAATCATCACTACAATCAACATTAGAACATTTTTATCATCCCAGAGAGAAATCATGGAATCACTCCCCATTCACCTGCTCTAGGCAACCACTAAGCTGCTTTCTTTATCTATAGGTTTGCCATTTCTAGACATTTCATGTAAATGGAAGCATATATTATATCATCTTTTGATGACTGGCTTTGTTCACTTAGCATAGTGTTTTCCAAGGTTCATCCATGTTTAGCATGTGTCAGAACTTCATTCCTTTTTATGGTTGAATAATATTCCATGGAATGGATATATCACATTTTGCTTATTCATCAGTTGATAGATAATTTGATCTGTTTCCACTTTTTGGTTATTATGAAGAATGTGTAAAAGTTTTTGTGTGGACATATATTTTCATTTCTCTTGGATATATACCTAGGAGTAAATTGCAAAGGCATATGGTAACTTTTGGAGGAATTGCCAGCCTGTTTTTCAAAGTGGCTGCACTGTTTACAATCTCCCCAGCAATGCTTGAGGGTTTGTTTCTCCACATCCTTGCCAACATATATTATTATCTGTCTTTTTGATTATAGCCATCCTAGCAAGTGTGAAGTGGTACCTCACTATGTTTTTTTTTTAAAACAAATCAATTTCATTGATACATATTAATAAAACATACAGTTCATCCAAAGTATACAGTCAGTGGTATTTGGTATAATCACATAGCTGTGCATTCATCACTTTATTAGAGCATTCTCATTATTTCAATAATGATACTAATCTACAAAAAAACCTAGACAAATAAGAAAATACTTAACCTCTCAATCTCTCTGTTTTCCCTGCTGTACATAGCTGCTTTTTCTGGCTATTCTTGCACAATTATTCATTTATTTGCAAAGCAGATTTATTGAAATATATTCACATACCATACAATCTACCCAAAGTGTATATTCAGTGGCTTTTAGTGTAATCACAATGTTGTGCATTCATCACCACAAACAAATTTAGAACAATTTCATTACTCCAAAAAGAAAAACTCCACACCTCTTAGCATTCCTTCCCCAGCCCTACATAACCACTAATCTAATTTCATCTTTATAAATTGATTTATATTTACGTTGTATATAAATGGAATAATATAGTATGTAGTACTTTGAGTCTGGTTTCTTTCACTTATAATTTTTTTTGTCTGATGTTAATATTTTGTATTATTAACACATATTTGTTCAGCTTCAAAGAAAAATGGTCTTATATATGCAATTTTACCCATATTCATATTTCACGTGCGGTTTTATTATGCTATACAATTCCATGTTAAATTTTTTTTGCTTTCCTTTTAGTAATGTACATGACCTTAGACTTTCCCTTTAAACCACTTTCATACTCACATAATAGTACTACTAGTTACAAATATTATGTTGGGCTTTCATCTTTTCTATTTATTTCCATAGATTAACACACATCCTTTTTACCAATTCTGCACAAGTAAACCCTCAGTTTTCCATTCTCTAAACTCATTCTACTTTTTGGTGACCCATATTCAAGTTCTTACTGTGGTTTTAATTTGTGTTTCCCTGAAGATGAGACCAATGGATTTTAATGTAATAGACTATGAAAAGTTTATTGATACAATTTCAGCTTTCATGTTGAAACTAACCTTTAAGGACTGTATTAGTCAGTCAAAGGGGTGCTGATGCAAAATACCAGAAATCATTTGGTTTTTATAAAGGGTATTTATTTGGGGTAGAAGCTCACAGTTACCAGGCCATAAAGCATAAGTTTCTTCCCTTACCAAAGTCCGTTGCCATATGTTGGAGCAAGGCAGCTGCCGACGTTTGCCAGGGTTCAGGCTTCTTGGGTTCCTCTCTTCCTGGGACTGTATTTCTCTCCAGGCTTAGCTCCTCTGTTTCCTCCACAAGGCCAGCTGTGAACTGTCAGGTGAATGGCTGGTCTCTATCCCAGGGCCTTCTCTCCTTCCTCACAACCAAGCTCCTCTGTCTGCTCTCTGCTCCAGGCTCCAGCATCAAAACTCCAACATCAGAACTGCTCCCTCTGTCCTTTGCCATGCCTTTTATATTTGATTCCCCACCCACCAAGGGGTGGGGCTCAACGCCCTACTGATGTGGCCCAGTTAACACCCTAATCATAACTTAATCATGCCCAGATTGGCAGACCAGTTCACAAGCATAATCTAATATCTATTTTTGGAACTCACAATTACATCAAACTGCCAAACTGCAACAAGGACCTACCACTTGTTAAGTTTTCATGTAGTATTAAAGAAGACTATCCACAGTGATCTGTAAAGGCTATTAAAATATTCTTCCCTTTGCTAACTATATGTCTATATGAGTCTGAATTTTCTTTATATCCTTCAAAACAATATAGCACAAGATATTGAATGCAGAAATAGATATGAGAATTCAGCTATTTTCTAATAATAGACTTTAAAGAGATTTGCAAAAAGGTAAAGCAATGTCACTCTTCTCACTTTTTTTGGAAAATATGGTTATTTTTAATTAAAATATCATTTATATTAATATGTAATGGATTTATTCTTGTTACTTTAAAAATGTATTAAATATTTTTTTAAATTCCTAGTTAAAAATTTTAATATGGCAAATATTGATGGCGATAACCTACATAAAGCAAAAACGCTTTGGGGTCCTAGTAATTATGAGAGTTTATACTCACTATAATATGTTACCATCAACTCTCTACATTTCACACTTTTACAGTCAAGTTAATTAAAAATTCTGCATACTTTAAGTATAGGTACCCTTTCTCAGCCCTCATCCTATCTCCTAGTAACCTATACTCAAAATTTTAACTCCATGTGTTTATTCTTCATATTTAGTTCATATTAGTGAGACCAAACAATATTTGTCATTTTGTGTCTGGCTTATTTCACTCAGCATGATGTCTTTTTTTTTTTTTAAGATTTTATTTTTATTTATGTATTCATCCACCCCCCCCCCCCCCCCCCGCGGGGGGGGGGGGCCGGACCCAGCCACCACGCCATGCGGGCGGGCCCGCCCCCACCAGGAGGCCCCGGACCGAACCGGGGCCTCCCATATGGCAAACGGGAGCCCCACTGATTGAGCCACAGCCGCTTCCCCAGCATGATGTCTTAAAAGTGCTCAGTATCCTGTTTTATTTCATTTTTTTTCAGTTCACTTTCTCTATCTCTCTCACTCTCACTATCTCTCCCTACCATCTATCTTAGAATAAGAATTCAAAAGTGAAATGGTTTCCATAGGGAATTGTATTTACATATGATTTGATTTGAAAAATCCGTCTGTCCCTTAAGAAAGTACCTCTAATTTGAATGATTGGTTAGACAATAAGGATTGACTTTGTAAATGAGATTACACAGACATTTTTCATAATTCATTATGTAATAAGCTAGGTGTGCAATTCCAAGGTTTTGATGAAAATTAATTAAAGCACATGATAATATATGAATAGTTCAGAAATATTATATTAACAAGGATATATAGAAATATTTTAATATCTTAATCCTTTCTAATATTGTCAGATTTAGAACTGGTGCCTCAAAGTTGAAAAATAACTGGTGTACTTAACAATCACTGGACAAGTCTTGGTGTAAGCTCTTTTTTTTTCTCCTAAGCTCTTTTTATATGCAGTGCTTCCTAGGAAGTGAGAAGGAGAATGACTCTAATGATGGACAACAAATTCTTTTGCAAGGCAGGTGATTTTCAATTTTTTGCTTTTAACAAACTTTTGAGTGTGGAACTAATTGATATGACAACAGATAGATCATTAAAAATACATTCCTCCAACTTTTTATTTTATAAATAGCAAACTTACAGGAAAGTCAGAAGAATAAAACTGTGAACAACCTTATAACTTTCACCTAGATTCACCAATTATGAACATTTTGCCTCCTATTTATCTACCTGAAAATTTTTAATTAGTTGCAAACATCTTGACACTATATCCCTAAATATTTCAGCAAAACTCTCCTACAAATTCGGGATATTTAACATTAACACTTTTGAAGATTGTAGACCAGTTGTTTTATAGATATCATTAATTTGAATTTGTCTGATGGTCTCAACATGGTTATATTCAAGTTAAGCCTTCTTGATAGAAATACTATAGAGGTGTAAAAATAATTTTTGATAATAGATCAAAATATGTTTTTTTTTTGGCATATACTTATGAATTCAAGGTATTGAATAACATCCCAGTATAGAACTCTTTTCATTCCCTCTAATTATTTAAGGGAAGAAAGGTTCCCAACTTTTTTATCTATAAAAACAAAAATAGGAATAGAATTGATGCCAAGTGTCTCTCATTCTACTAATAAACATTCACTTATTTGTTGTTGTTTTTTTATTTATCCCCACCCCCCCACCGGCTTTTTTTTTTTATTTAAAAAAAATTTTTTTTTAATTTTTAATTTTTTTTACCGGGAGGTCCCGGGGATCGAACCCGGGTCCCTCCATATGGGAGACGGACGCCCAACCAGTTGAGCCACATCCGACCCCCCCCATCTGCTTTCTGTGTCCATTCGCTGTGTGTTCTTCGGTGTCTGCCTGTCTTCTCTTTAAGTGGCACTGGGAACCAATCCTGGGACCTTCTGGAGTGGGAAAGAGGCACTTAATCTCTTGCACCACCTCAGCTCCCTAGCCTGCTGCGTCTTTTATTGTCTCTCCTCTATATCTCTTTTTGTTGCATCATCTTGCTGTGCCAGCTCTTTGCGTGGGCCAGAACTCCATGTGAGCCAGCTCTCCGCTCGGGCCAGCTCGCTGCTTGGGCCAGCTCGCTGCTCAGGCCAGCTTGCCTTAATCAGGAGATCCTGGGAATCGAACCCTGGACCTTCTATATGGTAGACAGGAGCCCAATCACTAGAACCACATCTGCTTCCCTACTTACTAATTGTATGTAACATTTCCCACTGCTAAAAAGAAATGAACTAATTGAAAAGAAAAAAAAAGCCTATCGATTTCATTAAAAGATGCAGTTTTTTTTTGTTTTATTAATTACATACTAAATTTTTCCTATTTATGTTTTGATCAATTATATTCTAACAATTGTAATAACTCACTGAAGAAATTTTTGACACAGATTATTGTCATAAGACTAAAAAATTAAGCTATTAGCATATTTATTATTATTGAAGAGAAGTATTAGGCACATCTGCTTCCCTGATATGGTGTTTAATTTTTAAATAAGATAAGCATTCATTAGGGCAAAATTCTGTGGGGGAAGTAGAATGGAAATAAAAGATTTATGAGAAAACGTAACAATGTAAAATTTCTGTCAAAGAGGAATTTGTTATGGAAATTTTTATAATGAGAGTTAGTAGGTTTATCAAAACATTATATAAAAAAATGGGCAAAAAGACTTGAATAGACATTTTTCCAAAGAGGAAATACAAATGGCCAAAAAAGCACTAAAAAAGATGCTCAATATCACTAGCTATTAGGGAAATGTAGATCAAAACTACAATGAGAGGGGTCGGATGTGGCTCAACTGGTTGGACGTCCGTCTCCCATATGGAGGGACCTGGGTTCGATCCCCGGGACCTCCCGGTAAAAACACAAACAAACAAACAAACAAAAAAAAACACTGCAGGATTTGGATTCATTAGATACCTTTAAAAGAGCCATGTAACAGCATTACTTTTACCATGTCAATATTTGGATTATGTCAGGATTCACATCCTTTGCAACTATTTTGACTTAAAAATTGCCAAGTGTAAAATTAAAAGGGTTGGAGAGGGTATATAGTTTTTCTAAATTCTTTCAAGAGTTGCATGAAGGAAAAATGGAGATCCACTGTGCTTGTGTGGGCTGGCGTCAAGCAAGAGCTGCAGGAGATGTTTTTGAGGTTTTTGAGGGATCACGTCGCTGTAGGTCAGTAAATTGAAATAAGGCTGGGAATTTTCAGGAGATGAGGATGTTTTGAGGAAGAAGTGTCAGGTCAAGCAGCAGCTCTTCAAATGACTTTGTTTTACTTTGTAAAGACAAAGTAACTTTGCTTTGCAAAAGGGGACAGGATGCCAAGGAAGCATTTAAACCCCAAATAATACTGAAAAGCCTGGAGACAACATTAAGCTTTTGGCTTTTATAAAACTGTGTCTTCGTAGGAGACTTCACAACAGGGTTTTATCCACCCATGTATTCATTTTCTTACAACCTGAATTAATTTATGATCACTAAGGATATGATTGTACGATAGGATATAATACATTTTGAAGAAAAACAAACGTTTGTCATTTTTGTTGATTTGAGCAAGACTCTAGGGCACTATGGCTAGTCTGTATGTCATCTTGTGAACCTCTTTGTGTGCATAATTCCCCGTGTGTGTGAGTGGCTGAAATAATAATAATGGAGACCTCTCCTCTGTTCCCAGCAACGACCTGAATTACCTTATTTAGTTACAAAACATTCTGAGGTTATGAATATCTCAGTTTATTGGTCAGGTGATAGAGAAGTCAAGTGATTTACTTACTGTAGGTCACAAAAGGTGGTAGAGTTGGGAATTAGCTCAGGTCTCTTTCTAGTGCTTGTGTGCTTGGCCTGAAACGTCATTGCTTTCTGTGCGGTAGCAACTCTGGCTTTGGGCATGTAAATGACGTGCAGGGAACTTTGATTATCATAAGAACCAAATTAAATTTAATAGATAGTTCTTTTTACAGATGTCATTTAAGAACTAAGTAGTTGACAGAGCAGAAGTTTGCAATCACTCTGAAGATAGAAACTAAGTTTTCTAGCTCAAAGGATAATATACAATGGGCTTTTAAAACAAGTTTTTCCTCTTTCTCAATCTGTATAATTAAATGTTGGTACTTGAAGCCATTTCAGCAAATGCTCTGAGGGAAATTTTTTTCAACACAAGAGGCTGTTAGAAATAAAGCAAAACTTAAGCTTTAAAAAGTGAAGGGTTCTTTATGACAATCAAAATATGTTTTCCATGAATACATCTACCAAAAATTTAAGAAGCAGAACAAATCAATCTGTGAAATAAAAGAAACACATACTTTACAAAGATAGAAGAGGAAATTATGCATGAAAACTATTATAAAATCTTTCAGGCATGTAAAAGTATAGATTATAATATAATGAACACCTGTGAACCTACCACCCAACTTAATAAAACTAAAAAAATACGGTTTAAGTCTGTTGAGTATCTTTCCTATTGAAATCTCTTCTGTTTCCCACAGAAATAGCCCTTTCTTGACTGATGTTTATTATTCCCATGCATTTTAAAATACTTTTAATATATGCATATGTATGTATGTATCCACACATAAATATAATATTGTTTTGCATATTTTAAGCATATTTTAAACTATTTTTATAAATAGTATCATCAAGAATCTGCAGCTTGCCTTTTTAGTCCAACTTTCTGTTTCTGATATTTATAGCTGTAGCCCTTTCATTTTAACTGTTATGTAGTAGGCATTGATTTTTTTCATTCTTTTGTCAGTGGAAATTTGCTATTACTATAATTTTGTTCGTGTCTCAGTGCACATATAGGAGAAGTTCCTTAATTTATCTACCTGGGAATGGAGTTGCTATGTTGAAATTTATACACATCTTTCCCAGATGTTGCTAAATGGTTCTCCAAAGTGGTTGTACTGATTTATACTCTCATGATAAGTGAATAAGAGTTTTGTTGTTCCATATCCTTGCCATTTCTGCATGTAGTCTGATTTTAAAACTTTTGCTAATCTGGTGGATGTGAAATAATATTTCATTTGGTGTTTTTTTCTTTTTAAATCAATTTTACTGAGACATAATTTACAAAAAATGGAGTGCACCCATTTAAAAGTATTTGGTTTGATGACATTTGACAAATGTAAATGTCATGTGATTACCTCCCCAATCAGGATATAGGACATTTTCATCACCGCCGAAAGTTTCTTCCTACTTATTATTCCAGGCAGCCACTGATTTTTTTTTTTTTTTTTTTTTTTAAGATTTATTTATTTACTTTATCCATTTTAAACCCCCCTTTCCCATTTGCTGTTTTGTGTCCATTCGCTGGGCAATTCTCTGTGTCTGTTTCCTGCCATCTCTTATCCTCCTCCTCCTCCAGTCTTCACCACGATTCGATCCTGGAGACCTCCAATGTAGGAGAGAGGTGTTCTGCCACCTGCGCCACCTCGGTTCCTGGTTTTCGGAGCTTTCGGAGCATCTCGTCTTGTCTCTCCCGTTACGTCATCATCTTGCTGCACAGCTCCCGGGGCCTGGTGGCTCACCGGCACACAGAGCCTGGCAGCCCATGCGCCTTCTATATATATATTTTTCATTTTACCGGGAGGTTCTGGGGATCGAACCCAGGTCCCTCCATATGGCAGACGGATACCCAACCATTTGAGCCACATCCGCCCCCTAGCCACTGATTTTTGTCACTATGGATTTAGTTTTGCCTGTTCTAGAATTTAATATGAATAGAGTGAAATTAGGATGTACTCTTATGTCTGGCTTCTTTTTTTTTTTTTTTAATTATAAAGATTTATTTATTTACTTTTATCCATTTTTACACCCTCTCCCCCCCTCCCCCTTTCTTCACCAGGATTCGATCTTGGGAAGCTCCAATGTGGGAAAGAGGTGTCCTACCACCTGCGCCACCTTAATTCCTGGTTTTTTGGCACGTCTCGTCTTGGCTCTCCCTGTGTCACTCTCCTGGTACATCATCATCTTGCTGCGTGACTCAGAGGGGCCTGACGGCTCACCCACTCACGGGGCCTGGCAGCCTGCGCGCCTTCTATATTTTTCTTTATTTTTACCAGGAGGTCCCAGGGATAGAACCAAGGTCCCTCTATATGGAAGACGGACACCCAACCATTTGAGCCACATCCACCCCCAGTCTGGTTTCTTTTGATCAGCATAATGTTTTTAAAAATTCATTCATGTTTATATTTTTATCAATTGTTCATTCAGTTTTTAAATTGAGATGTAATTCACATAACATACAATTTACCATTTTGAAGCATATAGTTCAGTGGTTCTTAGTATGTGCACTTTGTTTTGCAGCTATACCAGTATCTAATTTAGAACATTTTTATCACCCCCAAAAGAAACCTCATACCTGCTAGCCGTTACTCTCCATTCCCACCTCCTCCCATCCCCTGGACACCACTAATCTACTTTCTCTCTTTAAGGATTTGCCTATTCTGGACATTTTATATAAATGCAATCATACAATATTTGTCTTTTTGTGTCTGGCTTCTTTCGCTTAACATAATGTTTTCACGGTTTATCAATGTTGTAGCATGTATCAATATTTCATTCCTTTTATGGCTGAATTCCATTGTATGAATAAGCCATATTTTGTTTACCCATTCATGTTTTCGTTGATGGACACTTGAGTTGCTTCCACCTTTTGGCTATTGTGAATAATGCTGATGTAAACATTGGTGTACAAATATTTGTTCAAGTCCTTGCTGTAACAGTTTGCCAGTTTGATTTAATTATGAATTCCAAAAATATAATTGGATCATGCTTGTAAACTGATCTGTTAATCTGGGCACAATTAGGTTATGATTAGGGCATTGAGTCCCGCCCCTTGGTGGGTGGGGAATCGAATATAAAAGGCAAGGAAAAGAACAGAGTTGAAGCAGTCTTTTGAGAAACAGTTTTGATGTTGGAAAGAAGGCCCCAGGAGAAGAGAAGCAAGCTGATCGCCTGATCATCTACAGCTGACCTTGTGGAGGAAACAGGAGCTAAGCCCGGAGAGAAACACAGCCCCGGGAAGAGAGGAACCCCAGAAGCCTGAACCCTGGCAAACACCGGCAGCTGTCTTGCTCTAACACGTGGCAATGGACTGTGGTGAGAGAAGAAACTTAACGCTTTATGGCCTGGTATCTGTGGACTTCTACCCCAAATAAATACCCTTTATAAAGACCACTATAAAGACCACCCATTTTTGGTATTTCACATTAGCACACTTTTGGCTTACTATTATAGAATTTGGTACCAGGAGTGGGGTAGTGCTTTTGTAATTACCAAAATGTTGGAATGGTTTTATAAATGGGTAAGGGGTATTTTTTGGAGGAATTGTGAAATTCTTGATGGAAAAGTCCTAGATCACTTTGAAGAGACTGTTGATAGTAATATGGACACTAAAGTGACTTTCTATGATGCCTTAGAAGTAAATGATGAAACTTATTGGAAACGGGAGGAAAGGTGATCCATGTTTTAAAGTTGCAGAGAACTTAGAAAGATTAACTCCTGGTGTTATATGGAAGACAGAGTTTGAAAATGGCAAACTGGAGCATTTAGCTGAAGAACTTTCCAAGGTAAACTTGGAGAATGTGGCTTGGCTTCTCCTTGCAGCTTATAACAAAATACTGGATGAGTGAAATACACTAAGGACTGAACTTTAGGGCACAAAGAAAACAGAAACTGATTCCAGAACTTCCAAGTTTCTGGAAATCAAATTCCCAGATGAAAGTGCCCCGTTTGAAGACTTAGCTAAACCTGGAACTTGTAAATCAGAATTGAAGATGCAGTTATCTCAGAAGAACTTGTGGGAAGTCTTACTGTCTGATGGCCTGGACCCCTGCTTCCTGCATGCTAACCCAACAAAGTTTTTGAGAGAGATGTATGAACAAAACTACTGTCAGCTTGGAGGACATGGAAAGGAGAGATTGAAGGAGAAACAGTTTTAAGAAGAAAATTGTGGAAGCAGAGATCTGGGATTAAGACATCTCCTTGGGCCAAGAGAGGAGTCCCACCCATTTGTACAGAGAGAGTGAGTTTTCCCCAGCAGTTGAAGAAGGTGGATGTCCCCACCTGATGTTCTGGGAGAGTTTTGCCACCCCAGGGTGCAGGGAGGGTGGAGCACATTCCTCAAAGATTAGGGCGGTTAAGATCAACTCCCCATAGGTCTGAGAGGGGTGTACCTGTCCCCCATGGATTAGAGAATGCCAGGTGGTCAACCCATTGCTCTGAGAGGGTTGAACCTATATGCCAAAGGTTAGGGAAGGCCAGGTGGTCTACTCATTCTTCTGAGAGGGTTGAGCCTGTATGCCAAAGGTTAGGGGGAATGTTATCTTCATCTCACTGTCGTACGAGGGCTAAGACTCTAACCCAAAGATTGGGTAAGGTGTGGCAATCACCCCAACACACTTGGAGGGTGAGGTCTGAAGCTTGGTCAACACCCAGATGCTTGATGAGGGTGGAACCAAGAAAATGACTGTTGGGCAAGCCTGTGGAAAGGGTGGGTTCCCATGTGGCCCCTAGGAGAAGAAACCATCGTCTTAAGAATGACTCTCAGACTTTGAAATCGAATGGAGGATGCCCTACAAGTTTGCTGAACTGTAGAGGATCCATAACTCACGTTTAACATCCCAATTTCTCCTTATGATATTGAAAATGTTTATCTTTTGTTTTTCCATTTGTGTATTGGAAGCAGTTAAATGGTTTTGTAAGATTCAGAGTTCTATAGCAGATGGGACTTTGCCTCAAGATGAACTGTATTTCTTTAAAATTATTATGATATGATTTTGTAGTTGAATTGTTACTGATTTAAGGTTTTTTGAATATTGTAATGTATTTTTGGAATTCAGAGGGTGGAGTGTAACAGTTTGCCAATTTGATTTAATTATGAATTCCAAAAATATAATTGGATCATGCTTGTAAACTGATCTGTTAATCTGGGCATGATTAGATTATGATTAGGGCATTGAGTCCCGCCCCTTGGTGGGTGGGGAATCGAATATAAAAGGCAAGGAAAAGAACAGAGTTGAAGCAGTCTTTTGAGAAACAGTTTTGATGTTGGAAAGAAGGCCCCAGGAGAAGAGAAGCAAGCTGATCGCCTGATCATCTACAGCTGACCTTGTGGAGGAAACAGGAGCTAAGCCCGGAGAGAAACACAGCCCCGGGAAGAGAGGTTCCCCAGAAGCCTGAACCCTGGCAAACACCGGCAGCTGTCTTGCTCTAACACGTGGCAATGGACTGTGGTGAGAGAAGAAACTTAACGCTTTATGGCCTGGTATCTGTGGACTTCTACCCCAAATAAATACCCTTTATAAAGACCACCCATTTTTGGTATTTCACATTAGCACTCTTTTGGCTGACTACTATACTTGCTTTCAATTCTTTTTGGGTATATACCTAGAAGTGAGATTGCCAAGGTAATATGGTAGTTTAGCTTTTTGAGGAACCACCAGACTGTTTTTCACAGCAGCTGTATCATTTTACATTTCCGCAACACTTGTTATTTTCCTTTATTTTCTACTATTAGCCATTATAGAGAGTGTGAAATGGTATTTCATTGTGGTTTTGTTTTGCATTTCTCTAATGACTGATGATGCTGAGCATCTTTTCACATACTTATTATCCATTTTTATCTTCTTTGGAGAAACATTTATTCAAGTCTTTTGCCCATTTTTAAATTGGGTTGTTTGTCATTTTGTTGTTGAGTTGGGTCATGCTTTTTTTAAAAAAATCCATTCTACCAATCTCTTCCTTCTGACTGGAGAGTTTAATCCATTTACATTTAAAGTAACTACTGATAATGCAGGACTTACTTCTGCTATTTTGCTATTTTTTATTTCTAAGTTGTATCCTTTTTGTCCCTCAATTTTTCCTTTACTGCCTATTTTTGTATTTAGTTGATTTTTTTTAGTGAACCATTTAGAATCCCTTCTCAATTTCTTCTGTGTTATTTTCAGATTTTCTTTGTGCTTACCAAGGGACTTTACATCCTAAGTTTATTACTATCTTGTTTGATTTGGTAGCAATGTACTTTCAACAGCATACATGCTCTTTGTTCCTATGTCTCCCCATCTTTATGTTGTTCTTGTCACAGATTATATCTTTATGGCTTTTTATCCAAAGCCATAGAATTATCATTACTTTTTATTTATTTTTTATTTTTTTTAGGCGGTACTGGGGATTGAACCTGGGACTTCATACATGGGAAGCAGGTGCTCAAACCACTGAGCTACACCCACTCCCCTATCATTACTTTTTATGCATTTGCATTTTATATCCTGTAAGAGAAAAAATGGAGTTACAAGCCAAACATACAGTAGTACTGGCATTTCTATTTTACCCATTCCTCTATTGATGGACAATTAGATTCCTTATACCTTTTGTCTATTGTCTGTTGTGAATTTGGTGTACTCTGATCTTTGTTTTTTATTGTTTTGCTTTGTTTTAAAGATTTATTTATTTACTTTATCCATTTTAACTACCCCCCCTTCCCCATTTGCTGTTTTGTGTCCATTTGCTGGGCAATTCTCTGTGTCTGTTTCCTGCCATCTCTTCTCATCCTCCTCCTCCAAATAGGATTCGATCCTGGAGACCTCCAGTGTAGGAGAGCGGTGTTCTGCCACCTGTGCCACCTCGGTTCCTGGTTTTCGGAGCTTTTGGAGCATCTTGTCTTGTCTCTCCCCTGAATCTCTCTCCTGTTACTTCATGATCTTGCTGCATGGCTCCCGAGGCCTGGCGGCTCACAAGCACACAGAGCCTGGCAGCCCATGTGCCTTCTATATATATTTTTTTATTTTACCGGGAGGTCCCGGGGATCCAACCCAGGTCCCTCCGTATGGCAGATGGATGCCCAACCATTTGAGCCACATCCACCCCCTATTGTTTTATTTTTAAAAATGTTTTAGAAGTCTTCTAACCAGACCTACGGTTTTCATTTCTTCTAGCAATAATGTTCCTTCTGGAGGCCTATGAGACTATTTCCTCATATATAAAAGAATATACTTAGAAGTTTTTTTGTGTGTGTGTTGTTTTTTTTTGGAGGTACCAAGGATAGAACTCAGGATCTCGTATGTGGGAAGCAGACGCTCAACCAACTGAGCTACATCTGTTCCCCTTTACAGGTTATTTTAAAAGTTACAAGGTTAATACTTGAAAATATTCCAGCTGTGTAAAATTCAGGTATTCATAGATACATGCATTAAAAAGTGGATACCTTTCTTCACAATCCCTACCCACCGATCCCCTTTTTCCCCCTGGGTAACCACTGCTAGCAGTTTGATAACCTGGCTTCTTTTCTGGATACATATGTACTGTAAATGTGATGTGGTATATTTAAAGCACCACTGTCATAGCAGTCATTCAAGGAATGGTACCTATCATTGTTACCATCAAGTGAACATCAGGCTCAAATAACCTTTCCATCTTTATCACCCCCTACCTTCCTTAGGCATCTTTTTTTTTTTTTTTACTTTTTTAATATAATTGCCTTTGGCTTTCCAGTTTTACCCAGCACTTCCCTGCCTTTTTGCTTGTGCTGGTCTTCCATAGTAAATTAAATTGCTGCTTTCAAAGATGCCTTCTGTAATTCCCCAGATGAAGGAAAACGTAACTACTTCTAAATTTAATGTACATTGATTACAGCATTAATCACTTTCTGCATCTTAGTTTTGAGTCTGTATGGGTGGGTGGGTGAGGTGTGGTGGGTTGAAGCTGGGTGAGCCCCATAAAACATGTTCTTAAATTCCGTCCAGTCCTGTGGGTGTGAACCCACAGTAAGAAGCACCTTTTGCTGAGGTTACTTCAGTGACGGTGTGGCCCACCTCAGTCAGGCAACAGGTTCTGAACCCTATGACTGGAGGCCTTTATAAGAGAATGAAGTTTAGACAAAGAGAAAAAAGCCACAGCATGCAAAAAGCTGAAACTGAGCCCATAAGAAGGAAGAGACTGGGAGACACCACCATGTGCCTTGCCTTGTGACAGAGGAGCGAAGGATCACCAGTGGCCAGTCCCAGAATGTATTTTTGGGGAGAAAGCATCACCTTGATGATGCCTTGATATGGGCATTTTCCCGGCCTCAAAATCATAAGTGAATAAATTCCCATTGTGAAACCCAACCCATTTCATGGTATTTGCTTAAACAGTCTAGGAAACTAAAACAATGATGTTGGGGAAATTCTAGTTTGTCGCCCTCACTAGGTTGCAAAGTCTTTTAGGCAAAGTCTATCTACTTTTTTTTCTTTTTAACTTTTTATTTTGAAATCATTTTATCCTCACAAGAAGTTGTGAAAATAGTACAGAATTCTGGTGTATTCTCTTCCATATTCCCCCAATGATAGCATTGTATATAACTAGAGTTAAGTTCTGCCTTTGATTCATCCTTATAGTTCTCTCTATGACCTTCTTTTGTGAACACTGGGTTGACCCGCCTGTCAGGGAGGATGAGAAAGGACTCTAAAGCTGTAACTGTTTTTCCAATATTCTCTACTCATAAAACGCCCACACTCTGGGATTTATTTCAAAATAATGCCTGAGGGGGAATGTGGATGGGAGCATGGCGGTGGCAGAATTGACTTTGTGCTCATGTGTGCTGGGGCTGGGAGATGGTGACTTGGGGGTTCATAATACCAATTTGTCTTTTTATTATGTGTTTGAAATTCTACATCTCAAAAGTTTAAAAAAATTCACCTCTGCTATGTCATACAAGTCGGGCAGAATTCCTAGAATGGTATGAACTCAACTTCTACAAAAGCACATCTAATTTTTATATTTGGGTTGAGAACTGTGCCCCCCATAAAGACATGCTCGAGTCCTAACCCCCAGTCCTGTGGACGTTGAAGACAAACTGAATCTTTGTGAACTTTAGTGCAATATGCCTGGAGTCCTTATAAGCAGAGGACTTTTGGGCACAGTAGGAGGAGGCAGAGGGGGAGAGAGAGACATGGCCATGTGATGGAGGCAGAGGTTGAATTAAGGTTTGCTGGGCAGACTTCAGAGAAAGCACGATCCCACCAACACCTTGATTTTGGACTTCTGGCCTCCAAAACGGTGAGACCATCAAATCCAGTGGTTTAAGCCAACCAGACTGGGGTGCTCTGTTATAGCAGCCCTGGCAAACGAACATAGAAGGTAAAGGGTATGTGTAGTAATTTTCCATAATTTCTCCCAAAAATGCATTCTGATTTTTGATGAAGGTTTATGTATGATGGCTAGCCCCCTGTTTTAGCAGGGCAGATGTTGTGGTTCTTTGGATGTACAGTCAAGAATTTGAGTGTTCCTAGGTAGAGGGTCATTAGTCCTTATTTACATATAAGGAGAGAATGTTGACCTGGTACCTGTGTGGCCAAAACAGAGGACAGAGGGACAACAGAGGAGAAACTGCTGTGCAGCCAGGAGGTAGAGTCCCAACTTACTCAGGCAAGGAATATGCTGCTCCTAGCTGAAGGGGAAGTGAAAAAAGCAAGGGCAGCGCAGCGGAGGAGGTGACTGGAAGAGATCCAGCAGGATAACAGCAGTCCCTTAACTACTCTGAGGGGGCAATCAGACCTCCATAGTTAATCCCCAAAGCCTTTGGAAGAGTGACTTTCTAGTCACCATCATCCTTACTTGTCACATGTCCTAAAGAAACAGCCATCCAGATGTGGACAGGAGTAAAAATAACACCAAGTGAATGTAAAATAGAAAGTCTACACTGATTATAGCTCTAAGGAAATACATAAATCCCAGCCAAGATTCAATATATTACATAATCAATGAGCATATATTATTAATCTGCCATTTTATCAACTACCTCCACTGGGCTGATGTTTGACATGGGCTAGTTACTTCTCTTTGCCTCACTTTCCTCATTTATACATGGTGATACTAAACTATGACATTTAGTTGTGAGAATTGAGTTAGTGTGTGGAAGTTTATAGAAACTTGCTTGGCATTTGAGTAAGTGCTCAATATGTGTTTTTAATTATTCTCATTATTGATCTGGGTTGGAAGGTAAGAAGATGTAAGTAGTATTTTTTTTCCCTGTAAAGTAATTAAAGTGCATAAAAAAAAAAGTCAAGTTTTTAAAAAAGTTCTTCTTTTTCTCATTTAACCAGTTGATGTAAAGGAAACTCTTGTAAGACCATGAAAGAAATTCTAGGTAATGTTGTGGATATTGATGTGCAATTTTGCTGGAAATCTTTATTTGCACCACGTATTATTACACTGTCTGTGCCTGTTAGAAATGTGATTGGAAATGCTTCGTACGTTCTGTCTGAAAGCTTGGGGTAGAAAGGGTGTAACTTTTCCTTTTGTAGCACTCCTGGGGTTGTGCAGATTGATTGAAGCTGCTGACAGCTCAGTCACAGTGATTGTTCTCCTATTGGGCATGATTTTTATGTTTTCATTTTCTTAAAAAAAATTTAAATTGAAAAAGTAATATGTGCACATGGTCAAGCATTTGACAGTACAAAAGAGAATAAAGTAAAAAGTGAGTTTCCATCCTGCCTATGGCTCTCAGTCTCTCTCCCTAGTGGCAACTGGTATTAAGTTTCCTGAGTATCTTTCCAGTAGATTTCCAGGCATGCACATTTACTTGCACGCACACACACACACACACACACACAACCACTTGTAGCATATATGTACAGTTCTGCACCTTGCTTAACTGTATCTCTTAAAGAGTGTTCCACATCCAAGCACAGTAATATAGCTGATTACTCTTCATACCTACTTTGTAGAAGGTTGCATCATATTAAATTGCTGATATTCAGTTGTTTGGCAATTTTATATGATTCAACCTGATAATTTTTGGAAATGTATTTTTCATACTCAACTTCAGATTGAGAGACATAAATATATATTTTTTCATCCTTGGGTATTATAAACAATAGATCTCGTTGTGTATGTTCTTGTGTAAGTGCAAGGGTATGTATTCAGGTTAAAGTCCTAGAGTGGTGGCTGGGCTCTACGTGCAGTGTTAGTTTGATAGATCCTGCCAAGTGCTCTTAAAAGTAATTTTACCAATTTATGCTGCAACCAGCAGTGCATGAGAGTACAGGCAGAATTCTTGAGAGGAAAAAAATGAATGAAAGGATGGAACATTCATTCTTGCCTTCCTTTGCAACCAGGAAGGCATTGAGCTGTTCTCCTTTTGAGTGTGTAAGGGAGGACTGTGAGCCTGGAGATTGTTGGTAGTAGGAGTAGTAATAATAATAGCACAATTTATTGATCACTTTCTGTGTGCCAGGCAGTGTTCTAAGCTCTTTACACCTATTATCTCATTTAATTTTTTATGACAACCTGAGATATAGGTTCTATTACTATTATCATCATCACCATTTTACCAATGAGGAAAACTCAGTAAAGCAGATTAAATAGCTTATCCAGAGTTTCACAACTAGTTACTAGTGAACAAGGGTTGTCTGCTTCAAGATTCTGCTGTCTGCCTACAACTAAATTCCTAAATGCCACTTGGGACTAACTTAAAAAAGAATCCCAGTTTTTACTTTTACTCGATGGTGAAATTGGTTGCTCTTATATTTTATGGGAAAAAAATGATTTTTTTTTTTAACCTTCATACATAGAAGCAAAAATACTTTAACTGCTGTAAACCTTCAAAAATTAGTAGTTGTGAGATCATTAAAAAAAAAAAAAGATCCTGCTGTCTTCTCCTTGTGCTGTCCACTTACATATACAAATGAAGGACATGTTATTTTTATTTTAGGTAAAGATCTATCACAGTCTATTAATTATCTTTAATCTCACACCTGTATGTAAATAGATATTTCTTTAAGAGCATGTCGTTAAGAAACTTACATTCCACCAAAACTATAAAGTTTGAATCTTTTTTTTTTTTAAGTTTGTTTATTTACTTATTTATCTACTTTCATCCATACATCTTAAACTCCCCCTTCCCCATTTGCTGTTTTGTGTCCACTTGTTGGGCAATTCTGCATGTCCGCTTCCCACCATTTCCTCTCATCCTCCTCCTCCAGTCCTCACCAGGATTCGATCCTGGAGACCTCCAATGTAGGAGAGAGGTGCTCTGCCACCTGCGCCACCTCGGCTCCTGATCTTCAGAGTTCTCATAGCATCTCGTCTTGTCTCTCCCCTGAGTCTCTCTCCTGTTACGTCATCATCCTGCTGCATGGTTCCCGGGGCCTGGCGGCTCACCGGCACACAGAGCCCGGCAGCCCATGCGCCTTCTATATATATATTTTTATTTTACCAGGAGGTCCCGGGGATTGAACCCAGGTCCCTCCACATGGCAGACAGACGCCCAACCATTTGAGCCACATCCGCCCCTAAAGTTTGAATCTTAAAATCCCATTCCAATTTAAAGATAATTTAATAGGAAACAAAGTTCTTGGAGTTTGGATTCGTATAACATTTCTTTATGTTACATTCTTTTACATTGTGATATGCATTTGCTTTTAAATATAATTATATAGGCATATATATGTATATATATATTATACATGTATAATTACATATGTGTAGAATAACTATGTCAGGTGGTTTTCTGATCTATCATTCATTTGTGTAGTTCATTTAGGTTTTTCAAGTCAGCTATCCAGTAAAAATATTCAGCTCTTGGCTGTCTTTACATTTTAATTTTCCTAGTTGTCCCTGTAATATTGAATTTTAATCAGGTTCTGCTTGGTGCTTATGACCAGAACAGTCACCTTAAATCCTTTTGAAATAAGGCAGAATATAAGTCAATAAATTGAAAAATAATGGCAGGTTCAGCAGTTTTTGATGGCAGGCTTCAATGATCAATTATGGGGCCTGGAAGAACTGAGAGAGGCTTCTTGTGGCTGAGGACTGCCTATCCATCCATCAAAGTCACTTCATCTGTACAGGACAAACATCTGTTGAGCACCTGATTAGTGTTTGGTGGGCTTGGGAAATGACGGCAGGAGAAACAAAGATGAGTAAGACAGGGAAATCTCTGGGATGACGCAAATGTTCTCTGTCTTGATAGGGATTTGAGCTTCACAGGTTATACATGTCAAAACTCCATGAAGGGAAGTGGATGTGGCTCAAGTGGTTGGGCTCCCGTTTACCATATGGGACGCCTGGAGTTCTATTCCCGGGACCTCCTGGTGAAGGCAAGCTGGCCCACGCAATGTGGTGAGCTGATGGCCTGCTCAGCGCAGTGAGCTGACACAACAAAGGGAGACAAGCAGACACAGAAAAACACACAGCAAATGGACACAGCGAGCACAAGCAGCAAGGGGGGGATAAATAAATAAAATAAATAAAAAATCTCCATGAATATACACTTAAGTTTTGTGCATTTTGCTGTACATAAAGCTTACATCAAAAGTAAAAATTCTAAACAAATATTGAGGTCTAATTATAGATATGCATGTGAAGTTTTTAGGGGGAAGTGCACTTATGTTTCAAATGCAAACATCAAACAGTAATGCGATTTACTTTTGAATTCTGCATCACAAAATAAAATGGATTAATGGTTGGGTAGATGGATAGTTGCTAAGCAAGTGTCTTAAAAGATTCATAGCAGAGGTTCTGAAGGGAGGGAGAGGGAAGAATAGGTGGATCATAGGGCATTTTTAGGGCACTGGAATTGTTCTGCATGATATTGCAATGACGGATACAGGCTATTACACATTTTGTCAAAACCTGTACAATTGTATGGCGCAAAGTATACACCATAATATAAACTGTAGACCATGGTTAGGAACAATGCTTTAATATTTGTTCATCAATTATACCAAATGTATTATACTTATGTAATACATTATTAATAGGGGAAAATATGAGCAGGGAGGGCGTGGGGTATATGGGAATCCCCTAAAGTTTTGATGTAACTTTTCTTTTTTTTTTTTTTACTGGGAGGTACCGGGGATCAAACCCCGGTCTCTCCATATGGTAGACGGACACCGAACCTCTTGAGCCACATCCGTTTCCCTGATGTAACTTTTCTGTAATCTAAAAATTCTCTTAAAATAAATTTTATTATATGGAAAAAAAAAAAGATATATGGTAGGATCTGCCCTATGTTTGCAATTTTGCATAATAAAATACTGGGGGAAAAAGATGGAAAGATAGCACCCAGAGAGATTCTGATCTTTGTCTCATACAGCTTAGATGATGGCCTTGAATGCCCTGTCATAGTCTTTTTTGGGGTGGTTGGGGTGGGGTGGGGGGTAGGTTCTGGTTAGTACCAAAGGCATTTGCTCCCCTTCATCATCCATTTGTAAACCTTTGGGTCATTGCCAGAGGTTCCTTCCGTCATGAGGGATCGGTTGCAGTAATTAGTAATGACTGATGATTGCAAGCAGTTGTTGAGGTCCTCTAGTACTGTGGCTTTTGAACGTTTTGACTTCAAACATACAGAAAGAAAGTACATTTTACATCACAAGTTAATACACAGTTATTTATAACTGAAACAAAAGTTTCATGAAACTATACTTCAGTGCACTCTGATATTTTCTATTCTATTTCTGAAAAAAAAAAAAAGGGCAACTGCGATCCACTAATGGGTTAAGAACCTGGAGTTTGAAAAATGTTGCTTTAGCATATAAACCATACAGAGGCCAAGAAATTGACATAGATTCATTTAATATTAATTAACATTGTCATAAGATTATTAGCATTTTCAAATGTTCTTATAGCTTTAAAGCCCAAAAGATCTTGGATTCTATTACCTGTACCACT